>JZKD02S1855356.1:34990-60157 GCA_000966675.3 Picea glauca | reverse complement strand
ACTACATCCTCATACTTCAATGTAGATTGAGTGGTACTACCTATTGCTACAACCAGATTATCCCAAGAGTCTGGCAAAGAACATAACAAAGTAATACACTTATCTTCTTCTGCAACTGTAATATTAACAAAGACAATTTGACTTACCGGAGTATTAAAGGCATTTAGATGTTCTGTCATAGAATCTCCATCTTCCATCCTAAGATGATACAACTTCTTTCAAAGAAACAGCTTGTTTACCAGAGACTTTGATTGATACAAATTTCCCAACTTATCCCATAGTTCCTTGGTTGTAGATTCTCCTAAGACATTCAAAAACACTGAATCTGCCAGGCAGAGTCGAATAGTACTCCTTTCTCTTCTATCCAACTTCTCCCAATCTTCCTTCGACATACCAGTAGGTGGTGTACTGGTAGTTTGTGTACTGGTAGGTTGTGTACCAATAGCATGTGTACTAGTAGATAGTGTACTAGTAGGCTGTGTACCAGGATCCACAGCGATCCATTGTTCTTTGTCTACAAGAAGGTCCTCCATTTTTAGCTTCCATAGCTCAAAGTTTTTATCGTTGAACTTCTCTATCTTGATTCTAGAAGAACTCGTCATTTCTCTTTCTGTACTCAAATCTCCACTGCAAAAGCTCCCACTAAACCCGAGTTTATCACAGACCCAAGATAAACTTGATCTATCAAGACCGAGCCAAACCCTCAACAACAAAGGCATCCCTCTGAAGCCAAAAATGAGCTCTGATACCACATGTAATTTTTAAACCTGTGAAGTAAAGAAATGCATATAGATTCTTAAGCAAAACAAAAATTAACCAATGGCTCATTCACATAGTACACGAAGATTTATACTGGAAACCCTCAACCAAGAAAACCTTTCTTATATTCATTATATCAAATTTCACCATTCACTATACAATATATATACAATGTTTTTAGGTATTTCTTAGATACCAAAACCCTAATCCCTTAATCCGGGATTAATTTACAAAACCGCTAAAAATGGCAAAAACCGCCCAAAAAAAAAAATTCATGGCGTTGCCCCGAATGTTATGCGTAACCAATGGGGGGGCATACCTGCCCCCCACTGGGACCCCCCTAGGAAAGCGCCTGGCACACACGGCATAAAAAGAGCACTAGTACGATGGATCATCAGACGCATTTTTCATATCTGACGCGCCCACACACACACATGCAAAGAATATAACACATACCCAACAAAAAGGAAGCCACCTTGGGCTAGAGAGCTTATTCAAGATGGAGAGAAGTATGGTGTTCCCCAAGGAACTACGAGACAGGTGAAAAGACCAAAGCCATTCTCCATTTATACAGCTTTGATGTGTGATCTTCTAGAAGAGGAGCCTACCTACTTTGAAGAAGCCATTCAGAGGAAAGAATGGGCAGATGCCATGACAGAGGAATACTAATCCATAATGAAGAATGAAGTATGGGAAATAGTTCCCAGACCGAAGAGTAAATATGTGGTATCCTCCAAATGGCTCTTCAAAATAAAACATGTTGTTGATGGAAGTATTGAGAAGTATAAAGAAAGATTTGTCTCTTATGGATTTTCTCAAAAGAAAGGCATTGACTATGAAGAGACATTCTCTCATGTAGCCAGATACACTTCAATCAGAACCATCATAGCTCTTGCAGCTAAGATGAAGTGGAAACTGCACCAGATGGACGTAAAGATAGCTTTCCTAAATGGTTTCATTGAAGAGGAAGTGTATATAGAGCAACCTCAAGGATTTGAAGTTGAAGACAAGAAGTCTCATGTCTACAGATTGAAGAAAGCCTTATACGGATTGAAGCAAGATCCTAGAGCTTGGTATGGCCATATAGACAGTTTCTTGACGAGCTTAGGCTTTACCAAGAGTAAAGAAGACTCTAACCTCTACTTCAAGATCATGAACGATGAGCCAATAATATTATTGTTATATGTGGATGACTTACTCTTAACTGGAGAAGAAAATCTCATCATTGAATGTAAGAAGAGACTTGCCTCATAATTTGAAATGAAATACCTTGGCCTAGTGCATTATTTCTTAGGTCTTGAGGTATGGCAGAGTCCTGAGAGGATCTTCCTTAACCAAGGGAAGTATACAGTTGAAATCCTAAAGAGATTCGACATGTTGGAGTGCAAGTCCATGAATACACCCATGGAAGCAAAGTTGAAGTTGTTGTTCGACACTTCGTCAAAGTTGATTGATGCCACATTATACAGACAGATTATTGGATTGTTGACATACTTGACGAACACCAGACTAGACATTTGTTTTTCCGTGAACACCTTGAGTCAGTTTCTGGTAGAACCCAAACATGTTCACCTAGTGGTTGCAAAACATGTGATGAGGTACCTTAAGGGTACAATAGATTGTGGTCTCAGCTATGATGGAGATCATGATTTCACATTGAGTGGATATACTTATGCAAATTGAGCAGGAAGTGTTTTCGACAGGAAAATCACTTCAAGATGTTGTTTCATTTTGGGATTACATATGATCTCGTGGTAAAGTAGGAAGCAATCCAACATTGCTCTCAACACATCGGAAGCAGAATACATTGATGCATGCTCTGCCACCTGCGAAGCTATATGGCTTCGAAAGTTGTTGACATGTCTATTTGACCTAGATATGGAAGCAACCATGATCCTATGTGACAACCAGAGCTGCATAAAGATGACAGAAAATCATGTATTCCAAGACAGGTCAAAGCACATAGATATCTGATATCATTACATCTGTGACATGGTGCAGAGAGGAGCCTTAAATCTCTAGTACATTAGCATGGATGAACAGGTGGTTGATGTGTTGACCAAGCCTCTATCTCATATAAAGTTCAAGCACTTTCGATATAAGCTTGGTATAGTCTGAAAGGAACTTCCTCGAAAGGGGGAGTAGTTACCGTGATGAGACATCTCTTTCTTCCGACCGGATGGTTGTGACGTAAAGCAATATGATGCGATGTGACTAGCACTGATATTCTGGTTGGATAGTTGTGATGTAAAGCCAGTCTAGTATCCTGCTTCCAACCTAATGATTGTGACGTAAAGAAGGACGAGTCCCTTGCTTCCGACCTGATGGTTGTGACGTAAAGCAAGATGATGTGATGAGACTAGCACTGAGCTTCTGGTTGGATAGTTGTGATGTAAATCCAGTCTAGTATCATGCTTCTGACTTGATGGTTGTGACGTAAAGAAGGACAAGTATCTTGCTTCCAGCTTGACAGTTGTGACGTAAAGAAAGACTATGAGATGAGACTAGAACTGTGCTTCCGGCTTGATAGTCGTGACGTAAAGCCAATCTAGTATTATTATGATGAGCCAGCCTCGTGCTGTGATGATGATGATGATGTATCAGTTTTATACTAATACATATTGATGCAGATGATGATTACATTCCTTTGAGAATGACGATGTTGTCGATGAAGAAAATTTGCGATGATTTATAGATACGTCAGTCAATGTTCCAAGATGATATTGATGATGTTGTCCTCTCACCCACTTGATGTTGTTGATGATTTTGTCCTCTCTCTCTCTCGCCTGATGCTATTGAAGAATACCCTTCTTGTTAAGGGGGGGTGTTAAAATAATTTAACTGCAAAGTGTATTCTTATTATTATTTGATATATTATTTATTGGATCAATCCCCATTGTGGATTGATCATGTCGGCTATTGTAAAAGGATCAAATCCCCTTTTGTGGATTGGTCATAATGTAATTGTAAAAGGAAAAAGAAGAAGTTAGCCCCAGAATATATCAAGAGGCCCCAAAATATAATAAAGGTGGTTATAACCACCCAGTTGGAGAAGTCGGCCCTGCCAGCGAAGAGACACTTCACACGTGCCGGTCTTGTATAAATAAGGAGGCTAGCGCCTCACTTAGACACACACCTCACTTGATCATTGAGAGACAAGTTTCAGAACTGCGGTTGGAGAAGAAGGAGAGAGAGTGGTGCATCTTTTGGGAGAGGATCTTCTATATTAGTTTGAGTTATCTCTTGGCATTGTATTGGCTATCTATAATAACGAAGTTTTGTTGGGTTTTCTTCCCCTAGAGGGTTTCCCAGGATAAACGTCGTGTCTCTTGTGATTGTGTATTTCTCAGTGATCTTGTATTATGCTATTGTTATCTATTGGAATGCAAAGAACTATAATAATGGCTTAAACATTAACAAAATCATGACTATCTGATGCACATATATCAAGATATAAACAAATTAATTTCTAGACATCATGTAAAAAAACAAAGTAATAACAACAGTGTTATAACGAGAGTAGAAGCAGTACATCATAACTCATGACATGGTGATATTTTGTGACCTGTTATCGATTCTTGTGTAACAACATTGGGACTTCCTATTGTTGGTTCTTGTGTAATAGTAATAGGGATTTCTTGTGTCATTAGTGTTGGAAACCACTGTTGTCTGCTGAAAACTGAAAATTTTTGTTGTATGTACCGAAACTCAAGGATGAAGACATATTTTTTTGTAGGAATGGCTTCCATAGAAACTTCTTTTGTTGTAGGTTCTTGTGGGGTAGTCTATTCCTCTCTAGGTGATGATTTTTAATCTCCCCCAAACTGAAAACTTTTCTATCAAATGGAAGGATAAGAAAATATCGTTGTTCCAAGTAAGAAATGCACAACAATCCACCTCTCCCCCAAACTAAAAATGATGCATGTACTCATGCTACACAAAGCCTACATATGGGCTATGATCTACTTGAAAAATATGATGCTCAAAACCATTTTTTAATGTGGTGGACCTGAAAATTGCTCACAGATTAGGAAATAAAGATATGACATTTAGAAAATGTTGGGTTTCCCCTTCAACTGCTTATTTTTATGTTATTGGTTTTTGTGGAGCAACAATAATACCTTCTTCGTCTCTTACTGTTGGTTCTTGTGTGGCAACAGCAAGGCCTTTTATTGTTCTTACTATTAGTTCTTGTGTGGAAGCAACAAGGCCTTTTATTGTTGGCAATGTTGAATCCTTCTCATGCATGGATATTGGAGTGGATATGGACAAGAATGGTGAGGGAAGGTTATATGATGTAGATATGATGGTGTTCCCACCTGTCCCCCCAAATTGAAGACATTGTCCACCCCCGAGAAATGGAAAAGCATGAGGAATAAGTACATAGGCCTAAGTGTATTTCCAAATACAAATCCATAACATCTAATAAATTTAGATTAAATAAAAGAAAAAGAAACATACATGCACTTACCTAAGAAGTCCATATTGTTTACAACATCATCCTGAGAAGCAAGAGATCTGATATGGTCCACCATAATGTAACAAACTTTGTAAGAAAGAGCAGTGATTCCAAAGACAAATGAAAATATATTCATATGGCTACTTCTAATAGAAACAGGTTTTAAAAATGTCTTAAGGTGATATACCAAATCTGTTGAGTAACATCCTGCATGCTAGTGTTGTTTGTGAGTTCCTCCCTAAACCAACAGTCACTGAATCGAGTACAATTTTTTTATTTGATGTCGGATTAACTTGATTCAAATTAGATGAAAGTATATTCACATGTTTATATCCAATAGAAATAGTTTTTTAATCCAAGAAGAACTGATGGGTCAAATATGCCAATGAACAGCCTGAGAGATAGAGTTTTAGGAGTGCTTATTTAGGATAGGCAATTGGTATTTGGGGCATAACTTTCTCATATGATATCGAAATTGAGTGATTCAAATTTTTTTGTAAACTAGATTCATAGGAGAATATACCCTAGAAATATGTTTTCAATATCTATCCATTTAGGCATCCAAAAAGTGATTGTCCCAACTCTGTCCATGAATTGTCTACTCTACACCGAGTCAATGTTTTGGTCATAACGTTTTTGTTTGAGATTCAAATTGGGTTATAAACTATAATTCAAGGGATATTTAGGATATAAACATGTTTTGAAATATGACCATTTGGTCTCTCAAAACATGATTGTCCCAACTGTGTTTTCAGTGAATTCACCAAGCCAACATGACATAAAATTCAATAAACAAGTGATAGCTCCCAAATGGTGATTCGAATATGTGTGAATGTTTGTAGGCATACAATTTTAAATGGAATACATACATGTAACAAAAATCTCAGGCATTGAGTGCCTAGATTGACTTACACAATGTTGCAGCAACTGTTGCAACTCCTAAAAAATGATATGACTTTTGAAATAAGATCTCTGTATTTTTGTGGTTGTGTTATTTTCAATGTAATATATTGAAAATAACCCAATATGTTATATGAAAATGAAAACCAACCACGTACCATGATGATCGTACAAGTCTCAAGCTTGAAGGCTTATATATCCCCTTGGCTCCTCCTCCAATGGAATCTTCATTCACCAATGCTTCCTTCCTCTTATCAACTTCCTGCAAAAGAGAGATTAGTACTATGGGTGGCTCTTACTACACTACGTGTTCCATATTTATTTCCTTTTATTCTACAATCCTAAAAATTAAACACACCTCACAAGCTAAAAGGAAACACATATTAGAAAACATTCTAAATGCACACTTAACAAAAAAACAAAAGCAAATGAAATTGATACTAGAAATAATATTTAAATAATATTGCACCATTGACAATTCCCCGGAAACGGGGCCAAAAATGTCATGTCCTTTAATCACCTCCTTAATTTATCAAGAATATAGAAAGATTGTGCATTTAATTATCAATCTGGAGCTCGTATGGAACTTGCAAACTATTGTGCACTGTATATGCAAGAACAAATATTTTTTCTATACGTTGTAGTCATAACGTCAATGATTACATTTATGGTCAAAGTATATACAACTCTCAAGCTCTTACAAGGTTCTACAAAAATCCATACTTACAGGAAAGTAAATGGCACACATTCTGAAAAGGAAACAAACATGCTAGAAATGAAACACATCGGTTGCAGGTATTAGGAGTATGAATAAACTATCTCCTAAAGCACTCCCAACAATCTAATTCTAGGAATACACACTTGCTTGAAAAGAAACACACATGTTGCGAGTATCAAGAGTATGACTCAAATGTCTTCCAAAGCAACCCCAGCTATGTGTAGTAAGACTAATTGTAGAATTGAAATAGCACACCATGCTTGCTAAAAATAAATCACACACGCTGAAAGGAAATTGATTAACTACTTGTTGGACAATAAATTAACTAAGTCCTTGAAATCAGAGCCTAATCCTTGCCAAGATAGTCCTTGTCATTACCCAAACCAACAAATATAGTCATTGTGTTAAGAACAATTATTCAATGGCATAAATAAACGCAACCCAATCTTAAATGCATTTATAAACAAATGAAATCTGACATGAATACTTAATTGGATAAATGTATATAAATGCAACCTCTCATAAGTAATCTAATTACATGAACAAATTGAATCAAGAAACTGGTCACGGAATTAAATTAAATAAATCCTACATGAATACATAATTAATTACGTAACAAGAAATCAAAGAATTCATCTAAGATACATGGAACTACGTATCAGTGTAAATCAATTCAATTAATTAAGCTAATCAAAAGAAATCAATCTATTACAAATATGCAAAGAAAATAAATCAAATTAATTAATTCAATTACACACTATAGAAATTATAAAACTATAATTAAAGAAAAAAACTCAATGAATTATTCCATTGTCATTTGGACATTACTCTAAGAGTCCCCTCCGAATAATGGAGAGAGTGCTCTATTTTATACATAAATTTATTGGAAACTAGAAATAACAAGTATCTAAATAAACCCACTTATGAATTTAATAAATCCATAGTGGTTACAACAATTTCCTAAGTAATGAATAGTTTCTAACTAACAATTAGCAATTAATGAATAACTCCAAGATCTTTTGCTAACAATTAGCAAATAATAAATAACTCCAAGATCTTTTTCCCAATAATTCCAAGATTCTTGGTTGACCACTCAAACTAATATTTTGTCTTGGAATCACAAATTTATCTCCATATCTTCAATTTGTTTGGATTAATATTATTGTTTTATGGATCCATAATTGTCATGTGGAGTAGTAACAACATGACTCGAGGTTCCAATGGCTCATAGTTTTGGTGTTGGTTCATGGTTCTGATGACTCAAGGTTCTGATTGCAGCATCATTCTTTGGATGAGTTGTAGCACAAAATAGTTCCCTGGTGAGTTGGAGCGTAGAATAGTTCTTTGGCTAGTTGCAACAATTGTTGTAAGGAGTTGTAGTGTAGAATGTTTCCCTAGCGAGTTGCAGCAACTGTTGTAAGGATTTGCAGTAATTGAGTTGCAACACTGCAAAGTTGCATCAATTTTCGAGCCAGATTTGCAGCAACCAACAATAGAGAGTTGCAATAGTGGGAACCAAACTACATTTTATGGCGATATCACAATCTGCACAACAACATGTCTGGCACATCGTCTTTACAAATTAACTGAAAGATAAATGAAAATATGATCTTGATGTAATGTTCAATCATAAATTCATGTAAAGAACTAAATAAATGTAATGGAAACACATTAAGTCTAAATCTCTCACAATAATGGATTGATACAAGGTCTAGGTGTAATACTCCAAGGTCGAGCCCCTATTGAATTATAATGATGTTTATAGGCTGGTGAGCCAAGTGTTTATAAGTTGGTTATGTGTTTATTAGGTCGTTGAGCCTAAATTCTAAGGCTAGAGAGCCTATTTTTGTATATGTAATTATGCAGATTATTAATAAAAATGCATCGTTGTGTGTAGACCGACCACAAAGAAAGAGTTATGGGGGACTAAGCTCCACTGGGTAGAGAAAGGGATGGGGCTGAGAGGCAAGGAAAGAGGGGCTAAGCTTGAGGGCTTAACCCATGGAAATATTATAATGTATTTCCTAAAAACACTAAAGTTGGGAAATAAACCTAGTTATCCTAATTTCTTTTGGGGAGAGTAACAAACTCCAAGTGAAGAGGAACGAGCTCCTGGAAGAGCCAAGTGTCACCCCAGATGCATGCAAATTTATGTGAGAATTTCCACCATTGTGGGGGTTCTCTCTCACTGGGGGGTTGTCTCTCTCACGATTCTGCAGGCTGACCATTCTCACCATGCTTGCTCTAAGCATTCTGACCATTGCTTACCATTTTTCCTCATGGGTTCACTCTCACAATTCTTTCCATCCCTTGTCCAATTCCCGCACACACTAAGAAGGCACGCAACTAGAGCCATTTTCGCCATCGTGAACCTCTGTAATTGTTAAGTCGTCTCTTTTCTTACCCGTTCTTGCTACTGTGGTTTGAAGAGGTGGGTTGTCAGGCCCATGGTTGAAGAATTAGTTTGTCAGGCCTGTGAGCAACTCTTCCAGGTGAGATAGTTTGTTGGAGAAGTGATTTCTCCTGAAGGGAGTCCAACAGCAACTACAAAGCTCTAAGAATTCTTGATATGTCTTGTTATTGAAGCCCTAGAAGGGAAGTGGAGCAGTCAATGGACTGTGGAATAGTGAAGGTTCATATTCCCGGGGTGGGATAGGCATGTGGGGAATGAGATTTTGTGAGTAGTGGGTGTAAGTAGGCTCCTTGGAGGGAATCCTTCTTGTTGCATTGTCCAGCGTTCTGTAGCCTTGGCCTAGCCTAGGATTTCCTTTCCCTAGGTGGAGTTTAGTCCCAGCTCGGGGGTGACCCACTACTGACAGCTTGGAGCAGCATTGTCTAAGGCTTGGAGGTTCGTGGAAGTTCTGCACGCAGTCGATGGTCTTCTCATAAAAAGATAAGTACCAATTATGTGTTAATTTTATTCTGTGTATATTGTACACGAGTTATAATGTTATCAGAATTTCCTGTAAATATTGCATGTATGTGTTATTGTTGCTTCTGCATGAATATGTGTATGAACATAATGTTTATGTTTGTTTAAAATTGCATTAGATATATATGTATATCAGAGCATGCTAGTTTCAAGTAGCATGATCGGTCTGGGTGGTTGGGTGTGTTACAACCAATTTTTAGAACAGTTTGGTTTTGAAGTAGTGGTGTGTCCACGGCTAAGAAGGTTGGGGGGGCGTTATAAATTGGCATCAGAGCCCATGGTTTCAGCACTGATCCTGGATGGTCCGTACAAGTGGTTATAGAAGCGATTCCAGAGGAAGTTTTGTCCAAAGGGACAAAATTCGAAGTTAAAAGCATCTTTGAGTGCCAAGAGAATACCTTGGTTGTGTTCAAAAGCTCGGGAGGTATAGCGGTTTGATAAACCACCACAACCGTGGTATTGGGTCATAAAATTTAAGTTGGGGCCATGGGATCTGTTCAGGAGAAGGTCGACCCTTCACAACCATCATATCTCAAAAGAGGAGAACGGTGATTAAGATCTGAAGTATCGGAGTGGATCTACATTGTAGATCAAGAGGAGAAGTGCTTTACTATTGGATTTGGCCGAAGACAAATCAGAGTCATTCGATCAAGCCAAGACCCAGAGGAAAGGCATAGTGGTGAAGAGTTGATCCCAGCCGTCAAATCTGGGAGTGAGTGAATGTGAGTCATAGATCGCACAACGGTTCGAAGGTTCGGCACTCCGGGAGGAACAAGTCCTCAGGCTACCAGGAGGAAAAATATTCGAAGTCCTGAACTCCAGAGTAAATCTGGACCATTTATTAATGGGGACATGTGTCCACATATCGGCTTGATCGGGATTTCGCCAGTCCAGGGGCTGCATGGTGTTCAGCAATGAGATCCTCCAAAGTCTCGGAGCCTCGAAGTCTCGAAGCTCCAGGAGGCGATTGTTCGACAGTTCAGCATTCGGGAAGAACATGGTGTTCAACAACGAAATCCTTCGAATACCTGTAGGTATGACGTCTCAGAGCATCAAAGTGGCATGGAAGTATTCACAGTTTGGAAGCCTAGAGAAAATGTCAAAGGCAGGAAATCCCTGAAGTCCCGAAGCGTCGAGTATGATGTGGTAATATGACATCACCTAGGGTGACGTGGACCTACCTAGGTCCTCCATGTGTCACTTGTTTTCATAATTTTGACAGACCCTTAGAACCGATTGGAACTTGACACATGTTACTCGACAGAGGGGCCACGTGTCACCACTTTAATTGGTGATAGTTGTACCTCGTGTGCCCCAGAGGGTTAAGCAGTTCGACGTTCGGGGAAAATTATTGGAAGAACTTTCAGACCTCCGAAGTCCTGGAGTCCCGAAGTCCCAAAGTTTTGAAGTGACATGGAGGTGATTTGGATGCACATGATGCATGCCATGTGCCATTTTGCTATCTGCTTTTGAGAGATTGTTTTTCCATTTAGAGATCGACACATGTCACCCCTCAGATTGGGCCACATGTCCACTTCTAGTGTTTGTCCAAGTGGCACCAAATCCTACAGTCTGGAGACTTGGCACTCCGAAGGAACTTATTTAATGAATTGTTAAGGATGAAGTACCTTGAAGCTTCGAAGAGCGAAGTAAATCCTCATCGTTCATCAGGAGGGGACACGTAATGGTAGATCCCGTGGTCTAAAGAATTCAATCCATAAGAAGTTGTTGTCGAGGACTTCAGGAGGCCCAAAGGTTGGATTCCATCATGATCGTTGATCAAAGAGGATGCTTGGTGCCATATTCCGTCGTCCGGAGGAGTGGTACTCTGGGGATTGTGTTGCAGAATTGTTTCGATCAAGGACTTTTGGAGGCCCAAAGGCTAGAGTCCAGCATGACCTTTGATCACAGATGACACGTGGAGGAAGGAGAGAGGATCTCTGGTGGGTTGACACTTTGGGAGATTGGCAGTGAAGTGTTTTAGAAACCACCGAAGGTCAAAGTTTTGGAAATCCTATCCACCGTTGATCTGAGTAGAGAACGTGGACCGTAGATCCATTGTCCTTCGTGGGTTCACCAATTCGTTGATCTAGGAGATTTTTTGTGAGGTACTTTGAAAACCACCAAATCCTAGAATCCCGGAGCTCCAATCCACCATATATCTAAACAAGGTAGGAGGACCGTTGATCTGTATGTCCTCTGACTATTCGAAGAATCGACATTTGGGAAAATGTATTGTAGTGGAGGTTGATCCTCCAAAACCCCGAAGCTCTGAGGCAGTGGAGCCCCGAAGCTCCGAGGCAGTGGATCCCTAAAGCTCTGAGGATACACTGGGCAAGGGTTCATCAGTCCAGCATTCGAGAAAAGGAAGGCATGAGGTAGTAAGAGCTCTTGAATCCCAAAGCTCTGGATCCCCGTAACTCTCAAGGCTTCGGATAAGCACATGTATGTTAACACATGGTCACATTCTGTGGTCACATGCATTAGTGGGCCAAAGGAAAATGGATAAGTGCCCGAAATTTTCTTTTGGAAACAGAGAAGGGTTTAGAGAAAGAGCCTGTGGGGTTTTTTATTTTCATAGACCTTCAACAACGAGGTAAATAAGGTATGTAAACTTGAAAAGAGGACCCAACACTGATCTAAGAGCCAATTCGACTCTAAGATGGAAGAATCCATGCACAAAAATTGCCCCACCAAAAACATAAATTGTCCAAGAACCATAACTTCCTACTCGAAACTCAAAATTGAGCATGGAAACATGCATTAGAAAGATATTGAAAAGTGGAAGATAAATGTTCACCCTGAATTTGAATTTGAATAGACAATTACTCAAAAAATCAGAGGAAAGAAGTCTGATAAGATATTGAACCAAAATGGTTCATGTTTTTATAAAATGATGAATCGGTTAATCTGACAAGGTTTTGTTGGTTGCACATTTTTCCAGAGATAACAGCTGTCATAAGTGAACAGAATTATCACCAAAGTGCAGAGCGATGGATGATACACAAATAGTATACAACCAAGAAGATGAAATCAGAGGGATGAATGTCCAGTTGGGTATGGAAGGAACCAACTCCAATGGGCATGGAGGAGGAAAAGAAGAAGACATAAATCTGGCTAAGACCATCAGAAAATTGCAAAAAGATGTCCAGAGCCACAAGGTTGATAATGAAAGGCTTATGAAGGCCAAAGAATAGCAAGAATACTTCAACATGAAGTTAATGAAAATCATGGACATAATTGAAAATAAGTTGGATAAGGAGAGTGGCTCCAACAAATCAGGAAACCACGAGACCCCTGAGGGAAAAGGAAGATCAAGGAGTGGTAACAGACACCACCATCACTCCCAAAGGAATTCCAATAGGAGAGCACACAAAAACTCAAGTCCATCCCCTGTTAGGAAGCATAGGAGGTATGGGGTGGATGAATTGAAAGGAGAAATGAATAAGATCAAACCTCCTACATTTGATGGAGAGCATAAGAAAGATGAATATGTCGAGACATGGTTGTTGGGCATGAGGAAATACTTCCAACTGCATAATTATTTCTCTCATGTGGAAGGAATAATTGTTATTTATCAGCTAAAAGGAAAAGCATCCATGTGGTGGGATCAACTTGTGCAAGTGTAGCACATCAAAGAGAAAAATGTGACTTGGAAGGAATTAAAGAGCCATTTTGAGAAGAAATACCTGACCAAGAGATATTTTGATAAAAAGATGAAAGAGTTATTTGAACTTAAAATGGGCAGCATGAATATTGATGAATATGAAAGGAGATTATTATAGTTGTTTAATTATGTCTCCTTCATCAAGGATGAGACAGTAAAGATTCAAAGGTACCTGAGTGGTTTTCCATCTTTCATAAGTGATAAAATCCAATATGATGATCCCAAGACTTTGGAAGAAACCATAAGGAGAGAAAAATTCTTATATGATCGGAAAAAAGGAAATCCTACTTTCCATAAGGCTTGGGAGGACAAGAAGAAGTTTAAGAAGGAGAAGAGGCAGAAGGGGAACAAGCCACCCTTTTTCAGAAACAGTCCTCAAGGACAGACATCTTTTAGAGAGCATACAATAGCTGAGGTAGGTGGGCCAAGGCCAAGGCAGACACCCATTCAATGTTGGGGCTATAAAGGAGACCACAAGTATCGAGATTGTCCTCACAAAAGTGACAAAGTGAGATTTGTCCACAATGTACAGCAAGCAGAAACAGTGGAGAACGTGGGAAGAAGTATACCAAAGATCTATGCAGCCCTAGAAAACAAGCAAGATGAGTTTCAATCACACATGATTGAATTTGAACGTATGATCAATAACCATGTATTTACTATTTTAATAGACTCGGGTGCTAGTCATAGTTACATAGATCCTAAAGTTGTGGAAAGATTGTTTTTTCCAAGAAGCAAGCATGAGAAATATTGGCTAGTATAGTTGGGTACAGGAGCTAAGAGAAAAGTTGTTGAGCTGGTTAAATCATGTCCAGTGGACATGAATGGGCTAAGTACCATTAAATATTTGAACATCTTGACATTGGGTTCTTATGACTATCTATTTGGTGTGGATTGGTTAGACCAACACCATGCTATCTTAGACTGTCATAACAAGGCATTTACTTTCCTAGACGAGGAAGGGAACCCAAGAACAGTCCAAGGAATTCCTAGGGAAGTTATTTTCTGAGAGATCTCAGCACTGTAGCTAAAGAAGTGTTACAGGAAGGGTTGCCAATTATTTGCATCTCATATGAAGGAAGCACCTAAGGATAAGGTGCCAAATCTTGAGGATCATGCATTCCTCAAAGAGTTTGAGGATGTGTTTAAGGAGATACAAGGACTACCCCCAAAGAGAGATATTGATTTCTCTATAAATTTAATTCATGGAGCAGCTCTAGTATCAAAGACTCCCTACAGAATGAGTACACCACAGCTGAAGGAGCTACAAATGTAGCTTGAATAACTTTTAAAGAAGGGGTATATACACCCAAGTGTGTCACCTTGGGGCGCTCCAGTTTTATTCATGAATAAGAAAGATGAGACATTGATATTGTGCATTGATTTCAGACAATTGAACAAAGTGACTATAAAGAACAAGTATCCCTTGCCAAGGATCGATGATCTCTTTGATCAATTAAAGGATGCAAAGATATTCTCAAAGATCAATCTCAGATCGGGATACCATCAAGTAAGGATCAGAGATGAAGACATCAAAAATACCACCTTCAGGACAAGGTATGGTCATTATGAATTCACAGTGGTGTCATTTGGGTTATCAAATGCACCAATTGTTTTTATGTGTTTGATGAATGGTGTTTTCTAGGAATACTTAGACAAGTTTGTCATTATTGTTTTGGATGAAATCCTTTTGTATTCCAGGTCATAGGAAGAACATGAGCATCATTTGAGTATGGTGTTACAAGTGTTAAGGGAGCACTAGTTGTATGCCAAATTGAGAAAGTGCTCATTTTATGAAAACATAATTCACTATTTGGGGCATGTCATATCCGAAGAAGGAATAGCAGTAGACCCTGAAAACATTGACGCCATTAACAGGTGGAAAACACCTAAGAATGTGACCGAAGTCAGATCCTTCATGGGTCTAACTGGCTACTACAGAAGGTTCATTGCAAGGTTTTTGAGAATAGCTCACCCCATCACTACCTTGCAAAGGAAGGGAATGAAGTTTCAATGGACAATAGAATGTGAAAAGAGCTTCCAGCAATTGAACCATTTGTTAACCAGTGCTCCAATTCTGAGGATTTCTGATCCAAATGAAGATTTTTTGGTTTGCACAGATTCATGCAAAGAAGGACTTGGTGGAGTCCTTTGCCAGAACAGATTTGTGATATGTTTTAAATCCAGAAAACCAAAAGAGCATGAAAATATCTATGCCACTCATGATTTGGAGTTGGCATCCATAGTGCAAACTTTGAAGAAGTGAAGGCACTACCTCATGGGAAAGAGGTTTGAGCTGAGGACATGCCATAAAGGTCTGAAATATTTGTTTGATCAGCCAACTTTGAATGCTAAGCAGAGCATATGGTATGAATTCCTCTATGAATATGACTTTGACATCAAGCACATCAAAGGAAAAGAAAAGAAACTGGTTGATGCACTCAACAGGAGAGTGCATGAATTGCATGTTGCAACCATTAGCATGTGTCAAACTGATATTAAAGGTAGAATGTCTGAGGCTGCAAAAACAGATTTTCATTACATGGAGTTGGTAACAAAATTGCAGCAAGGAAAAATGCAACAGAAGGTTGAAGATTTTAGATTGGGAAATGGAGTTCTCTTATACACGAACAAAATTTATGTGCCCAATTCTCATGAATTGAGGAGCATAATATTGAAAGAGATGCATAATGTGCCTTATGTTGGGCACCTAGGATATCAAAAAATAGTGGCAACAGTCAAGAGCCAATATTATTAGCCAGGCATGAAGCGGGAGATTGCAGAGTACATTGTTAAATGTATGGAGTGTCAAAAGGTCAAGGCTGAGCATGGACACCCAGCTAGGTTGCTACAACCTTTGACCATTCCTGAGTGGAAGTAGGAAGTGGTGACAATGGATTTGATCAAGAAATTTCCCAGAATAAGCAAGCAGCATGATTCAATCATTGTGGTGGTGGAAAAGCTTACTAAAAATGCCCATTTCATTCCTATGAAGGTTACTCACAAGGCAACCAATGTTGTTGATATTTATATGAGTGAAGTAGCATGCTTGCATGGCATACCCAAGACAATTGTGTCGGACAGAGACCCAAATTTTACCTCGAATTACTGGAAGGGGTTATTCAAAGGGTTCGGAACAAATCTAAACTTTATCACATCCTATAATCCTGATTATGATGGGAAAACAGAAAGAGTAAACCAAGTGATGGAGGATATGTTAAGGGTGTATGTGATGGACAAACCATATAAATGGGAAGATTATCTACACTTGGTAGAATTTGCATACAACAATGGGTATCATGCATCACTGAAGATGAGCCCATTTGAGGCACTTTATGGCAGAAAGTGCAATACACAAAGAAGTTGGGACAACCTAGCTGATAATGCAGTGGTTGGGCCAAAGTTGCTCAAGGAAATGGAAGAGAAAATGTTGAAGATAAAACATAATTTAAAGGCTTCCCAAGACAGGCGGAAAAGCTATGCAGACAAAGGAAGAACCCACAGGGAATTTAAAGTGGGTGATCATGCATTTTTTAAGGTGAAAGCCAACAGAAGTTCCTTGAAGTTGGGAAACTATTCCAAGTTGGCAACCAAATATTGTGGGTCATTTGAAATCCTAGAGAGGATTGGACCAGTAGATTACATGCTTGCATTACCTTCATCTATTATTATTCATAACGTATTCCATGTATCATTGCTCAAGATATATATATATATATATATATATATATATATATATATATCCGATACTAATCATGTTATTAATTGGAATTTGATTTAGGTGGAGCAAGGAAGCACTTTCCAAGTGCATTTGGTACGCATTTTGGACCAAAAAATCAAATAGCTACAGAATTGAGTCTTAGGTCTTATAAAGTTTCAATGGACCTCGTATGGTCTTGAGGATGCAACATGGGAGCATGAAGATGCTATGCAAGCAGAATACCTCATCTTTTTGAAGATTTTGAAAATCTTGTTAAAGTTATGTAAATGAATTGCATTGAGGACAGTGCAAAAATAAGGGGAGGGGATTGTAATAAACCAAGGTCGATCCCCTGTTGAATTGTAATGATTTTTATAGGCTGGTGAGCCAAGTATTTATAAGTTGGGAGGATTATGTGTTTATTAGGCCGGAGAGCCTAAATTCTAAGGCCATGGAGCCTATTTTTGTATATGTAATTATGCAGATTATTAATAAAAATATATCATTGTGTGTAGACCGACCACGAAGAAAGATTTATGGGGGACTAAGATCCACTAGGTAGGGGAAACGATGGGGCTGAGAGGTAAGGAAATAGGGGCTAAGCTTGAGGGATTAACCCAAGGGAATATTATAATGTATCTCCTAAAAATACTAAAGTTGGGAAATAAACCCAGTTATCCTAAGTTCCTTTGGGGAGAGAAACAAACTCCAAGTGGAAAGGAATGAGCTCCTGGAAGAGCCAAGTGTCACCTAGGATGCATGCAAATTTATGTGGGAATTTCCACCATTGTGGGGGTTCACTCTCACTGGGGGGGTTGGCTCTCTCACGATTTTGCAGGCTTACCATTCTCACCATGCTCGCTCTGAGCATTCTGGCCATTGCTTGCCATTTTTCCATCCCTTGTCATGGGTTCACTCTCATGATTCTTTCCATCCCTTGTCCAGTTCGCACACACACTGAGAAGGAATGCAGCTAGAGCCATTTTATCCATCGTGAACCTTCGTAATTGCTAAGTCATCCCTTGTCTTACTCGTTCTTGCTATTGTGGTTTGAAGAGGTGGGTTGTCAAGCCCATGGTTGAAGAAGCAGGTTGTCAAGCATGTGAGAAACTCTCTCCGAGTGAGATATTTTGTTGGGGAAGTTATTTCTCCTGGAGGGAGTCCAACAGCAGCTACAAATCTCTATGATCTAGGTGGAAATCGGTGGCCTCCCACCTATTCCAACTGGCCCATCTTGTCCATTTTTAGCTCAGCACGTTCTTATGTACTTCTTTGTAATTGTGGTTTCTAAACTTCTAGGGTTGTCTGAATCCCTACACACCTTTCAGGTGGATACTGGTGGCCTCTCACCTAATCCAAATGGATTATTTTGTATGTTTTCATGTTAGCACATCTTGTTGTACTTACAGGGCCGTTTTGGAGCCCTAAACAGTGTTTTTTTGTCTCGCCACAGTCAAATTGTAGATGAAGTTGGAGTTTGGCGGCATAATGTATATTTCTCTAAAAGACCTTTCCAACAGGCTATCGCATGCTTAAAACAAATATCGTATGCAAAAGTTACGACCTCGGGAAGTTGAGGTACCAACTTACCCATAGGGGCCCATGTGACTTTTGGCGTTTCACCTCCTAGGGTTAGGTTTTTGGATGTCTATGGTTTTGGAATTCATGAGTAATATCAAAAAGGCCTCTAGAGCCTCATTGTAATTTTTCTGCTCAGACAAATGTGCGTAGCAGCCACATCTCTTCTTATAGATAGATACCGCCACTCGAGCAAGTGTTTCAATTCTGCAGTTTTACAATTTTAGTCTATTTTATTTATTCAATAGAAAATATTGTTCATTGGATATCTATGTTGATCTTCATATCTCTATGTTTGTTATATTTAGTATTTTAATCATTTTGTTCCACTCCTAAATCTAGATTAGTGGTATCAAAGTGGTCTTCTCTTCATTTATTTTTCTTTTTGCATGTCCCCGAAAAGATCTGGGTACAAGAAGTTGGAACTTGAACCAATCGAGTCGTTGCAATATAGGTTGTGCCAAGACCAATAAAAACCCATGGGAGACAAAAATAAAGATGATGGATCAAGATATCCTTTTAAAATGTTGCTCGAGGAAGCCCTTGCAGGACAAAGGAACGAAATAATGGACAACTTTGTGTAGATCCTTCAGTGACTACCCACAAGAGAAGCATCTTCATCAAGCGACCATGCAACCCCCTTCAAGGTACAGGTAAATTTTGATATTCCATTACTTGAAGGACTGATAGATGCGAATGTTGTAGATAAATGGTTAAATCTACTCGAAGGGTATTTTTCAGTCCACAATTTTTCCGATAGGAAAAGATTACTTTTTCACTCCTCAAGGTCGTTCCCCATGTTAAGAACTAGTGGGACACTTACTCTGAGTAAAGGGCCATAGAGGAATCTACAATATTTGTGGTTTCCCCTACATGGGATTTCTTTCGGGATGCCATTAAAGAACAATACTACCTTGTTGTAAGCGACGAGGACCAATACACCAGATGGACCACCCTGCGTCAAGAAAGGGACCAAACAGTACTAGATTTCACCAATATTTTCCATACCCTATGCACCAAATTGGGTATCAAAGACTTTGACTGACATCCGGTGCTCAAATACCATGGTTTTTTGCATAGATACATTCAAACAGAAACGGAGTTTCTGGACATCACCTCATTTGGTACGGCTTATAGATACGTTGCTAAGATCGAGTAGAAATTTAAGCAGAAGAGGTGAGAGTTTGGATCTGAAAACTCCTCACAGTCGAAGCAGGTCAAAGGCAGACCCAACCCACAGAGCAAGGGACAAAGAAAATATGGCAACTCTCGGGACAATCGGTCCAAGCCGCAACACAAGAAGGGAAATGAGAAGACGAAGAAGGACACAAGAAAATGGTGTGAGTACCATAAAATCCCTTGGCCCAACATTGAAGAATGTTGCTCCAAGAAGTCACTCATGGCCAAGTTGAAGGCTTACAATTCAAAGGTTGATTATAATTCTGAATCAAATCCCGAAGGAGGGAAGCAGATTATCAATTTTGAACCCAGTGCCATTGTCGCTACCACCAAATTCTGGCCAAGCGAACCAAAAGAACCAGAGGAAGGGGAACACCTATTTTACTCACAGATGTGGGTAAAGGGGGCTCCACTTTATTTCATTGTTGATAGCGTCAATCAGAAGAACCTGATTTCATTAGAGGTCGTCAAATGGTTGGACCTGCCAACAACACCACACTCGCATCCCTACCCCATTAGCTAGTTTCCCCAACGAAGAGATCTTTGTGTTAGCCAACAGTGTCGCCTGCCCTATGGCATCAAGCCTTTCAAAGATGAGGTATTGTGTGATATTTCTCTCTTTGAATTTTGTGATGTTCTTTTAGGATAACCATATTTGTGGAAGCATCATGTTGTGTATGAGTCTAGACCCTGCAGTGTTATTATTACTTTGGTTAGAAAATTGTACAGGATACTAGAGGTAGTGTTGCCTACTGCTATTTCTTTAATCATTGCTAAGAAAAGTAGTAAGGTCATTTCATAGACCAGGAAGTTCTACTTCTTTGTGATCCATGCTCACAGTAAGCAGAAGATCATTTCCACATATGTGGCCTCTACACAGAGCCTCTTTTTGTAACAGAAGAAAGTGGACGGGATCATGGACGAATACAAAGACATCTTCTCCTCACCCACCAGGGTAGTGATGCACTACCAAGTCAAGCATCCAATTGATCTAACCCTCGGTGCACCTCTACCTAATGGACCAGTCTATCGTCACTCATTGATGGAAAATGATGAAATCAGGCGTCATATCCAAGAACTTCTTAAAAAGGGGAACATCATACCCATATCCTCTCCTTTCGGAAGCCCGATTGTACTGGTGCAAAATAAGGATGGGACTTGATGACTCTACATTGATTACAGAGCCTTAAACAAAATCATAGTCAGGAACCGGTACCCAATTCCCAGGATTGATGACCTTCTTAACCAACTCAAGGGGAAAATTTTCTTTAGAAAGATTGACCTAAAGTCTAGCTACCACCAAGTTCCCATCAAACCAAATGTTGTATGGAAGACAACCTTCAAATCTAAATAAGGTCTCTTCAAATGGGTGGTCATGCCCTTTGGCTTAACAAATGCACCAGCCACTTTCATGAGGTTGATAGATGATGTATTGAGACCCTTCACCAACTCTTTTGTGGTGGTATATTTGAATGACATCCTCATCTTCAAAAAAAATTGGGAGGAGCACATGCGACATATTCAACAGGTTTTGAGAACTCTGCGGCAGCACAAGCTATATGTCAACTTGGAAAAATGTTCTTTTGGCATGAACAAGGTCCAATACTTGGGCTACATTGTTGATGAGCATTGGGTACATGTTGATCCAGCTAAGATCCAATTCATCTGTGACTGGCTAGCCCCGACCACACTAATCGAGCTTCGTAGCTTCTTGGGACTAGCCAACTTCTACCGACGGTTCATGTTGGGATTCTCCCATATTGCATGGGCCCTCAACCAAGTGACCAAGGGTGGTGGTAGGGAAATTTCATGTCAGGGAAGGAACAACAATGAGCATCTGATGATCTGAAGCATCATTTGTGCTCAGCTCCAGTACTCTTCTTGCACTATCTGCAGCAACCATTTGAGATTGAGACTGATGCATATGACTATGTTTTAGGTGTAGTTCTCACTTAACATGGTCATCTGGTGGTATACAATAGTGAGACACTCTCAGGTACTATCCAAAAATACCCCACCTATGACAAGGAAATGTATTCCATTACACAATCCTGTCATTAAGGGAAACATTACATTCTGGGATAGGAGATGATCATCCACACTGATCACAAGCCTCTACAATTCATACAGACATGGGGGAAATTGTAGAACGACCACCATCAGAAGTGGTCCACCTACATGTAGCAGTTCCATCTCAACATCAAGTATGAGATAGGGATCTCAAATCATGTCGCTAACTGCCTCAATCAACCTCTCATGGCTGCACTCACCATTGTGCTCCATTCCTGTGGACATGAGGCATATAAGTGTTCCCAAATTTATCAGCAAGATCCAAACTTCGCCACCACCTATTAGCTCTTGGGTACATGCACGACTGTCACCGATTTTCACATTCATGATGGACTATTATGCCATCTGGGCCATCTCTATGTTCCTACAAGAGAGCGTGCAAAGATGATTTGGGAAGCCCACCATAGTCAGATGGCAGGACATTTTGGCGTGGAGAAAATTGTGTCCATTCTTCATAACCTTTTTTATTGGCCAAAACTTCGACAAGATGTCAGCAAGTATATCAGATCTTGCATTGCATGTGTCATTTCCAATCCTTCCATCAAGAAGAAAGGCTTATACACCCCTCTTCCTACTCCCAAGAAGCCTTGGAAATCAATCTCAATGGATTACATGTTTGGCCTTCCATCCACCAAGCAAGGCAATGACTGTGTATTCGTGGTCGTTGATCGATTTTCAAAGATGGCCATCCTCACAGCCTGCAAGAAGAATATCAAAGCAGCAAATACTGCCAAGCTCTTCTTTGAACGAGTGTGGGTCCATTTTGGGATACCACATACCATCATCTCCGACCAGGACAACAGGTTCCTCGGCACATTTTGGTCAAGTCTTTGGTCACTGTTGGACACCAAGATCACTAAATCCATTGTTTTCCACCCGCAAATAAACGGTCAAACAAAGGTCGTCAATCAAATGATTGTGCACATCCTGCGCATGTACAACTCTAAGAATCTGCGTACATGGGATGAGATTCTCCCCTATGTTCATCATAGTTACAACAGGGCTCTCCATAGCTCCACCGCCATAGCCCATTTCAGGTGGGAATGGGATTCCAACCCTTGGGTCCCATTGATGTTGCACTACCTCTTGCCACCACACAGACAAAATCTTCCCATGTTCATTCTAAGACCAACAAATCCACCAAATTCATTGAGCGAATTCAGCACATCCGCCAACAGGTCTAAAAGATTTTGTAGAAATCCAATGCTAAGTACAAGAAGCACCATGATCAACATAGGGTACCTCACCAGTTTCAGGTTGGAGACTAAGTCTAGTTACATTTGTAGAAGGAGCGTCTCATAGAGCCCCATCGAAAGCTCTGCCCACTTCGCTATGGGCCTTACACTGTCACCAAGTTTGTGGGTAGAAATGATTTTGAGCTCAACACTCCATCCTTCCTTGGCTTGCACCCAGTGTTCAATGTGGACCTCCTTCGGCCATATTTTCCATCATTATTGGACACCTCAGAGATCGCAGAACAACTCCAACCAACATATCTCAACCCCGACTGCATGGAACAAGCATCCACTGATCAGATAGTGGACACATAGGTCAAGGGCACTCACTAGCAGAGGATCCAAATTTATTGTGTTGTCAAGGCAAGGTAGCTCCTACACCAAGGAAAGTGGCTCACCTGGGGCCAAATCCAACAGAAGTTTCCTCACCTGATGGGAGGATTCAACACAATGGATAACATTGCTTCCTAAGGGGGGAGGATTGATCCAGGTGGATATTGGTGGCCACCCACCCATTCCAACTGGCTCCTCTTGTCCGTTTTTAGTTCAGCACATTCTTTTGTACTTATTTGTAATTTTGGGTTCTATACTTATAGGGTTGTCTAAATCCCTACACATCTTCCAGGTGGATACTGGTGGCCTTTCACCTAATCCAACTGGATTATTTTGTATGGTTTCATGTCAACACATCTTGATGTACTTCCAGGTCTGTTTTGGAGCCATGAACAGTTTTTTTTTTTTGCTCGTGTATTTTTTAAGACTGTGAAGTAAAGCAATGCATATAGATTCTTAAGAAAAATAGAAATTAATCAATGGCTCATTCACATAGTACACAGAGATTTAAACCGGAAACCCTCAACTGGGAAAGCCTTTCTTATATTCATTATATCAAATTTCACCATTCACTATAAAATATATATACAATGTTTTTAGGTATTTCATAGATACCAAAACCCTAATCCCTTAATTCGGGATTAATTTACAAAACCACTAAAAATAGAAAAATCCGCTACAAATAGCAAAAATTGCCAAAAAAACAAAATCGAGGCGCTGCCCTGGGATATCGCCCATTGATGAACGTTGCACATAACCAGGGGGGGGCATACCTACCCCCCCTTAGCACACCCCTAGTAAAGCGCCCGGCGCACACGACACAAATAGCACTACTAGAAGGATCGTTAGACACAGTTGTCATATCTGACGCACCCACACACACACATGCAAAGAATATAACACCTACCCAACATTCTCCCACTTGTTGTTTTCTTTGCATCCAAGAATCCAGGGGATTATATAGTCAACAATCCAGGGCAGCAGTGCCCATTTTTACTCTACACCAAGTGAACTTTTTTGTGCTCACAGACTTTGTCAGTGAATCTGCAACATTCTTCAAAGTGTCAACCTTTTCCAGCAACACCTTCTTTTCCTCAACCATGTCTCTCTCAAAGTGATATTGAACATCAATATTCTTTGTATTTGAATGATAAGCTCAGTTCTTTTCCAAGAATATTGCACTCTGACTATCACAATCTAATCTCACTGCTTGTTGTACCAACCCAATACCTGAACACAATCTTTGTAACCATACTGCTTCCTTGCTTGCATGAGTGGCTACCATGTATTCAGCTTCTGTAGTTGAGAGTGCCACTACAACCTGTCTTTTTCTCATCCAACTGATTGCTCCTCCAAATAGGTTAAACACGTACCCACTTCTAGATCTTTTTCGATCCAAATCTCCAGCCCATTCTACATCAACAAAGCCATGTATGTCCACCACTCTTTCTAATCCTGGTCTTCCTTGGTAGCACAATCCATAATTGGTAGTGCCACGCAAATACCTGAAGATCCTCTTTATTGTTGTCCAATGCTCCTTCCCTGGTTTTGACATATACCTGCTCAAAACTCCCACTGCATGTGCAATGTCCGGTCTAGTATAGACCATTGCATACATCAAACTGCCAACTACACTG
>JZKD02S1855356.1:0-10996 GCA_000966675.3 Picea glauca | reverse complement strand
GAAAGACCCTGGAACACACGACACAAAGAGCACTACTAGAGGGATCGTCAGACGCAGTTGTCATATCTGACACGCCCACACACACACATGCAAAGAATATAACAGCTACCCAACAACTCGCCATAGTCAAACTATAGACAAAGTTAGATTTTGATAGCGTAATGTGTATTTATTTGAAAGACCTTTCCAATGGGCTATCACGTGCATAAAACAGAGGTCAGATGCAAAATTTACAACCTTGGGAAGTTTAGGTACCAACTTACCCATAGGGGCCCACATGACTTTTGGTGTTTCACCTCCTAGGGTTACGTTTTTAATGTCTAGGGTTTTGGAATTCATGAGTAATATCAAAAAGGCCTATGGAGCCTTAATGTAATTTTTCTTCTCAGACAGATGTACATAGCAGCCAGATCTCTTCTCAGAGATAGCTACCACCATTCGAGCAAGTGTTTAAGTTTTATTGTTTTACAGTTTCATCCTATTTCATTTATTCAATAGAAGATATTGTTCACCGGATATTTGCGTTGTTATTCATATCTCTTTATTTATTGTATTCAGTCTGTTAATCAGTTCATTCCGCTCCTAAATCCATATCACTTTGAGAATTCTTGATCTAGCCTGTTTTTGAAGCCTTGGAAGGGAAGTGGAGCAGTCGATGGATTGTGGAATAGTGAAGGTGCATATTCCTAGGGTGGGACAGGTATGTGGGGAATGAGAGTATGTGAGAAGTGGGCGTAATTAGACTCCTTGGAGGGAATCCTTCCTGTTGCATTGTGCAGCTTTTCGTAGCCTTAGCCTAGCCTATGATTTCCTTGCCTTGGGTGAAGTTTAGTCCCAGCTCGAGGGTGACCCACTACTGATAGCTTGGAGCAACATGGTCTAAGGTTGGGAGGTTCATGGAAGGTCTGTATGTAGTCAATGGTCTTCTCATAAAAATATAAGTACCAATTATGTGTTAATTGTATTTTATGTATATTGTACATGTGTTACATGTAAATATTGCATGTATGTGTTATGTTCACTTTCGCGTGAATATGTGTATGAACAGAATGTTTATGTGTGTTTAAAATTGCATTAGATATATATGTATATCATATCATGATAGTTTCAAGTAGCATGACCGACCTGGGTGGTTGGGTGTGTTACAACCGATTTTCATAATAGTTTGGTTTTGAAGTAGTGGCATGTCCATGGCCAGGAAGGTCGGGGTACGTTACACTAGGTCAGCAGAAAGGGGTTAAATGTAGGGAAAATATGGTATAAAAATATGTCATTTCTATATCTTCTCACCTAGGTTGAGCAAGGATGCCCAACATGTCTATGGTGTGCCTTGTCATCGTGAAAGGGTGCCCAAAACTAACTCTTCTAACCATCAATCTTCCATCATGTCCATCTATGCTCGTCAATGACCACCATGGTGATCATATAGTGGAGGTTCCCCAATCCATTCAAGGCTAAGGCCTTACATCCTCCCCCACTAAAAAAAAAAAAATTCCTAGCAATATCCTCAAGAACTTTATGTCCTCCAACTCTATTATCAAGACCCATGCATACATCTGCAATTGACTTCTTCAACTGCTCCACACTGTCATTGCCAAAATTGTTATGCAATTTCCCACTATCCAAATCTTCCTTTGAACAAAGTGAATTTTTCCAACTTCTACCTGCATTTCCTCTTGGATGTCTTTGTTGCTATTGCTACCTCCTATTATGACTACAATTCAACCTCCACCTAGAAGGTCATCAAAATTTCCAAGTTTTACATTGTCCAAACCTACTATTGCATAAGCACTTTGACCAATATTTCCATGCTTATGTACATTGGATCCCCTCAAGTCTTGAACTAATTGGTATTTCATCCAAATATTGTGTCCAATTCATGAGAATGCTCTTCCCCATGCCCAAAGATACTTTTCCTTCTACATTTCAATCATTCTATACAACTATTATAAAAAAAGAAAAATATCTCCATCCTTTTCCTCAAATTGTTAATGTAACGTACCCCATCCCTGTTGAGGTCCATTACGTGTGGAATACTCATATAATTTGAAATTCACGCTATCTAATGAACTTCCTAATCTTAAAAGTTGTGAATTACAACCATATTTCACTACATTCTAATACCATTAATCTAGTGCATCTACAACATGTTAAAATAAAAATGAAATGCAACTAGTAAACTCAAATATAGCAGTATATAAATCAATCTTATACACATATTTCATGCACAACAATTTAACTCATAAATAACACAACAACAAGATAAAATACGTGTCTTTTAAAATTAGTTGTGCAACCAACGTCTTGGGATAGACATTCCACCCAACCATAGACTTGGTGTTCCAAATCTCAACAACCAGTCACTCTCGAGCTGAGGCTGGTAATCCACAAAAGAGGGTGGTCTTCACTCTCTACTCACAACTCAGAAAACCCACAACCCATTGGTATTCTCGTACAATTATCTCGAATTTCCACCAGTTATCTTCCTCTCGACCTACCTAACCCAAGGAATGTACCCCTTCACTGATCGTAGTCCCTCGGGCATCCCATTTGTTTATCAGGGTCTCTCTAGAACATGTAACTATAAATATCTTTAATGGGAGGGAACTCAAGGGAACTCACTTCCAGGAAAACTACCAGCAAACAATAGCAATCATTTTTTGTTATAGTGCAAATCACTCAAGAGTTCACTCTCCGGGCCTGATGTTGGAATATTCAACAATATTGAGAGGGGGGGTGAAGCAGTATTTAGCACTTTTTACCATTTTCAACCATTACATGTAAACATTAAGTTATCAAAAATTTATCACATATGATTGCATTCAATATTTCATCAACACATAACCATAGATACACAATACACAAGAGTTTTACATGGAAACCCAAATGGGAGAAAACCAAGGAACGCTTTTTAATATATATCCTGAATATTACATCCACAAGAAGCACCAACTTCTAAAATTCTCCAGCACCAACTGGAAGGAAGCGCCAACCCCCTATTTATAGGCTCCAACCTGAAGGAAGCTCTAACTCCCTAGATTCTCCAGCACCAACTGGAAGGAGGCTCCAACCCCCTGATTTACAATCTCTAACCTGAAGGAAGCTACAACTCCTTGTATTCTTTGTCTTCAACTGAAAGGAGGAACCAACTCCTTATTTTATAGGCTCCAACCTAAAGGAAGCTACGACTCCCTATATGCTTCGACTCCAACCGGAAGAAGGCTCCAACCCCCTTTCCTTTCCCCTTCCTTCCTCCATAGAATAGAAGTGTGAGACTCAACATGTCTTTGTTGTTGTCACTGATACATCATCATCATCAAAACCAAACTCAACATGTCATTGTAATTGTCAATGATATTGATACCTCATCATCATCAAAACCAGACTCAACCGGTCATTGTAACTATCATTGATATTGATACATCACCATCATAAAAACTTGCTCCACTATAACTGGTACATCATCATCATCAAAAACTAGATCCACCACAACTAATATATTATCATCATCAAAACTAGATACACCATAACTAATACATCATCATCATCAAAACTGTATACACCATAACCAATACATCAACATCATCAACCTGGGTCCACATAAATATCCTAGGTCCACATGGGTCCACACATAAACCCCAACATCACTTCTTAAATATGCATACAAAGATGCTCATAATTGTACCTCAAATATGCAAACTTGTAAGATTCACCACAAGCTCAATTTTCCATTTCTGATTTTGAAACTCAAACCTTGGATATTAGTATATATTCTACTTCTTATGCAACGAGTGGAATTAAATTTGGAGCTACCAATCTTCAGATATAACTAATTTATCTCTAACATATGTGTGGGACTAGTTTTTGTATTAGTCGCAAACCCTAACTTTCAACAATTATAAATCAATACTTGTAATGAATCAAGGTATGAAACTTGTACCCAATATTATTTGATATCTTGTCTAAAATTTCTCCAAGTTTCTCTCCTTGAATCGCCCCTGAAAGAGAGTTATAGTGAAAATGGAAAATCTTCCTAAATTTTGGCCTATTATGGAGAATGAACTTGTACAACATTCCATGCATTCAATATTTGATATATGATTCTGAAACTCACAAAAAAAAATACTATATGTTGTACTATTTCCAATGCAATTGGTCTCATAGAATTTGGATCCTCTATGAAGAAGTTATGATTGTTTTACCTGGAACACATGTTTGATACTAGTTACAGGACTAGTCGAAAACCCTATCTTCCATAGAGTGTATCTCCAAAAGTAAAATAAAACAGAAGCTAAAATCCATACCATGGGTACCTTGATATGTCTTTTCAACAACCTTCAAGTTTCACTATCTAAATCATTCCAGAAAAACATTACAACAAAAATGGTAAGATTACATTTAAGAACATGCCTTAGAACACATCATCACAAGACTTCATCTTCCCTAGGAATTTCGTCCTTCATCTTCCCTATGAAATTCATTTCAAATATTGTGCTAAGAGATCACAAGATTGAATGATGAAAATGAGAGGTTCTTAATGTGTATTTATACCCTTCCAAGCACCTTCTTTACTTGACCTTGAGCCAACTTGTAACTTCTTGTTTGCAACAATTTTTTCTCTTTTACTTGACTTTAGGGCCAACTTATAACTTCTTAACCTTAGATCCGGAGCTTCTTGACCATACTTCAGGGCTTCATATTTAAGAGGGATTAACTCCTCAACCATGAGGAACCACATGGTGTGCCACCCACCATTGGAGACAGCTTGACGAGGACTATCAATCAATGGATGTTTTGCATGCATTTGCAATTTCCTTCATACTAATTTTCTTCAATAAACTTTGATCTTTATGACCACACCTCTAGGGATTCTTAACCACTTAACCATATTTCCAGGGCTTCTTGTATACTTCTTCAAAGTGTCTTCCCATGAGAATCATCCTTAAAGATAGGCCATAAGGGGACCACTTTGGAGACTTCTTCAAATACACCCATCACTTCTAGTATCTTCCAAACTTGCTTCATAGCTTCTTCTAGGGTTGACATCAATGACAACCAATTTTCCAACAATCTCCCCCTTTGGAATTGATGGAAACATTCATACTCCCTATGTGACCATTGCTCCCTCTGTCTTCATGCTTCTGAACTTTCTCTCCTACTTTTGTTATTTCTCTCCCCCTTTGACATCAATGGAAAAGGGTAACTTCCCCTAATAGTATACCTTGTTTTTTCAAACTCTCTCCTCCTTTATTATTTTCAAGATATTATTTAGATCAATGTGGGGCTTCTTGTATATGCTACCTTTCCTCTCTTTTGGGGATTCTTTTCCAGTGGTACTTCTTGTTACTGAAATCCACTAATGTATATTAAAAGTGTTTGTGTCAAGGTTCTGTCATTACTTGACTTCAAGTCTTCACGGCTTGTCATGTCTTCAATGAGCTGACATAAAGGACATAATCATTCAACAGTATCACCTTGACAGTATAACTCCTCCTAACGGTTTTTCTCCCCATGTCTTGTTGTGCCTCTCATGACTTGTCTTCCTATGACTAGCTAGTTCCACCACCAATATGCTTCTTTTCTGAGTCATATGCTTTACTAAACATTCCTCTTGATGAAAATGCCAATGAGTCTTTATGAAATTCCTCTTGAGCTCATTGTTTCATCCATTGTCATGTATCTTCTCTAGATCATGTTAAGTATTGCCTTTTAGACCTACCAAATATCTCATGAATTCATCTTTCTCCATATGTCACAAAATTGTCCATGAATCTGCTACTCAACTACACACGATGTTGATTAATCTGCCACTTCAATGTTCTAAGAGCTTACTTGAATCTATTGTAACTAATCACTACACATTCCTGCTTCTCAAGATTAATCAAACATGTCTGCTCTTATCTTCAAATCAAACTTTTAAACAAGTACACATTCTTGAATATGTAAGAATATATCCCTGTTTGAATACATGCTTGGAATCCTCTATACAATCATGAATCGTTGCTTCAAAGGTGTGTCAATGATATTCCTTGTGTATGTCATCTAATCCCTTCATATATGCATGGATATGTGTTAAAAATTGTACCTTGAAGTAATCAACCAATCTGTCACGAGACATTATGCACCTCTTCCATCAAACTATTTTGAATCTACCTTCCCAAACTCTACAAACACTTCAGACTGCTCGAAATATATATAAATTCATCATGATTTCGCAATTTTGTAAATCATGTGAGTATGATCTTCGAGAGTTCTTCTTTCACATGTTCTTCTTGTTTTTTTATTTCTTCTCCAAACCTTCTTATATCTGATATCAATGTTTTCCTTCAAGGAAGACTTCATCATGATTCTACAATAAGGAGCTATATGTCCATAGTTGTGGCATTTGTAGCATTCAATATTGTAGTGTACCACATAAGCATCTCTTTCTTGAAAATTTCTTCAATATGCTCTGCAATCTATAGCTTAATGTCCAAATTTATTACAAGTAAAAAAATGACCAAGAAATAAACTTTGATATCTGGAAGCAAGTGATCCTCTTTGTGATGTAGTCCTTATGAATTCATGCCTTAGTTGATCACGATCTTCTCTTATGTTGTTTCCTTCATAATGAATGAAGCTTCTTTGATGCCTTGAGGTAGAAGGTCTTCTTGGGGATACACTTATTTTTCATTCATTCCTCTTTGACTCTTGTTGACCATGATTCCTTTCTTTGAAAATGTCTGCATAGTTCTTAGCCTTCTCTTCATTCTTCTTTTCCGACAACTTGGAACACTTCTCTTCAATTTTCATTATTGGTTGTGTGGAGCTTCCTCTATCTTTGATGCTCTTGATGGGATTGGCATTTTCATATTCTTTGCATGAGGCCTCACCAATGTTTCCAATACCTACTTTATTGATGGGTGATCTTTGACAACTAAGAATATCTTCTAGTACTTGAGATCTTTTCAAATTCTTGTTGACCTTGACATCTTCAACCCTTAATGTAATGACTTCTTCTTCAAGATTCTCACAATATTCTTCTTTGTTCATCATGTGGATCTTCATTACTTCTTCCATTCTCTTTAATTTTTCAAGTTGGGTTTTCAATGAGATGATTTATTCTTCAAATCTTCTTTCTTGTTGACTAAATTCTGCTTCAAGCTTGTTTAAGTCCTCATATCTTTTCTTAAGATGACCTGTAAAAATTTATTCTCTCTTCTTTGCTTCCTTTTTTAGTGATATTATTTCATCTTCCACACATTATTTTTCTTCCAATTGATTTTTTAGTGTTTCTTCAATCACTTTGGCTTCTTCCAGTCGAACCTTTAGATTTACGATAATACATTGGACTTCTTCAAAAAAAAATGTTGGGATTTCAAGAATCTTCCTTTAGCTTGATCAATTCTTCCTTGAGGGACTTGTTTTTCTTCCTTTCCCTTTTTAGATCACTTAAAGAATAGAGTGGCTATGCCTCAATATCCACTTCGCCTTCATAATATTCATTTTTGTTTTCAAATTCTTCTTGTTCTATCTCAGTATCATCTTGATCAACATGCTCTAGCTCTGTGGTTGCAAGAAGATATTTCTTAGAGTAGATATTATGTAGTTTATCCCAAAGCTCTTTGGTTGATTAACATTTCCGCACTTTGAATTTTACCAAATTAGTTAATCCATCTAGGATGGCATCTATTTCTATTTTGTTGTTCATTTTAATTCCTTCTTGGATGCAGTCTTCGGAGGTTTCTTTGAATCAGTGTATCCTGTAACAATTAGTTGTAAAATGTCAAACCCTTGTGCCTGTAAAAATACTCTCATCCTTCTATTTCATATCTCATAGTTTTGACCATCAAAAATTGGCATTCCATTATCCGTGCAATCCATGATCTACCTTCCAGTGGTTAGATTGTTTCTTAATGACCTGCTCTAATACCAATTGTTGGAATATTCACCAATACTAAGAGGGAGGGGTGAATCAGCATTGAACACTTTTTACTATTTTCAACCATAACATGTAAACATTAAGTTATCAACAATTTATCACATATGATTTCATTCAAGATATCATCAACATATAACTACAGATACACAATACACAAGAGTTTTACATGGAAACCCAAATGGGAGAAAAACACGGAACTCTTTTTTATATATATATTGAATATTACATCCACGGGAAGCACCAACTTCCAAACTTCTCCAGCACCAAATGGAAGGAGGCACCAACCCCCTATTTACAAGCTCCAACCTAAAGGAATCTCCAACTCCCTGGATTCTTTGGCAACAAATGGAAGGAGGCTCCAACTCCCTAGATTCTCTAGTAGAAAATGGAAGGAGGCTCCAACCCCCTAATTTATAGGCTCCAACCTAAAGGAATATATGACTCCTTGTATTCTCCGACTCCAACTGGAAAGAGGCACCAACCCCTTAGTTTACAGGATCCAACCTGAAGGAAGCTATGACTCCCTGTATTCTCTGGATCCAACTGGAAGGAGGCTCCAACCCCCTATAATTTAAGTGTGAGACTCAACCTTTCACTATTGTTGTCATTGATACATCATCAACATCATCAAAACCAAACTCAACCTATCACTGTAATTGTCATTGATATTGATACATCATCATCATCAAAACTAGACTTGACCGATCACTATAACTGTCACTAATGCGGATACATCACCATCATCAAAAATAGATCCACTACAACGGATACATCATCATCATCATCAAAAACTATATCCACTACAATTTATATATCATCATCATCAAAACCAAATACACCATAATTGATACATCATCATCATCAAAACTGGATACACCATAACTGATACATTACAATCATCAAAAATGGATACACCATAATTGATACATCAACATCATCAAAGTGTGTCCACTTAGAAATTGGTTCCACATAAATATCCTAGGTCCAAATGGGTCCACATATAAACCCCAACATCACTTCTTAAATCTGCATACAAAGTTGCTCAGGACTGTACCTCAAATCTACAAAATCGTAAGATTCACCACAAGCTCAATTTTCCATTTCTGATTTTGAAACTTGAACATATTAGGATTTTTTATACTTCTAATGCAACAAGTGGAATTCAATTTGGAGCTACCAAGCTTCAGATATAATTTTTTTATCTCAAACACCTGTTTGAGACTAGTTTTTGGATTAGTCACAAACCCTAACTTTCAACAAGTATAACTCTATACTTGTAATGAATCAAGGTCTAAAACTTGTATCCAATATTATTTGATATATTCTCTGAAATTCCTCGAAATTTCACTCCTTGACTCGTCCCTGAAAAATCGTTATAGAGAAAATGGCAAACCTTCCCAAATTTTGGCCTACTATGGAGAGCGAACTTGTACAGCATGCCACGCACTCAATATTTTATGTCTGATTTTGAAAATCACACACAAAATACTAAGGATTGTACTATTTTGAATTCAATTGGTCTCATAGAATATATATCCTCTATGAATAAGTTATGATTGTTTTACTCGGAACACATGTCTGAGACTAGTTACAGGACTAGTTAAAAACCCTATCTTCCACATAGTGTATCTCCAAAATTAAATTGAACCAAAAGATGAAATTTGTACCATGAGTACCTTGATATGTATTCTCAATATCCTCCAAGTTTCATTATTTGAATCATACTAAAAAACAATTTATAGTGAAAATGGTAAGATGACCTTTAAAAATATACCTTAGAACACATCATCACAAGACTTCATCTTCCCTTGGAATTTTGCCCTTCTTCACTTCATCTTCCCTTTGAAATTCACCTGCAAGATTGTGCTAAGATATCACAAGATTAAATGATGAAAATGAGAGTTTCTTAATGTGTATTTATACCCTTCCAAGCATGTAATACCTCAGTTTTGAGTCCCCATATTAAATAATGTATTTTGGTTTATTCGATGAAAGGCTAGAGCACCCAAAAAATTGAAAGAGGTTGGAGTGCCTATGAAATGTGATGCTTTGATAATCATTAATAATAAAATACATCATTGGCTACTAGACGGAAAAGGACAAGAGTTATAGGGGGCTATGATTCCACGAGAGAGGGGTCTTAAGGGGATAAGTTATTTTATTATATTTTTATTTACCCATAATTATTTTAGTGGAGAGAGGTGATTACATGAGCTTCTTGGAGGAAGGCCATGTGGTTCTTGATTTCTCATGTAAATATATGAACTCATATTGCAGGTTGCTTGGGGGTTCTTCGCCATTCTCTCTTTCACACTTTTATTAATTGTTTCTCATTTATCATTCCTCATTCATTCTTGTTCTTGGATTGGAACATGTGGTGAATTGTTGAGGATGGAGCCATTGTTGTTGGTTGTAGTAAGTGTTGGTGTATTTCAACCATGAATTAATTCTTACATTCCTAAGATGCATTGGCAAGTATTAAGTTTTTTTCACAGCTATGAATCATGTGAGTCCTAGCATGGATATTCTTGACCAGATGCACTACAAGCCTGGAAGGAGGGAGATAGTATGAGGGATTGTGTGGCAGAGAAGGGGGTCCATTCTCTTAGGTTTTGCATGTTGGAAAGAAGAGAGTTGGTGTAATTTAGATTGTTGTATGCTTAGAAACATGTGAGAGCTTGAATGTTGATTGGTTTGGGAAGATGAGTGACACCCTGGAACTGTCCTTGTGGATTCATAGCCCTGACTTGGGGGTGACATATTGTTGAGACTTGGAACAACAACCTCTATGGTTGGGTGGAACGTCCTTGGTATACATACAATTGGTGATAGATTTAATAAATATAAGTTCTCTCTCTCTCATGGTTTTCTCTATTGTATATATTTACGCTATGTAATATTATTATCGCTTAGATATGATGTGTTTGTAATAACCCTATTTGTTCATTATTGTCATGCATGACATGTTAATATTTTAGTTTTACAATTATCAGGAATATTGATGGATGCATCTGTATATTTTGTGCTTCTTCATTTAATTAATTGATATCAGAAATGCAAAATAACCCAAGAGGG
>JZKD02S1855345.1:65319-85171 GCA_000966675.3 Picea glauca | reverse complement strand
AAAAAGGATGAGTGTAGCTCTCGAAAATGGCCTCCAAAGTTCGCTTCCTCAATCGCTTCCTTGTATAAAAATGGCTTAAGCTTCACAATTCTTCATCATTCTGTTGTATCTGAACTTCCTTGGACTATCAAAAGGCTCTAGTTTATATAGATTTTGAGTTGGGGTTCACCTCCCAACTTCCCCACAAGACATGGCCTCAAAAAGGGCTCCAGGTCCTCATTTTTGGGCAAAAATCAGCATAATTAACAAAAAAAATCCCATATTGTGGGTAAAAACCCACTTGGCTAATAGATTTGCACGCCAACCCCTTTCTCTTAGTCCCCTGGTTACATGGAGGGCCATGTGGTTGAGTGCTAAGCCCCGCGCCCTGCTCTGCTCCTAGCTCCTGGTCGGCGGGTTAGCCCCCCATCGACCGGGCTCTAACCCCAAACATTTGCTAACTCCACTTTAACATGATATTGCGATATATGTTTTACCAAGTAACAATGTAGATCAATCACTCCACCGGTCGGAGCAAAGTCTTTGTGTGATGTGGAGTTCGGGTGGTCGAGTCTCGTAGAGGCTATAACAAATTTTTTAACTAGACCTCATTAGCCTCATCCAGCATGCCACGTGGTGCCCTATGATTGGGCCATGTGTCGTGTCTGGATTGGACTGTACCAAACCAGCCAATGCACAGTCAACACATAGTTAGCCTACACAGTCAGCTTGTCGAGTCAATGTTGTACGCCATGCGTCAACCTGTCATTGGACCACGTCATTGCCACTTTTCATCTGTACCCTACCATGTGTCACGACTTGAGCCTTCCATGTCATCATATGGACTGCCACGTCAATGTCCATACAGTCGACACGTCTGCCACATCAGCACCTAAAAACGCCAAAACTGCCTGACACGTGGCAGCTATTGGTGCTACCACGTCAACATGTTGATGTCATCATGACATCATGCTAACATCATCTACCACATCATGGTGATGTCAGCAGTACGACCTCTAACTATTGACTTTGAAATTTTTTTCATGTTTGGGAAAAAGTTCAGAATGCGATAACTTTCGCATATAGTGTCCATTTTCGAGAAAAAAACATATTGTCGGAATCGGCACGACGAGCCCTATGCGATGGCACTGGTTTCATTTGATTCCGAGAACTTTGAAATTTCAGCCTTCCTGGATCCATTTTGGATCATTCCTCCCCACTAAGACCTTTTGGTCCTCCAAAAGGATATTAACCAGTCATCAAGTGCGAGATTTGCCTCCCCACTTATCCTTTGTCTTTAAAATATGTCATGTGCACCTGTCGCATCATAATCAATTGCATAATAACCATGAAACTTGAAATCATATTGTTAGCCATTTGAACCCGTTCACATTTTTCTAAATCCACTACCATCCATGTAAAAAACATTAGCAGCAATAATATAAAAAATATGAATAAGAAGGAACCAATATGTTTAATGGGCTTGCAGCGGTAGAAGTCCCCTTTGCAGATTCGATGTGGTGCTATCTCCAAGCGCAATTGGAGGGACTCCAGGGTTGGCAGGCGGATAAAGATTTGTTAGGGGCACTAAAGTAGTCGATGTGCCTAGATCTCAGCTCCCATCCAGATCGACGATCGTTGATCATTTCGGGGCCGCAACATGCGTGGACATTAAAATCTGAAGGGTGGGCTGAAATACCAACTGTGGTTTTGCGGGGAGGCGACGTGGCGGAAGAAGATGCATTTCTGGCATAAAAAAAGTGTGGGCCTAAACCACTTCCCACGGCCCCGAAATGCATATGTGCATATGACGCCCTATCCAATGTCGGCATGTGGCCACCCAACAGTCGTCCCACCGTGCTCCAATGCCAAGGAGGGGTCAGCCAATGAACGCGGATTGACTTTCACGACCTCAGCAACCAATCCACCAGTGACAGGTGGTCCTCCTCCAGTCGTCCTGTCGCACTCCAATCTCGATGAAGATCCAGTTAATAAAGCAAGGATTGGTAGCTGAAACCTCAGTTCATACCTTAAATGGAAGGCACATAAGTTATGGCTAAGGAGGCAGGATTGTCAGCAAGGTACAACGATGGTCAGTCTTTCTACAAGTCCACACTGATCTTGGTTTGTGTCTGACAAAAGGAAACGCGTACAGTCTGAAAGAGGACCACTCAGACGCAAAGCTTTGAATGACATTACCAAATCACACTCCTGGCAGTTGTGGAATGATCTGAGTATAAATAGATCAGTTTGATATTTTGTTATGGTGGTCGAATGGTTGAGCAAAGCTCCCTACTGTGTAATTTTTTATGCCATAATTGTTCTCTGGTTATGTATCAAACTTGAGACTTTCTCATTAATAGAAGTCAACTTCTTTCATCTCTTTGTTCAAACTCTGTTGAAACACTTAGGCATGGGGGATCCAGTCGAGGGTTGTGGTTCTATTGTAATGTAGGTTTGATTACAGTATTGTTGTGACTAGTTTTAGTGAGCTTCTTTGTTACCTTATTTCCCCTTGTATTGAAAGGCTCTGGCATAGAGGATCCAGTCAAATTGTTGTAGTTGCATGGTAATGTAGGTTTTATTATTATGTTGTTGTGACATATTTCATGTCTAAAACTTGGGTTGAAGAGTGCTCTTGAGCCTGAGTTGTTCTTCACCAAGTTGCTTGAAGGTCAGATGCCCATAGAAATCTTGTTCACCTCTCTCACTAAGTCTTCCTTCTGCTCACACTTAAACTCAAATGACTGACTGAAGTTAATGAGGACCTCACTTCCCTGTTCATTGCTTGTCCAGTTTTTGTGTTAAAATCATTCTTGTACTGAGTTTTGTCCATTTGACCTCCACTCATAAAACCAACATCCACYAAACATTCTAATGGGTATTGGGCTTATCCTCCCGCAATCTGAGGGTGAATCTCAATGCTAACATTCGTGGCCCCGTTGTCGAGGAACGAATTGAAGACATTTCCCTAGGATTGAATGACAAATAAATTTTGATTTTGAAGGTGTATCAGAAGTCGGTAACTTGAAGATTGCAACTTGCACCTGGCGACTCCATTGTTTCAGTTGTGGCTCCCAAAGGCAAACACACGAGGTCTACTCCACAACTGCCTCTAGAAACACTTGAAGCTGACCCAGAAAAAATTATCAAGAAAGGAAAGACCTCTCAAGAAGGGCTTTCAACTGTTGTACCAGGTGATTTTGGTAATTTACAAGCTTCTTCTTTTAAAACTCCAGTCGTTGCATCTAATTCTCTTATTATACCATCTGTTGGAGTTTCTAGAAGTTTAAATTTTGGAAGTTTTGAAATTCATGTTTCCCCTTATATTGTAAAGTGGTTTGGACCTAGAAGCTTAGAACACTGTCCCACTTTGGGTTTTCCCACTCCTTCTCCTATCAAAGTTGATTCATCTAAAGAGGGGGAAACTTTATTTTCTTTGAACCCCATATCATTCTCCTCCAACACTCAGTCGTTACCACCTTCTCCCAGAAACACAGTTGCAGTCCTAGTTGCCCAAACTCAATCTCCCCCTAGTTCCCCTACAGTTCACTTTCCAATGGTAGGTGCTAATCTTCCTAGAAACAAAATGGATGCCATAGTGGCTGCTAGGTATGCCCCTCTTGTTTTACCTTGGCCTATGAATGCCCTCCCAGTTGGAGATTACCTCGAGTACATGCCCGAGTTTACAGGGGAGGAAGACATAACTGCAGAAGAACACCTTTCAATTTTTTACAGTTATGCAGATAATCTTAATATTGAAAATGAAGATGCATGGTTGAGAGTTTTTGTACAAAGCCTTGATGGTGAGGCTAGGCAATGGTTTAGGGGCTTGACTCTTGGATCAATTGATGTGATTGAAGCTCAGGATGATTCGTTTTTGAGACATTGGGGGGATTAAAAAGACTTACTTTATTATATTAGAGAGTTTGGATCACTTAAGAGAGAGGAGGGGGAATCTATTTTAGATTTCTCAAAGAGATTTCATAAGATGTACAATAAGATTCCCACTGAAATTAAGCCTACTGAAACCTCTGCCAAGATCACTTATGCTAGTGCTTTTGACCCTGAGTTTTGCCTCCTGCTGAGAGAAATAAGAGCTACCTCCTTGGCTCATATGCAAGATGCAACCCTTGAATTAGAATCCAATATATTGGCAGTTGATAAGCTTAGGAGTAAGGCTGATAGAGACAAGAGAAAAGGTAGGGTTGAGGCTTAGACCTCTGGTTCCTTTGCTTCTCACCCTCAAGTTGATGAGTTAACAAAGCTGGTAAAATCACTTTCTGCAGAAATGGAGAAATTGAAATTTGAGGGGAAACATAGCCATAGGAACACCCAGAATAATGATAACAGGGGTAACCTTAGAAGACCAAATAATGCCCCTTAGATCATCCAGAGATATCAAAGAAATAGGGATAGGGATGATCAAAATATCCAAGCCCCCTCTCCAAAATAACCTGGTCACTAGTGAAGAAGGAGAGGAAGAAGATGCAGATCCTGAAATCCATTGTCTTGGCGACACCTCTTCATCTCCTCATCTAACCCAATCTGCATATGAAGAGTCTCTCATGGACATTCAACTTAATGAGTTGAGCAAAGAGGAAAGGACCAGTGGCAATCCAAATATATACAACCTCGGGTCCAAGAAGAAAGAGGGAAATCCTGACATTCCTGATCAACCTACCAGGACAAAGCATCATGTTAAGAAGATGGCAGCTAGAAACAAAGAAAAAGAGGCACAAAACTCCCAGCCAATGGTTAAGAATCCTATCCCATAAGTGAAGGAGATTTTGAAGCCTCCCTCTTCTTTTAGCTTTGAGAATGAGATTCAAAAGATTAAAATCCATGTACCCTTTTTAGAGCTAGATAAGAATGAGGATTTCAAAAGGTACCTTTCNTAAAAAAAGTGTGGGCCTAAACCACTTCCCACGGCCCCGAAATGCATATGTGCATATGACGCCCTATCCAATGTCGGCATGTGGCCACCCAACAGTCGTCCCACCGTGCTCCAATGCCAAGGAGGGGTCAGCCAATGAACGCGGATTGACTTTCACGACCTCAGCAACCAATCCACCAGTGACAGGTGGTCCTCCTCCAGTCGTCCTGTCGCACTCCAATCTCGATGAAGATCCAGTTAATAAAGCAAGGATTGGTAGCTGAAACCTCAGTTCATACCTTAAATGGAAGGCACATAAGTTATGGCTAAGGAGGCAGGATTGTCAGCAAGGTACAACGATGGTCAGTCTTTCTACAAGTCCACACTGATCTTGGTTTGTGTCTGACAAAAGGAAACGCGTACAGTCTGAAAGAGGACCACTCAGACGCAAAGCTTTGAATGACATTACCAAATCACACTCCTGGCAGTTGTGGAATGATCTGAGTATAAATAGATCAGTTTGATATTTTGTTATGGTGGTCGAATGGTTGAGCAAAGCTCCCTACTGTGTAATTTTTTATGCCATAATTGTTCTCTGGTTATGTATCAAACTTGAGACTTTCTCATTAATAGAAGTCAACTTCTTTCATCTCTTTGTTCAAACTCTGTTGAAACACTTAGGCATGGGGGATCCAGTCGAGGGTTGTGGTTCTATTGTAATGTAGGTTTGATTACAGTATTGTTGTGACTAGTTTTAGTGAGCTTCTTTGTTACCTTATTTCCCCTTGTATTGAAAGGCTCTGGCATAGAGGATCCAGTCAAATTGTTGTAGTTGCATGGTAATGTAGGTTTTATTATTATGTTGTTGTGACATATTTCATGTCTAAAACTTGGGTTGAAGAGTGCTCTTGAGCCTGAGTTGTTCTTCACCAAGTTGCTTGAAGGTCAGATGCCCATAGAAATCTTGTTCACCTCTCTCACTAAGTCTTCCTTCTGCTCACACTTAAACTCAAATGACTGACTGAAGTTAATGAGGACCTCACTTCCCTGTTCATTGCTTGTCCAGTTTTTGTGTTAAAATCATTCTTGTACTGAGTTTTGTCCATTTGACCTCCACTCATAAAACCAACATCCACTAAACATTCTAATGGGTATTGGGCTTATCCTCCCGCAATCTGAGGGTGAATCTCAATGCTAACATTCGTGGCCCCGTTGTCGAGGAACGAATTGAAGACATTTCCCTAGGATTGAACGACAAATAAATTTTGATTTTGAAGGTGTATCAGAAGTCGGTAACTTGAAGATTGCAACTTGCACCTGGCGACTCCATTGTTTCAGTTGTGGCTCCCAAAGGCAGACACACGAGGTCTACTCCACAACTGCCTCTGGTAACACCTGAAGCTGACCCAGGAAAAATTATCAAGAAAGGAAAGACCTCTCAAGAAGGGCTTTCAACTGTTGTACCGGGTGATTTTGGTAATTTACAAGCTTCTTCTTTTAAAACTCCAGTCGTTGCATCTAATTCTCTTGTTATACCATCTGTTGGAGTTTCTAGAAGTTTAAATTTTGGAAGTTTTGAAATTCATGTTTCCCCTTATATTGTAAAGTGGTTTGGACCTAGAAGCTTAGAACACTGTCCCACTTTGGGTTTTCCCACTCCTTCTCCTATCAAAGTTGATTCATCTAAAGAGGGGGAAACTTTATTTTCTTTGAACCCCATATCATTCTCCTCCAACACTCAGTCGTTACCACCTTCTCCCAGAAACACAGTTGCAGTCCTAGTTGCCCAAACTCAATCTCCCCCTAGTTCCCCTACAGTTCACTTTCCAATGGTAGGTGCTAATCTTCCTAGAAACAAAATGGATGCCATAGTGGCTGCTAGGTATGCCCCTCTTGTTTTACCTTGGCCTATGAATGCCCTCCCAGTTGGAGATTACCTCGAGTACATGCCCGAGTTTACAGGGGAGGAAGACATAACTGCAGAAGAACACCTTTCAATTTTTTACAGTTATGCAGATAATCTTAATATTGAAAATGAAGATGCATGGTTGAGAGTTTTTGTACAAAGCCTTGATGGTGAGGCTAGGCAATGGTTTAGGGGCTTGACTCTTGGATCAATTGATGTGATTGAAGCTCAGGATGATTCGTTTTTGAGACATTGGGGGGATTAAAAAGACTTACTTTATTATATTAGAGAGTTTGGATCACTTAAGAGAGAGGAGGGGGAATCTATTTTAGATTTCTCAAAGAGATTTCATAAGATGTACAATAAGATTCCCACTGAAATTAAGCCTACTGAAACCTCTGCCAAGATCACTTATGCTAGTGCTTTTGACCCTGAGTTTTGCCTCCTGCTGAGAGAAATAAGAGCTACCTCCTTGGCTCATATGCAAGATGCAACCCTTGAATTAGAATCCAATATATTGGCAGTTGATAAGCTTAGGAGTAAGGCTGATAGAGACAAGAGAAAAGGTAGGGTTGAGGCTTAGACCTCTGGTTCCTTTGCTTCTCACCCTCAAGTTGATGAGTTAACAAAGCTGGTAAAATCACTTTCTGCAGAAATGGAGAAATTGAAATTTGAGGGGAAACATAGCCATAGGAACACCCAGAATAATGATAACAGGGGTAACCTTAGAAGACCAAATAATGCCCCTTAGATCATCCAGAGATATCAAAGAAATAGGGATAGGGATGATCAAAATATCCAAGCCCCCTCTCCAAAATAACCTGGTCACTAGTGAAGAAGGAGAGGAAGAAGATGCAGATCCTGAAATCCATTGTCTTGGCGACACCTCTTCATCTCCTCATCTAACCCAATCTGCATATGAAGAGTCTCTCATGGACATTCAACTTAATGAGTTGAGCAAAGAGGAAAGGACCAGTGGCAATCCAAATATATACAACCTCGGGTCCAAGAAGAAAGAGGGAAATCCTGACATTCCTGATCAACCTACCAGGACAAAGCATCATGTTAAGAAGATGGCAGCTAGAAACAAAGAAAAAGAGGCACAAAACTCCCAGCCAATGGTTAAGAATCCTATCCCATAAGTGAAGGAGATTTTGAAGCCTCCCTCTTCTTTTAGCTTTGAGAATGAGATTCAAAAGATTAAAATCCATGTACCCTTTTTAGAGCTAGATAAGAATGAGGATTTCAAAAGGTACCTTTCYAAAATGTTGCATCCTGAACCTTCATCTCATCCCACAGACTYAGTCAACCTCCAAGATGAAAAACCAATTGTCATACTAGGGCCTTTGGTACAGGAYAKGGATGACTCCACCCCTCCTTTCTATACTTCATTAAACATTCATGATAAGGTGTTGCACAACTGCTAGATGGATTCAGGGGCATCTCACAATCTCATGCCTAAGACTRTCATGGATGAGCTTGGGTTGGAGGTTACAAAAACCTACCATGACCTGTACTCATTTGATTCTAGAAAGGTGAAGTGTCTCGGGGTTATCAAAGACCTGGTTGTTTGCTTGTTCTAGTTGCCAATGAAAGGTTTGGTCATGGATATTGTGGTGGCTGATGTCCCCCCTAAGTTTGAGATGCTCTCGTCTAGATCTTGGATCAAAAGATTAGGGGGAACTTTATAGATGGATCTTTCATATGCCACCATTTATGTGTTTGGGGGAGAACATAGAAGGTTGTATAGGGAAGCACAACTCGCTTATATTATCAGTGATGAAGCCAGTCCAACCAACCACCCCATTTTTGCAGTAGATATTGATTTAGGGACCAATATGTTACAGCTCACCGATGCTCATCAAACACCTATTGAAATCAGAAGGCAACCCATCACCTCTTGCGAAGACCCTCCTCCCAATACCTCTGTTTGGAAAATGTTTTTTATGGAGCCTCTTCTAGGGTAAGTGTTCGTGTTGGGGTAGTTTTCATTTCCCCTGCCCAAGAGACCATATATTTGTCTTACAAGCTTGAATTTGAAGCAACAAACAATGTGGCAGAATATGAGGCTCTTGTTTTGGGTTTGAGAGCTGCCAAAGATATGAAGATTGAGGAGATGGAAGTATTTGGAGATGTTGAGTTGATTGTTCATCAAGTCAAAAATCAGTATCAGGCTAAGCACCCGAGGTTAAGGGCCTACAGAAATGATGTTTGGGATCCGGTTGACGGTTTCTTCTTGGCTTTTAACATCTCATTTGTTCCAAGAGAGGAGAACATTGTGCCAAATTCCTTGGTTGTTTCAACAAGTAAGTTCAGGGTTCCTTTGCTCCCCAAACTCAAGTATGAGGTGGAAATAAAATACAAACCCTTTATTCCTTACAATGTCAAACATTGGAAAGTTTTTTAGGATTATCTTGAGATTAAAAGGTTTCTTGAGACTGTGGATGAATTTTCTGATTTGCATATTGATCAGGACCATGATACCGAAGAAAACCCCCATGCTGATATTTTTCTAAATAAAAATGTTGACCATCATATTGCTCAGTTACCCAACAACCATACTCCAAAGGGATTTGTCCCCTTGGAGAGATTGTTTGACATAAATGATGTTGCTATAAAGGTTAAAAGTTCAGTTGAATATGTTGATGTGACTAAATGCAATTTAGGAACAAAGGAGGATCCCAAGTATGTCAAATTGTCTAGCAGTCTGTCAAAGGAGCAAAGGGTTGAGTGTGCCAAGATTTTGAAGGAGTTTGCTGATGTGTTTGGTTGGAAATATGAATATTTAAGGACATATGATACCAACATCATTGAGCATAAGATCCCTTTGAAAGAAGAGGCCAAAACTTTCAGGCAGAAACTCAAACAGATAAATCATATGATGTCGCCTTTTATGGAAAAATAAGTGAAGAAGTTGTTGGATGCCCAGATCATCATCCCCTTGAGATATTCAAAATGGGTGGCTAATTTGGTTCCTGTGAGGAAGAAAAATGGGGAAATTAGATTATGTGTAGATTTCAGGAATTTGAACAGGATCTCCAAAAAAGATAACTACCCCTTGCCAAAGATGGAGAACATTTTTCAGAGAGTGACTGCCTCATCTAGGATGTCCATGATTGATGGATTTTTTGGTTATAATAAAATCTCTGTCCTTCCTGAAGATAAAGAAAAGACATCCTTCACTACTCCTTGGGGCACATTCATGTATGCTAAAATGCCCTTTGGATTGAAGAATGCAAGAGCAACCTTCCAACAAGCCATGGACATTGCCTTTGTTGGGGAAAAAGATAAATTTGTAGTAATCTATTTGGATGACATTACAATATTCTTAAGGTTTGATAAAGAGCATTGTCATCATCTGAGGAAACTCTTCCTGAAGTGCAGAAGGTTTGGTCTCTCCCTCAATCCTGAGAAATCTTTGTTTGCTATGAAGGAGGGAAAATTATTGGGGCATATTGTGTCAACTGAAGGGGTGAGAATTGATCCAAGCAGAGTAGAGGCCATCCAAACCTTATCTTTTCCCAGATAAGAAAGAGGTTTAGTCTTTCTTGGGTAAATTCAACTTTCTGAGAAGATTCATTTCTAATTTTGCTGAGTTGGTTAAGCACATTAAAATCATGCTTAGAAAGGGAAGCGAGGTGAAATGGACTGCTGAGTCCAGAAATTCTTTTGGCCAAATCTAAAGGGCTTTAACTGAGGCACCTGTGCTCATCATCCCTGACTATTCTAAGGAATTTCTTATATTTTCTTTTCCTTCATCTGATATATTAGCTGTTGTTTTTCTACAGAGAAATACAGAGGGGTTAGAGCAACCTATTTCCTTTTTCAGCAAAGCATTGAGGGATGCATAAATGAGATATGATATTATGGAAAAGCAGGCATACGCTTTAGTAAAAGCCCTCAAGGCTTTCAAAATCTATGTTCTGCATTCAAAGATTATTGCATATGTCCTTTCAGCCTCAGTGAAAGAGATATTGATCCAGCCTGATATAGATGGGAAGAGAAGCAAATGGATTTCCAAAATTTTGGAATTTGACCTTGAAATAAAACCCACTAAATTGGTAAAAGGCCAAGGTTTAGCCAGGCTGCTGGCTGCTGGCTGAATCAAACTACCAAGATTTAGGGGTTAATTTCATGAATATAAACTCAGAAAATCAGCAAACTAAGATTGTTGATGTCAACCTCAATTTGGCAGAATGCACCTGGTATAAAGATATCATATATTTCTTGCAGAAGTTAAGGCCTCCTGATGGTTTGGACAGAAAACAAGGTAAGAGCTTTGAAACTCAAAGCAATCAAATATTGTCTGATTGATCAGGTGTTGTACTGGAAGGATCCTCTAGGGGTTCTGTTAAGATGTCTAGACCCACAGGAGGCCCAAAGAACTATGACTGATTTTCATGACAACTTATGTGGGGAACATCATTTTTGGAGGACCACAGCTTATAAGATCCTCAGAGTTAGGTATTTCTGGCCCAACCTTTTTACTGATGTCTGTGCAAAAATTAGAGCTTGTGTCAAATACCAAAAAAATTTGGGAAAGCAAAAGCTCAAATCTTTGCCTCTGAAACCTATAATGGTTTCTGAACCTTTTTCAACAGTGGGGTCTTGACTTCATTGGAGAGATCCACCTAGCCTCAAGTGGCCAACATAGGTGGATTTTGACTGCCACTATTTATTTCACCAAATGGATAGAATCCATCCCTACAAGGAGTGCCTCCCACAAGCTAATCATTATCTTCCTTGAAGATATCATGTCCAGATTTGGTTGTCCAAGCAGGATTATTACTGACAATGATGCCTCCTTCAAAGCTGAATCATTAATCAATTTATGTGAGCAATATGGGATCACATTAATCCACTCTACTCCCTACTACCGTCAGGGAAATGGTTTAACAGAGTCCTCTAACAAGAGCTTCATAAAGATCATCAAGAAACTATTAGAAGACAATAAGAAAACCTGGGACTCAAAGCTAAAATTTGCATCATGGGCTGACAGAGTTACAACAAAGAGGTCACTGGGTGTTTCCCCTTTTCATCTTGTATATGGGGTTGAGGCTATTTTTCCTACTCAAATTGGCTTACCTGTGGCAAAATTCCTCCAGGACTACCAAGGAGAGCCTGATGATATGGTCAGGAGGGTACAATAGTTTGTAGAAGTACAACAATCTAGGGAGTAACTGCTTGATAAAGCGTAGGACCATCAACAAAGAATAAAATGAGCCTTTGACAAGAGGGCAAGCAAGGAAAATTTTCAACTGGGGGATCTGGTTCTCAAGTGGGATGCCCCCAAGAAAGACAGAGGAAAACATGGTAAATTTGAAGCCTTATGGATTGGTCTCTTCAAGATTTCTGAAGTATTTTCAAATAACACCTATAAGTTGCAGAGATTGGAGGATTCTAAAGTTTTGAGCAGCCCTGTCAATAGGCACTTTCTGAAGAAATATTTTGTTTAAGCCATGATTGGCTTTCCACCATTGTAATTACCACTTCCTTTCATTTTCTTTTTAAATAAGAGACTCCATGACCCAAAAGCTAAAGCACTGGAACTGCGCGTTCTTGGTAGCTCGCAGGGAGCATGCCATCCCCTGTGGAGCCAAATGTTATCACACAAAACAACATGAACATAGGCGGGCAGGTAAAGTCTGCAGTGGTTGAAGTCCCCTTTGCAAATTCGATGTGGCGCTTCTCCAAGCACAGTTGGAGGGACTTCAGGATTGGCAGGTGAATAAAGGTTTGGTAGGGGCACTAAAGTAGTCGATGCGCCTAGATCTCAGCATCCATCCAGATCGAAGATCGTTGATCATTTCGGGGCCGCAACATGCGCGGACGTTAAAATCCAAAGGGTGGGCCAAAATCCCAATCGTGGTTTTGTGGGGAGGCGACCTGGCAGAAGAAGGTGTGTTTCGGGCACAAAAGCAGTGTGGACCTAAACCACTTCCTGCGGCCCCAAAATGCATATGCGCATATGACGCCCTATCTAATGTCTACAAGTGGTCACCCGACAGTCGTCCTACTGCGCTCCAATCCCAAGGAGGGGTCATCCAATGAACGAGGATTGACTTTCACAACCTCAACGCCCAATCCAACAATGACTGGTGGTCCTCCTCCAGTTGTCCTGTCACGCTCCAATCCCGATGAAAATCTAGTTAATGAAGCAAGGACTGGTACTGAGACCTCAGTTCAACCCCTAAATGGAAGGCTCAAAAGTTATGGCTAAGGAGGTAGGATTGTCAGCAAGGTACAATGATGGTTAGTTTTTCTGTAGGACCACACTGAGCCCGGTTTGCATTTGACAAAAGGAAACGTGCAGACTCTGACAGAGGACTGCTAAGACGCAAAGCTTTGAATGACATTATTAGATCACAATCCTGACAATTGTGGACTGATCTTAGTATAAATAGATCAATTTGATATTTTGTTATGGTGGTCGAATGGTTCAGCATAGCTCCCTACTGTGTAATTTTTTATGCCAGAACTGTTCTATGGTTATGTATCAAACTTTAGACTTTCTCATTAATAGAAGTCAGCTTCTTTCATCTGTTTGTTCAAACTCTGTTGAAACACTCAGGCATAGAGGATCCAGTCGAGGGTTGTGGTTCTATTGTAATGTAGGTCCAATTACAGTATTGTTGTGACCAGTTTTAGTCAGCTTTTTTGTTACCTTATTTCCCCTTATACTAAAAGGCTCGGGCATGGAGGATCCATTCGAGTTGTTGTAGTTGCATGGTAATGTAGGTTTGATTATTATGCTGCTGTGACATATTTCAGTGTCTGAAACTTGGGTTCAAGAGTGCTCTTGAGCATGAGTTTTTCTTCACCAGGTACCAGGTTGCTTGAAGGTTGGATGCCCATAGTGGCCTTGTTCACCTCTCTCACTAAGTCTTCCTTATGCTCACACTTAAACTCAGATCACTGACTGAAGTTAATGAGGACCTCACTTCCCTGTGCATTACTTGTCCAGTTTTTGTGTTAAAATCATTCTTTTACTGAGTTTTTTCCATTTTACCTCCACTCATAAAACCAACATCCACCAAACATTATGATGGGTACTTGGCTTATCCTACCGCAATCTTAGGGTGACTCTCGGTGCCAACAACACTAACTCCAATTTTTCCTATTTCAATATATGTTTCTTGGACAGAAACCTCATCAAGATTATTAGGTCCAAACATAAATACAATATTACGAATATAAGAAGGCAAACCTCCTATATACTTCATAAGAGTTTCTTGTGTAGTCAATGGAACATCTAACATCAAAGCCATCTTACGAAATTCATCTGTATATTCCTGCACCAATTGTCCTTTCTTTAACTTAAGACTTTGGCATTCAGTTAAAGCCTTTTCCTTATACCCCAAAGGATATAAAAATTTTCTAAGTGCGGAAATTAAATCATGCCATGATGGAAAAATCTTACCAACTTGTTGAGTTCCATGTTGCATCTCACTTTGCCACTAGATGAGAGTTGTGCCTTCGATATAAAGAGATGTCAATCTGATTTTGGTTGCCTCATCTTTGATTTGCTACACATTACAATATAGGTCCATTTGTCTAACCCGGTTATCAAGTTTCTCAGCATTGACTTCGCCATCATACATAGGAAAAACAAATTTTACATCGAGTTTAAGTAATGCCATATCAAGCTTATGTTTATGAGAATGTTTTCTTGAAGAAGAAGAAGATGGAGATGAAGGAGGTGAAGCAGAAGATTTTGGAGGGTCTTCTCCTTCTTCACTTTTGGCTTGCTTTGAATATTCTCCTTGAAAAGGTCTCTTTCATTCCAAGTAATCATCATACAACACTTTTACCATCTCCGACATGGCAAAGAAAGTTTTTTGAAACTCTCTTTCGTTTTGAGAAAGTCCTTCTTCCATTGTCATCTTCTCACTTTGAGATGTCCTCTTTCTTGATCCCATCTCTGGATCTCCTTCTACAAGCTCTCCTTCACCACAACTTAGCTTTTCCCTGGTAATCATGTAAACTCAAACAACCAACTGTCAACCTGCTATGATACCCCTTGATCCGAAAATGATCTTTTGAAGACTATGGTTAAGTTTATGCATGATTTGATTTACCATTTCGGAATTAAAGCGAAGAAGAAGATTTAATGAAAGAATATTGCAAGCATCATAAAGAATTCATATCATAAAATGCACATAAGGAACAATAAACTATAACGCCAAAGATTGATAATGGAGTTTGACAAGGTTGCCTACGTCTCCGAGCCTTTGTCTCAATGGGGGAGGCTTTCTTATTAATATTCAATGCTTCAAAAGTACATCATAAGTACATCAAATGGATTAAAAACTGGTCTGACTGTGTTCTACTCGACCTCAAGAATCCAACACAACTGACGGCATTGAAAAAGGCTGAGCGTAGCTCCTGAAAATGGCCTCCAAAGTTTGCTTCCTCAATGACTTCCCTGCATAAAAACGGCTTAAGCTTCACAATTCTTCATCATTCTGTTGTATATGAACCTCCTTGGACTATCAAAAACCTCTGGTTTATATATATTTTGAGTTGGGGTTCACCTCCCAACTTCCCCTCAAGATATGGCCTGAAAAAGGACTCCAGATCCTCATTTTTAGGCAAAATCCACAAAAATCAACATAATCAACAAAAAAAATCCAATACTATAGGTAAAAACCCACTTGGCTAATATATGCGCGCATGAGCCCCTTTCTCCTCGACCCTTGGCTACATGGAGGGCTATGTGGCTAAGTGCTAAGCCTCACACCTTGCTCCACTGCTGGCTCCTAGTCATATGCTCTGGTGAGCGGGCTAGCCCCCCACCGACCGAGCTCTAACCCCAAACATTCACTATCTCGACTTTAACATGATATCGTGACATATGGTTTACCAAGTTACAATGTAGACCGGTCGGTCCGGGGGTTGGGGCGAAGTCTTTTTGTGATGTGGAGTTCGGGTGATCAAATCCCGCAAAGGCTATAACAAAATTTTGAACCGGCCCTCAATGGCCTCATCTGGGGTGCCACATGGCACCCTGTGATTGGGCCACGTGTCACCTTTGGATTGGATCATACTAAACCAGTCAACACACAGTAAACGTCGTACACCATATGTCAACCTGTCACTGGGCCATGTCACTACCACCTGTCATTCGTACCCTGCCACGTGTCATGACTTGAGCCTGCCACGCCATCGTATGGATTGCCATCGTACCCGAAAATGCCAAAACTGCCTGACATGTGTCAGCTTCTGGTGCTGCCACGTCAACATGCTACAATACGACCTCTGATTGTTGACTTTGAATTTTTTTGCCTTTTTTGGAAAAATTTCAGAACACGATAACTTTCACATACAGTGTCCATTTTTGGAAAAAAATACACTGCTAGAATCGACACGACGAGTCATACGCAGTGGCGTTGGTTTTGTCCGATTCTGAGAACTTNTCATACTAAACCAGTCAACACACAGTAAACGTTGTACACCATATGTCAACCTGTCACTGGGCCATGTCACTACCACCTGTCATCCGTACCCTGCCACGTGTCATGACTTGAGCCTGCCACGCCATCGTACGGATTGCCATCGTACCCGAAAATGCCAAAACTGCTTGACATGTGTTAGCTTCTGGTGCTGCCACGTCAACATGCTACAATACGACCTTTGATTGTTGACTTTGAATTTTTTTGCCTTTTTTGGGAAAATTTCAGAACACGATAACTTTCACATACAGTGTTCATTTTTGGAAAAAAATATACTGCTAGAATCGACACGACGAGTCATACGCAGTGGCGTTGGTTTTGTCCGATTCTGAGAACTTTGAAATTTTGGCCTTCCTGGATCCATTTTGGATTAGTGGAGGTTAGGCCCAAGGTTATGTCATTTGCGTAGCAAACTTCACCTCTTTTCTTTCACCCACTAACTTCCTTCTCCAATTGGTCCAACCCCTCCCCTCCTTTTTTCGAGTGGGAAGGCGTAGCACACACAGGATAAGGCAAAGATTGCTTTCTTTGAGTGGGAAGGCACAACACACACAATATAAGGCATAACACTCTCGGGGAGGAGTGGGAAGGGCACCCCTTCCAGGTTAATATCAACCTAACCTTGAAAACATCGTAGGGATGACTGCTTTACCAAAAAAAGTTTTTTTGACCGTCATGTCTCCCAATTCATTTTGAGAGAACATTTGTCATTAAACCAGATGAAACAAAAACATTTTGGGCAACCATGTTGTCTTTTACACTATTCAATGTATTTGACATTTGTGTTTTGTTTCCTTTTATGATAACTATTGTTGCAAGTATGCCACTAAGTAATATTTACACATGTGTTGTAACTCATTGTTTCGGCCTGTAGTGCTAACTATAATCTGTCGAGGAAATGATTATACACATACAAGACTGGGTATACGACGATCCACAAAATTACCATAATTTGAAATCTTCTTTTCCTTCTTTTTAACCCTTTATCATTTACCTATAACCTTGCCTTATCTATTTTAATTCTCGTATGTGGGATTTAGGCTTGAGGTGATTTTCCAATTGCATTTCTTAATATTTCATTGGATTTATGATTAACATTAGGGGAGGTAGCATGCTTTGTATTTACTTTTGAAGTGGCAGCTCATGCGTGGACAAGTTGTTTCAGGGTTTTGCTTTAAAGGTTCACCTATTCTTCAAATCAGGGTCATTGCACATCCATTGCCATAGATTCTAAGTCATTCAAAGTTGATACAATTGCGGGGTTTCCTTATTTTCAAATCAGCCTGCTACAAAATTAGGCCTGTAGCGGCTTAAAACTACTTACATATATGGGTGTTCACAATAAGACTAGTTGACCATGTATTCAAAGATTCAAGTGATTTCTAGGTTCCCTATGATATGACATAAAGATTGCAAGGTGACATTTTTGAAGATATATCAGAAAAAAAGGAAAATTAATAAAGATACCCTCGACATAAAGATAAATTAGAAATAAAGGGAATTAATATTAATATCTTTAACAAGATATATCAGAATTAAAATATTAAAATCAACATACTTAGCATATAAAGGCACGAGGGGGCAACCTACATGTGGACCAGTAGGTCGTAACTATTCAGTTAAAGAATATTCCAAAAGGGGCTAGTTTGCACGTGGAACAACATGCCATAACCATTCAATTAAAGACCGATTGAATCAGTTGAAAGGAATCTGCGCTTGATTGGTTGGGAATGGTGATTGTTGAGCATAGGCAAATCATGAGAAACATGCATCGAATTAGTTTTATTTCTGTTGTAAACCGCTGCTACATTTTAGGGGCCTGCCGCTCCATTCCTGGAGCAAACATGCCCCCTTTATTTGTATATATACGAGTGTGTCGCTCATGGAGAGGTAGCTTAGTGATTAGAGACTATAGACGTACTCTATGTTGTTGTAAACTTTGTCAATTTCAGATTTCTGATGAATAGATTGCTACTAGTTAGCTTAGTGGGCATGGTGATCGTTGAGCATAGGCAAATCATGAGAGACATGCATTATGAATTAGTTTTATTTTGTTGTAAACCGCTGCTACATTTTAGGGGCCTGCCACTCCATTCCCGGAGCAGACATGCCCCCTTTATTTGTATATATACGAGTATGTCGCTCATGGAGAGGTAACTTAGTGATTAGAGAGTATAGACGTACTCTATGCTGTTGTAAACTTCGTCAATTTCATATTTTCGATGAATATATTGCTACTAATTATGAGTAATATTCTCTTGTAAATTGTTGCTTGGGTGAATTTGTAAGCTCAGACACAGGCCAAGCCTTGAGGGGGCCCACTCGAGGTAAGGTTCTATGCTATTTTATTTTTTGCATATATAGCTATTCATTAGTAATTTTTAGATCGCTGTTAATTTATGTTACTTTCATTCTATTTCCTTTTTATGTTGTAGCATGCCACAGACTGCATAATGGCCACCTGTGCTATGTTGCAGAATGATGAGTAGAATATGCTAGGACTTAGATTATGCGGATTATTGATTTCCTTATCAATCTTTACTTATATTAACATCATAGGCCAAATCTGGATATGCATCCTTTATCTGTAGCAATGTTTGGGATATCAATAATAAAACTGTGATTTGGGAATTATATGGTCTACTAATTTGGTTATAGTATACTAACCAAACAATAGTTTCATTTCTAATGTTCCAGTGTGTGAGTTAAAATAGGTTAGGCAATTTCCTTTGTTTTGATTTTGTGTGCTGCAAAATCACTCTACTTGTGACCCCCCTAGGTGAACACGCGAGGGAGTAGGGTTATGAGAGTTCAGAGATCTTACCCTAAGAGGTACCCCTAGCTGGGCTAGGGATTGAAAGTACTATGAATCCATTTTTATGCTTTCTTTTGATTTATGCATGATCTAATTTAACCGATTTCTTTTGGTAGTTTTGGTAAAATGTTCTTTTTTCAGTGTATACTGCACCGGGTGCCTCACAAGTACAAATTGAACCTCAGGTTGACAAATTAAGTAAAAAAGTGTAAAGTAACACCAAATAATTGAGAATCATATTTACACCTCGTCAATATACAACACCATCTGTGAAAGCTATAAATATAACAAATCGTCGACATTCCAATATGAGTTCATGGGCGACGTTTATATGTAATGGACGTGATGGGGTGCAACCCCCTCATCATCACGTGTTGTTGGCTACACGAGCGAGATTTTGGATGACTTTTCGCCTCTACGTTTAGGATATGTTGGACTTCAGAAGCGTGAAACTAAAGTTTTGTAGACGAAGCAAAACCAACAATTATATATGTGTGAACATATTATTTTAGGAGTCACTCATAAAATACGTGGACAAAGTTTTGTAGTTATACGTGTGAGATTCATTCGTTCGTTCTAAAACTATAGGTGTGAATCCCTAGAATGCAAGTGCAGAACTAAATTGATGATACGTTTAGGCCGAGTCTATTTAATAATGAGGTGGGAGTGGGGAGTCATGGTTAGCCAATGTAGTTGCAGTAACTAGCACTCTTACCCGACGTTATATGAAACACCATTCATTTGTTGTTTAATGTTGACCGCCCCGAAGATATATGAAACACCACTCGTTTGTTGTTTAATGTTTTAATGTTGATTGTCTTATT
>JZKD02S1855345.1:54177-65309 GCA_000966675.3 Picea glauca | reverse complement strand
GAATTAGTTTTATTTTGTTGTAAACCGCTGCTACATTTTAGGGGCCTGCCACTCCATTCCCGGAGCAGACATGCCCCCTTTATTTGTATATATACGAGTATGTCGCTCATGGAGAGGTAACTTAGTGATTAGAGAGTATAGACGTACTCTATGCTGTTGTAAACTTCGTCAATTTCATATTTTCGATGAATATATTGCTACTAATTATGAGTAATATTCTCTTGTAAATTGTTGCTTGGGTGAATTTGTAAGCTCAGACACAGGCCAAGCCTTGAGGGGGCCCACTCGAGGTAAGGTTCTATGCTATTTTATTTTTTGCATATATAGCTATTCATTAGTAATTTTTAGATCGCTGTTAATTTATGTTACTTTCATTCTATTTCCTTTTTATGTTGTAGCATGCCACAGACTGCATAATGGCCACCTGTGCTATGTTGCAGAATGATGAGTAGAATATGCTAGGACTTAGATTATGCGGATTATTGATTTCCTTATCAATCTTTACTTATATTAACATCATAGGCCAAATCTGGATATGCATCCTTTATCTGTAGCAATGTTTGGGATATCAATAATAAAACTGTGATTTGGGAATTATATGGTCTACTAATTTGGTTATAGTATACTAACCAAACAATAGTTTCATTTCTAATGTTCCAGTGTGTGAGTTAAAATAGGTTAGGCAATTTCCTTTGTTTTGATTTTGTGTGCTGCAAAATCACTCTACTTGTGACCCCCCTAGGTGAACACGCGAGGGAGTAGGGTTATGAGAGTTCAGAGATCTTACCCTAAGAGGTACCCCTAGCTGGGCTAGGGATTGAAAGTACTATGAATCCATTTTTATGCTTTCTTTTGATTTATGCATGATCTAATTTAACCGATTTCTTTTGGTAGTTTTGGTAAAATGTTCTTTTTTCAGTGTATACTGCACCGGGTGCCTCACAAGTACAAATTGAACCTCAGGTTGACAAATTAAGTAAAAAAGTGTAAAGTAACACCAAATAATTGAGAATCATATTTACACCTCGTCAATATACAACACCATCTGTGAAAGCTATAAATATAACAAATCGTCGACATTCCAATATGAGTTCATGGGCGACGTTTATATGTAATGGACGTGATGGGGTGCAACCCCCTCATCATCACGTGTTGTTGGCTACACGAGCGAGATTTTGGATGACTTTTCGCCTCTACGTTTAGGATATGTTGGACTTCAGAAGCGTGAAACTAAAGTTTTGTAGACGAAGCAAAACCAACAATTATATATGTGTGAACATATTATTTTAGGAGTCACTCATAAAATACGTGGACAAAGTTTTGTAGTTATACGTGTGAGATTCATTCGTTCGTTCTAAAACTATAGGTGTGAATCCCTAGAATGCAAGTGCAGAACTAAATTGATGATACGTTTAGGCCGAGTCTATTTAATAATGAGGTGGGAGTGGGGAGTCATGGTTAGCCAATGTAGTTGCAGTAACTAGCACTCTTACCCGACGTTATATGAAACACCATTCATTTGTTGTTTAATGTTGACCGCCCCGAAGATATATGAAACACCACTCGTTTGTTGTTTAATGTTTTAATGTTGATTGTCTTATTTATTAATGTTGAGTGCGTTGTTGTGATGATAAAAATACTATAGGAGTTTTTGATAAGATTAAATTTTCTTGGAACCATAGTTACACATGATAGCTTTATATATATTTATGAGAATATGTGATTACTTAATATTTATTTATTTGTTTAAATAACTGTCCACAAAAATATACAATCACAATCTTTTTATTTAAAAGGGGGTTAACACATTATAGATGTGCTTGTTTAATTATAGAGTTTAAAAAATAATAATAATTTTTTATTTATAAATAATCAAATATACTTAAATATACAAAGGTAAAATTTATAAAAGTATATATATCCTAATTTTTTTAGATTTGAATTTGCAATTTTTTAAGAGGAAATAAACATATATTCTTAACCATTAGACCCATTCACATTATATGAAACCAAAACAAATTATTTTAAAATTTTATTAATATCTTCAAAATAAAATCATAACTTATAAATCATACCTTTAATTATAAAATTTATCCTAGAATATATATTAAATTCTTAAATCTATGATTTACACTCTATTTTTATTTTCAAAATTTATATTATTTTTAAGAATTTAAAAGTTATTATAACAAGTTATTTTCAAAATATTGAAACAAATTTCAAATAAAATCATTTTAATTACAATATTTTTATAATTCCAATTCACAATATTAATACTAAAACTTTCCTCAACTTACTTCGGCATTTCATTGACCCCCAACTTACTTCGGCATTTCATTGACCTCCTTGGATATATGCTAGTATTGACCTTAAAACAACATTCACATTGGCCGTCTTAGGGATATGCTAGTATTAACCTAAACGGTAGTGCCAAGTGGCTTATACAGCCAATCTTTCATATAGGATACCTAGAAATATGGACACCTAGAAATATTTGCATTCAACGCTATCTATATCATAAACTCGCATAGTCGAATCCTGCTGACTGTAATAAGTTTGGCTGTCTCATATAACCTTCTCTAACAAGAAAATAATCCAGTCTCAAAATGTTATCAGCAGTGAGCTCCGACTTCCTAAGGGGATCGGCCCTGCAGCTCAAGCCAGAAGTGGCTAGGCAAGCATTGTTCTCGATTCCCCCACTTTGGAAAATGGACTCACACTGTTTTGACAATTGGGTACCCCCTTGCACAAGGCTTGTGGTCTCTTATTCAGCCAGGAGAAAACCCATTTGCAGAGCTCGCCCGGTGGAGGAGACCTCAGAAAACCCAACTGAAAGAGAGGACCCAAAAATATCAGGTCTGTACATACAACATATATAACCTTGCCCCATATATATACACATAATCACACCCGAGAAGTTAAAATAAATCATTGTGTATGAGAGCATAACACATTTTTACAGTTTCAAAAAACTGTTGCAGATCATGCAAACGGATATCATTGGAATGACAGGATTGACGAGGGCACTTCAACTTCAAGCATTAGTGCAAGTATTGAGTGGGGATGGCTGCCTGCTTTTCCACACGTTCTCATGGCATCCATTTCCAATATGTTGTTTGGCTATCATATAGGGTAAGGACTTCCCCCTGTGTTTATACTTTGTTGGCCGTGAATTGTAAATGTTTTACCAGTTTAAATAGATTTTACATAAAAATGCAGGGAAGCGAAAAGTTCATATTGTTGTTTTTTGGCACACCATTTTACTTACCCACTGAGTTTTAAGTACGATTATTAGTCATGTCATGGTCATTATTTTTTTTTCCAAAGGAAAACCTCGCATGGAAACTTTGGGGCACTTCCCCACATCCGTGGATGGTACCCAATGTAAGTCTGTTGGTGCTGATTACAGCGCCCGAGGCACGCAACAGAGGTAGCCAGCTCAGCGAATCAACCCCAAGACCTACTGCATGAAGCTCAAAACACTCAAACCACTTGAGCTAGCTCACAGGACTATTTTTTTGAAACATTTCGTCTCACCCTCAAGCACTTAAGCGAAAGTGAGATTGTGGGTACCTTGCCAGCCCCATATAAATCAAGGGGTATACCCCTTATGTGCACCTTGCATGTGTTCTCAGATGGACTTAAATAACCCCCCCTCTTTTCTGTTGGAACAAACCTTAGTGAGATTGGAGATCGGATGGGGCAGGGGAAAAGTCCTCTTGCTTTCCCATTGCACCACATGCTCATGTGCATCCTCGTCATCATTATTTGAAATTTGTTTGTATTAATATATTAATATACAACATAACAATAATAATATATGTATCATTCTCTATAGTGAGGTTGACTTAGTAGTAAGACCCTCCACCAAGGTTGTGGTCTTCCCCACTTGAATGGCATGTCAAAAAGAGATGAGGCATGTTGCATGTCCTTGGCAAATTTGGCGGAATAGATATCCACCTAAACTGAAGGAAGTCCATGTTAGACTGTGCAGCCCCCAACCTCAGGGCATGTTTCTCTAAGCAAATTCCAAACCCAAAATATAGCATGTTAAAAAAAGGTGGGTGTTGCATGGGACACCGCCATAAAGTTACAAGAGGGGTTTGCATAAAAAATACCTCCCATGCACTAAATGTCTAGATCACCAAATTCTAACAAAATAGATCTTCAATCAATAGCCTAGTACATCCATATCAAAAGTTATATCAAAAGTTAAAGATCATCATTAGTTGCCTTTTGGGGCCATCCGAAGATTGGGTGGCTCATCAATCATTACAATATTTTTTATTTATTTATTTGTTTTTTGGACGAGATACTTCCTATTATCATTATGCAGCAAGCATGCCCTCCCCAAATCTAGGCATATGATAATGTAATATAGCCAATTTACAACAATCTAGGAAGATCCTTTCCACTAAGAAGCCATGAGATGGGGTATCTATCTGGCCAAAGTTGGCCAAGGCTCACACATGGCCCCCACTGCTTGAAATGGCTTACTTGCATGGGTGAGATGGCTCATTAAAGGTGAAACATGTCTTTGAGAGATATATTCTAGATAATATAATTGTTGTTTAGCAAGGCATTGAATGGATTCATTGTTTAGGACACTATCTCTTAAATTTGATTTTAAAAAGGTCCATGATAGGGTTAAATGGCCTCTTGTTTTAGACATGTCACCAGCAGTTGGCTTTGGCCTTTATTAATGCATTTAAGTCTTTGTTTGCAGAAGTCTTGACTTGTATCGTCATCAATGATGGTTGTGTTGGCCACTTGGGGCTTTTAATGTACAAATTTGGAGAATGCCTTTGTTAGAATGAGCCTAAAGTGTGAAAATTCCCAGCCCTAGGTGACTAAAGTCCTTATGATCTCAATCAAACAAGTAGATTGTTGAATTTAATTAATGCAGAAATAAATTTCAGAYCGTAGCATTAATCACATAATAGTTGGAAATCAAATAATGGAAGCATAAAAATTAATGTCACACAACAYAGGTAATAATGATCCAGGTGGATATTGATGACCACCCACCTATTCCACTGGTTCGAAAAACAGTTTTCYACCTTGGCAGTTTTTTGGCARTTTTTCGGGTCCCAAACTTTTGGGGCCGTTTTGAGGCCCTAAACGATGTTTTTTGGAGATTTCTGGCCCAGACTGTTAGATTTTAGGGTAAAGTTGAAAACAATAGTCTCTTTTTAATTTTAAAGCAAGACAACTCAGATCTGGAGCATAGACAGAGATAACAGCATATAGAAAGATAGATCTATGGCTTATATTAGCAGCAGAAAAATAGAGTTCAGAAAAYAAGTCAGATCTTAACAGTAGTACTTYAGTTTAAGATCAGAAAACAATGACCTATATSAAGAACAACATTCAAATCATAGACAGTGTTAACAGTTCTTTAGATACAACAGTAGATCTGTATTCCAGACAGCAATAGAAGCAGAAGAAAACTCAGATTGTATGCTATACAAACTTAGATCTCAATCAATAATGAAAAGCTCTTCTACAAGTAACAGTAGATCTATATAGATTAGTTCTGAAACAAACAGTAATGAAAAGTTCTTCTAATTGTAATAGCAGATCTATATAACAACATATTGACAATAAAACAATTCAACAATAAGTTCAGATAAGAAGCATACCTGGTACTTGCCTTACCTCTGAAGAAGGCACAAAGCCACAATAGGGTTAGGTCCTGAATGTTATGCTCAGACAAAGGTTCAGTTCATGGATCTAACACAGATCTTTTATGCCAAAGATTGAAGGAAATTTCATGCCACCGAGTCAAAAGGTTGAAGGGATAATCACCACAGTTTTGAACCCTCAAAAACCAAACCTTTCCCAAGGAGACTTTCAGATCTGGGATTATAGTCCGAGTGTAAACCCTTGCCACAATAGTGAGCTCCAAAAACTCCACACACAATAGCTGGAACAAGCGGCAGCTAGCAGAGGTAAGATGCGACACCTAGAGAGGAGTCATGGCAGCCTTAAAGAGAGGTGCGACACCCAGCAAATAACACACGGCAGGCTTCAGAGTTTAACTGGAACATCCACGGCACCACAGTGGAGACCACAGGCAGCAAAGAAGGTCACGGCAGGCTGTAAAGAAGGCACACCAGCCAGCATACAAAGGAACGGCAGCAAAGCAGCTACAGTAAACCTCCTCAGGAATAGGCCGCACAACACTATAGGACAGCAACAATAAAAGGCTGCGCCTCACCACAGAACAACAATCGGTATAGGCCGCACCACACCACAAAATAGCTACAGGAATAAGCAAGGACTGAGGCCGTGTGCTCAAAGAAGACTCCACGCTAACATAACAAATAGAAAGTGTAAGTGTGTTGGTGTAAGGGAGGAGGGGGTCTTTAAATAGTAGTTAGGGCAAAGGTTAGGGCTAGGTTAGGGCACGCTAGGGCAAGGTAGGGCAAGGTTAAGTTATAATAAAGAGTCACATGTTTAAATTGAATTTAAACATGTGACAATTAATTTATGTTTTAACTTTAGAACAAAGCCCTTAGATAAACCAACAAAGACCCCAAAACAATCAACCAAGGGCAAGAGAGGGTTAACAAGGTGGCATTACTCATTCCTTCAAATCATATGGTGAACCTATTACTTTATCATCATTGCATATGGGACTTTATCCCTCTTATGGTTATGTCCTCCTTCAAGGAAGGTCATGTACCATCAAGTACTTGATTAAAATCAAGTAGCCCCAGGAAAAGTCATGGGGTCTTATCCACCAAGGTCAGAGACCAAGGATCAACCCAAGCGTTAAGCAAGGATTCCCTGGAACACATCCAGGGGCCCTAAAACACATCTAGGGACTTATATCATCAACCACCAAGGAACACATCCAAGGATCAATCCAGGCACTAAACAAGGATTCCCTGGAACACATCCAGGGGCCCTAGAACACATCTAGGGTCTTGTATCAACCACCAAGGAACACATCTAAGGATCAATCCAAGGACTAAGCAAGGATTCCCTGGAACACATCCAGGGGCCCTAGAACACATTTAGGGTCTTGGCCATCCTCCAGAAGAATGGCTCTCGCTGCTGCATGTAAATTTAACAAACTATTAAAGGCACTTGCCTGGGCTAGTCAAAATGTGTTTTTCTCGGCTAGACCTTTCCAACGGTGTATCGAGCGCCCCAAACGAAGATCGTGTGCAAAAGTTACGCCCCTAGGAAGTTGGCGTATCAACTACCCCCATCGGGGCCCACAAACCTTTTGGCTTTTCATTTTCCGGGGTTAGGGTTTTGGATTTTCCTTGTGTTAAAAAGGCCTTTGGAGCCTCATTGTAACAATTATCTTCTTGCGAATGTGAGTAGCCATCACATCTCTTCTCAGAGATAAGTTGCCACCATTCATGCGAGTCTTTCATTCTATATCTCTACAATTTTGTACATTTCGCTCATTAATAGAAATTGTGTATTACTGTATCTCTGTGTTTATGGATCTCTGATATATATTTCTGTTATATTATTGGATATCTGAGATATCTCTGTACATTTCTTTGTTATATTTCCGCTCTCATTTCGTGCCGAAAATAATCCGAATCAAATAACTCCTTTAAAACTAGCTTTTCATTCCTTTTGAAAAACTTACAAGGAAACCTTCACAAGATGCCCAAAAAACAACATTGCACGGATACCATAAAAACAACCCAAACTGAGCAGAACAAGTTACAGGGATAGTACGACCCATGGTACAATTGTATGACATGCCTGTACAGAGTGTATAAACGTCGTACGGTTTTGTCTGGACTCTGTATGACTGTATGGTACTGTTTGTACGAAATTGTATGAAATACACTTTTTAGACTCAACTACTAAAAATGAGACTTTCACTTTTTAACTTAAGTGAATTACAAAATATAATTTACTTTTTGAAAATATCTTGAACTACTTTTGGCATGTTCACACGAAACCTATGTGGAAGTTCTTGTTTGAGCTATAATTCTCAACACTCCCTCTTAGTGAGGAAGGAATTTTGCACCAATCCAAGTTTGTCTCTGAATGCTTCAATTTTCCCTCTTGCCAAGGGCTTGGTCAGAATATCAACTACCTGTTGATCCATGAGAATGGAGATTCACTACTCCCTTCCAAACCTTGTCTCGTATGAAGTCATATTTGATCTCTAATATCTATATGCTTGGACTTGTCATGAAACATTGGATTCTTAGTGAGTTTGATACAACTCTGATCATCACAGTAAATGACTGTGGGATCCAACTCCTGATCAAACAATCTTGCAAATAACTTGCGAAGCTAGATGGCCTCACAACTAGCTGTACTGGTTGCCACGTATTTTGCCTCTGCTGAGCTAAGTGCCACATAAATCTGCTTCCCGTTGAACTAGGATATCATTGCTGATCCCAAACTAAAGCAACACATTGAGGTACTCTTCCTATCTACTACACTGCCTACCCAATCTGAGTCTGTATACCCCTGCAACTTCACTTCACCATCTCCAAGATATCTTAGACCATACTCCACTATGCCCCTTAAATACCCGAGCACATGTTTTGTTGCTACCCGATGCTCTTGCCTTGGCTCCACCATGAACTGATTTAAGGTGTTCATTGTAAAACATATATATGGCCTAGTGTTGACCAAATACATCAAAGAACCTCTCAACTGCCTATACAATGTGGGATCCACCAACTCTAAATCTGAAGTTGTCACCTTGTCCTCCATTCAAAATCTCTTTAGGATCTAAATTGCATACTTTACCCTGCCCAAGGAAAATCTCCCCTGGTCTCTGCCTAACCTCTAATCCCAAGAAGTAATGCATCATGCCGATGTCCTTTATCTCGAACTCATTTGCCATGTTCGCTTTGCACCCTGCAACAAGCTTCTCTGGAACTTGTGAGAAACAAGTCATCTACATACAACACCAAAATGAGCAGATCAATCTAAACAAATATATAATATAAGTTAGGATTTGCTTTGCTTTTGGTGAAGCCCATACTCTGCAGATATCCATTGATCCTAAAATACCATGCTCTTGGTGCCTGCTTGAGTCCATATAAGGATTTCTTAAGCCTGCACACATGGGACTCCTTTTCACTTACCTCAAAGCCCCGAGGTTGGTCTATGTACACTTCTTCCTCAATGATCCCATTAAGGAAAGCTGTCTTCACATCCATTTGATGTAACCTCCATCCCATAATTGAAACCAAGGACATAACTGCCCTAATGTAAGTGTACTTGGCAACTGAAGCAAATGTTTCCTCGTAGTCCACTCCCTCTCTTTGGGAGAACCCTCTCGCCACAAACCTCGCTTTGAACTTCTCATTGCTACCATTTGCAGCATGCTTGATCTTGTAGAGACATTTGGAATTCACAATTGACTTCCCCTTTGGTCTTGGCACTATGTTCCAAACATCTTTCTTCATGATCGAGGTGTACTCCTCCACAATGGCATCCCCTGCTATAACTGCTGGTATGCTGCCTCTTGAAAACTGAAAGGCTTGAAATCTAGAATGCTACTCATCGATGCTATATGGTCTAGAAACTTCTTCGGAGGTTTGCTCTCTCTGAATGTGCTCCTAGGAGTCTCAACATGCTCCTAAGCATCCCTTAATGTCTGACTGAACCATCGAGGTCTCTTGACGGAAGTGGAAGGGGCTCTTGTCTCCCCCTGTTCACCTGAAGGTTATTGTACTGCCTTGGAAATCACTGATGATTGAGGCTCAACCTTTGGAGCTTCCTGCTCCTCATCCTCTGTTACTAGGTCTAGAATCTCTTTAGACCTAAGATTGTTGCTTGGGAAAGTGGCCTTGGCATGCTTGCCAAGTGTGGATCCTCTGCATACACCATGCTACTCAATATTGAACTCTGGAAGAACTGTGACTATCTCCCTCATAATAGGCAACACACTGTGTTGCAAGTGTCCCATCCTCTTATGCCACAACTTGCATAGTTGTCATTGTCATGCACCAAGGCTCGAACAGGTTCACCCTGCAACCTGTACAACTTATCTTCTCTAACCCCTATAACCTGAGCTGTATCTGGGCTAGATTCCTTTGGTTTGATGAGGACTTGCTGGTTCTTGAACTCCACTGCAAATTCCTTATCCTCCATAATCGAAATTGAAAGTAAATTCTTCTTAAGACTTGGTACAAACAAGACACTGTCAAAATCTAAAGAATTACCTGACTTGAGTTGGAACGGAATAGTACCAACTTCTGCAACTGGGTACTTGGCATCATCACTAAGCTCAACTTGTACTCCTGTGTCCTGCTTCTTTAGACTAGAAAACAACTGTTAGGCTGATGTCATATGTCGAGATGCCCCATTGTCCAGATACCATGCATTCTTTGGAATCATGCTGGTAGAAAGGCAAGATACCAACGAGAAATCATTCTCGAACTTGGCAGCAAACTCGTTCATCTGAGTTTCTGCGGAGGTCGCTACTTACTTCTACCACTGCTTCTCTTTACCCTTCTTCTTCTCTGGACACCGTGATGCATAATGACCATGCTTATGACAAACGAAGCACTTGATTTTACTCAAGTCCTTCTTTCCTGTTTGTGAGGTTGACTCCTCACTCTTTCCCTTACTCTTGCTGTGTCCTTTACTTTTGCCCTTATTTGACAGACCAAATAGAGCTAGGTTCTCTTCACCATCCTCCTTGCTGACCTTTGACTCCATTTGAGTCTCCTCCTGGATACAGTCATCCCAAAGCCTCTCAAAGTCAGGAAGGTTTTCCCGAGTGCAAATACCTTTGACAAATGGTTCCTGTTATCATAGGATTTGTACTTGTGAAAATCCTTCCACAAGATCCCCAAATATTGTGTAACTATGGAAGATTCTACCACTGTCACCTAATTAGAGACTTCCCTCTTTTTAGTGATGGAAGAGGTCCATCACAAGGGAGGCTTCCTTGTTGACCTCAAGGGATCAAATAGCAAGATTAGCCAAGTCTAATGCTCCTTATCTTGGTCACCTGTTAGTTAGGTCTAGGTTTAGGAGAGGGATAAAGGATAGCGAGATAATTGTTGTACTTGTACGAGACAATAAACAACTTGCAACATATATAGACAATTATCAAGTTATAGAGTGCAAAAATAGCCCTTTAGACATGTTATGGCACAATTTGTACTTAACCCAGTGAAATT
>JZKD02S1855334.1:39048-50394 GCA_000966675.3 Picea glauca | reverse complement strand
AGGGTTTAACGAAATAATTTATCATGGATAATTCTATTTTTTTTAAATTTTCATTAAACTTTTTCAAATAAAGTTTTGAAATATATATATATATATATAATTTAATCTATATTTTATGCTTTATATTGTTATTAATGAAATTAATTCACATGATTGATCAAATTGGAATGCAATTCTTGAAAAAGGGTGTGGGATTTAAATCCAAACCTAATAAATGGTAGAACATATGAAATCCATAGTTACATATAACAAGGGTTCAATCCCCTCTCTTACGATCATAAAAACATCTAGAACAGATTAAAACATAATCTGGTCAATTGTTGTATGGAAAATTTTGTTCATATCAGTATCCAAATTCTTCTCAAATAAAACTAATTTTACATAGTAAACTGTATTATGGGATGAAACCAATAATTTAGCGATGGCAATGGATTATGTTTTTATTTTTCTTATATTTTTTTAATCTATTTTGATTATAAATTACACCTAAATATATTTTTAAAAAATTAATTTTCTTAAACATTGATTTCCATGTAAATCTCACTAAAAGTTGTAATCGCATTAAAAACTAGCATTCACTTTACCATATCAACAATCCCATAGGAATCACAATAAACAAATTCGTTAGATAAAACCAGCATAACATCGAGATATCTGCAACACCTCGCTTCACAGAAGTACAATAAAACATTAATTGAACTCAAATAGTAGGATAGAACGTCGTATGCGGTTTTAATGCTAGATGTACCTTGATTGATGTCTAAGTAGTTCTCTTTAATTTCTGTCAAGTGAAAATTTGATGACGATTATTTTTTTTTTGTGCTTGTCATTTTAAGTTTTAAGCACATTCATATTTTTTCTCTAATAAGATACATCTGTTAAAATGAAAGAGAAATGACATTTCAAGCCTACTTTTCAAAACTTGCAATTTAAGGAGAAACCTATGGGAAATATCAAATTCCATTTACTGTTTCGTTTACTCTTCAACAAACCTTTGTCAAATATGTCAAGTCTGGTAGGTTATACAATAAAGCTTAAATAAGCTAAATACCTACTAAAATTTTACATAATAGTAAATACTGACGTGTAGATTTAATATATACCTATCAAATACGTTTTAAAATGAAAAAAACATCCTGTGGGACGTCAAATTTCAGGCCTGGCTGCAACCATTGCAAAAGCTAGACTTTTCAAGAACGATAACTCTATAAATTTGAGCTATCACATGTGTCTACCTATCATTCAACAATGGATTGAGTGAAGAATAGCTAGTGAACCTTAATACACGAGACAGTTGACTAATCCTCACTTGTCCTAATCGACCTCCTGCAACTTTTTTCATGTGGGTTTCAGATATATTAGGGCTTCAAAGGAAAGAAATCACCTCTGAGTAGAGTGTAAAGGACCCAACAGAGCATAGGGATTTTTTGTCCATTGCTCCAATGGACCCGGCATCTGCACCCATTAACAATCAACCAGACATATAACTCCTTTCTCTGTCCAGTGCCTATTAGTCGTCTCTAGTTCTAATCTCATTGTGGATCCATTTTTTTATCTATTTGTTGTAGATTTTGTTGGTGGAAGCTTACTGAATAGTTGACCGCTCATTAGGGATTTCTTCCAAGCATGCTTGATCTCTCTCTCTCTAATCAATGCTTCTTATTCTTTGGTGACTTCCCTTAGTCTTGGTTTTGAGGCGAAGGTTTAGTAGCATCCCCAAGAGGCTGTTAGTTGGAATCATTATTGGAAGGTATAGTTCAACTCCATAGAACTGCGTTGAGGCCAGTTAGGCATTGGGCTCTCCGCGAAATTGTTGGCCTAGTGGGCATCTTATTAAAAAAAAATGGGGGGATGTTCCAAAAGAGAATACATCACTGATAGTAATCTAAACACGTGACAACCTACCATTTATAAGTAATATGCATGCAATATTACATTAAAAAAAAGGAGCAATACAGTAAACCGATTGTTCCTTCAAATCCTTAGACTTAGGTCATGATTTGGGTTTGCTGGAGGATGCCATGGAAAATCTGGAATTCAATAGGAGAAATGGATTTGGCCAGTGAATATAGCTAATAGGATTGTGCCCTTTCGTTCACCAACACCTTGCTAAGATAGGAATGGAAGGAATCTCACAGAAATTGGGTAATAAGTAATGAGCAAGAACACTCAAATCATCCTTAATATAATGAAACTACAATGGTTCCTGCTATTCATTAAATGTGGAGTTATTTTCCAGTCCTTTTATTGAGCTGGGCAGTACCATCTTCCATCCTAGTCATCAGAGTCGTCATGCAGGATGTCAATTAGTTATTGTAGCCTTAATGACGAGCTTTCCGCCAACCATTGAAATTAACTCGTCCTTTATTATAAATTGGGAAAATCATACTCCTGTAAGTGGAATTAATGATCCCAGTTTTGCGAAATTAGATGAAGGTGAGTTGGTGTAAAAACTTGACATATCGACCATTATTATTACAAATCTTTCATCCCCACCGTGTCTTGCATGATATTGATGATGCAAGAGGCTCCATACATGCATGAGCCTTATTCTTCGAGGGTGACGTTCATGATTATTGCACAACCCTGCATCAGATCACTTATGATTAGTTGGTTGCAGCAACCCCTAGTGGGTCACAACGCTTCCTCATTCGTCCCTATTTGGTTAACTTCCACAATTAAGGAACTAATCTCAACCTGCCTGGATCTAGTAGCAGCCATTGACTAACCACTTCTTCTGTACTCATGAGTAGCTCATCTGTTTTCTCAATGTAGATGATGAGAATTGAATGGACATACATTCTTCCTATTTCCAAATAAGGAGTAGTCATCCCTAGCCTTCATGTACACGACTCCCTTAATCATTGAGTAGAAAATTTGGGAACCGAAGGAACATAGGGATTTCTTGGCAACGAACGATGGTCCTTCAGATATCGATTGCATGCCCCTTGTCGCTACTTGGATACCCATCGTTGTTCGCAAGAACACATGTAATGATAGATATAATCTTTCCCTCGTCGAATCTTCCATAATTCCCACTCATGCAAAGGTTCCTAATGTGCTACCCACCATTTCACAGGTATTCCTATTAATATTGTATCAAGGGTGTGTACCTAGTGGTGTTTGGGAATGTGCTACATCCAGGTAATAAGTGCATCCACTGAATCTCACCCATCAAACAATAGGATCCAAATTCTTCTTCACACACTTCAATGGTATACAAGTGCAATGCCTTGTAGAGATTTCATAGAGCTTGTTTTGCCATATTTCCATGGCATTGTCTAAATCATAATCATGGGACTTCACGCTCCTCCAGCTTAGTTCCCCATTTGTTGTGGGATTGAAATAATATTCCCTACACCCCATAATATTGTAGATATTCTCAATAATCAAGCTCTGCACATCCTCATCTATCATCTCATTGTATATGTCCCCTTCATAAGGGTCCAAAGGCACAATCACACATAGGGCGTCTGTCTCAAATTACATCTATCACTTCTTTAGATTCAACACAACATTGTTTTCGAAGGCCCAATCAATGCAAATTAGTGTAGGGTATGGATTGGAATCATCCATGATCTCTATCACTTCAAAATCAACCTTCGTCTTTACCCCTTCTATGTTCACTTCAACTTGTTCCAACCAGCCTATAGGATATATTTTGTACTAATTTTCCAATCACAACTGGATGGGCGACGAAACCAATTTTGGTTTACCCGTCAATTCCCAAGACTTCTTAGACAAGATATTCAGGTCAGAACTCAAATCCAACATGACCCCATCCATGTCATAACATAGGGGCTTTACCTTGTTGACCAAATATCTTATCACACTCATTCATATAAGGGGTTTTTTAACTATGAAAAATAGACTCAATATATTGTATGTACTAGGGGGGGGATGTGGGGTATTGGGGGGTATTAAAAAGGGTATCTAGCAAAAAAAATGGTTTGTTTTATTGGAAAGATGTTTTGGGATGGGGGTTCAACAAAATCATTTTTGGAGGTATTTATCAATATCTAGTGAAATTATGGATATTCTTTAATATCCCATGAATGCAAGTGCTATGTCACAAGTTCACTGAGTGAAGAGCCCATGTTTCATAACCACCAAGTTCAATTGTCATCTTGAACTATTTTCCGGTGCACTTGTACTTATTGACCTGACATACATCCATTTATGGAAGGGGGGATGATATAACTCTCTCTGTCCCTTCTTCCCCCATGTAGGTTGCTAATATCTATGTTAGATTTCACGTAGCATTAGGATCATTCAACAATATTAAACAACAACACAAGAAGCTACTTACTTGGTCCTCAGTTTCTGTTTCGTGACCCAAATCACACATTTCTTCTTGCACTGTGTGAGATAACTATTCATGAACCTATTCCTCTATCACCCTCTACTCGACGTGTCACAACTCCTCTTTCATGTGCACTCCTTCCAACGATTTCTATGTCATGCACTTTATTTCCTCATGCACCCTAGATTCCTTCAAGGATCACTGTGTAGCGTGCTGCAATTCTTCACGGGTGCAAGTGATCTAGGTGGATATTGTTGGCCACCCACCTATTCCAACTGTCTCATTTATAGATTTCATATTGGCAGTTTCAGTTTTCATATTGTCAGTTTTTTTCCTAGTTTTCGGGTCGTGAACTTCCGAGGTTGTTTTGAGGCCCTAAATAATGTTTTTAAGGCTCACCACAATCAAATTGTAAGCAGAGTTAAATTTTAATGGCATATTGTGTAATCCTCAGATAGACCTTTGCAACGGACTATCATGTGCCTAAAAAAAAGATTGTATTCAAAAGTTACGACCCCGGGAAGTTGATGTACTAACTTACCCCAACGGGGCCCACATGACTTTTGGTGCTTCATATCCTAGGGTTAGGTTTTTGGATGTCTAGGGTTTTGGCATTCATGTTTGATATAAAAATTCCTTTGGAGCCTCATTGTATTCATCTTCTTGCGAATGAGCATAGTCCTCACATCTCTTTTTAGAGCCACCATTCTAGCAAGCTTGTTTTAGTCTGCATTTTACAGTTTCAACATATTTCTTATTTAATATAAGTCAATTTTTATTGTATCTCTATTATTATTCACTTTGTCTCTGTGTTAATATTATAAATATGTGTTTTCATTTCGTTCTGCTCATAAATACGGATCATTGGTATCAGAGCGGTCTGCTTCTTGTAGTTTTTAGTGCATGTCCCTGACAAGGTCAAGGTATAGAGAGTTGGGTCTTGAGCTTGTTTCTCTTGAGGAAAATTGCTCTCACACATGAAAAGAAACCTTCCATGGAGGGTGAAAACAAAGACAAAGGGAAAAGAGATCCTTTCAAAAGGTTTCTCGAGGAAGTCGTTGGGCGACAGAGGAATGAGATGATGGACAACTTTGCAAAAATCCTTCGACGACTGCCAACAAGCAATGCATATACCTCAAGTGGAGGTGTCTCCCCCTTCAATTTACAGATAAATTTTGATATTCCTATATGTGGATGTCATAGATAAATGATTAAACCTTACAGAAGGGTATTTTGCTGTCCACAACTTTTTCGATAGAGAAAATATTACATTTGTGCTCCTCAAGGTCGTCCCCCATGTCAAATATTGGTGGGAGACTTTCTGTGAGTAAAAAGAAATAGAGGGATCCACATTATTTGTAGATGCATCCACTTGGAGTTCATTCAGGGATGTTATTAAGGAACAATACTACCCTGTTGGAAGTTATGATGACTTGTATAGAATATGGACCACACTGTGGCAGGAAAGACACCAAACAATGCCAGAGTTCACCAATGTCTTTTATATCTTGCGCACCAATCTAGGTATCAAATATTTTGAGCAACATTTAGTACTCAAGTACCATGGTGGTATGAATAGATACATCCAGACATAAATGGATTTTCTGGACACCTCGTCTTTGGGTGCAACCTATCAATATGTTGTCAAAATCAAGAAAAAGGTTAATCAAAAGACGCGACAATTTGGGTTTGGGAACCCCTCACGGAAAAACCAGAGCAAGGGAAGCCCCAACCCACAGAACAAAGGGAAAAAAAATATGGATAGCCTCAAGAAAACAAGTCTAAGACACAAACAAGGAAGGATAATGGAAAGACGATGTAAAACACCAAGAAGTGGTGCCACTTCCATAAGAGCCCCTGGCATAACACTGTTGATTGTTGCTTAAGGAAGTCATTGGTGGCAGAGGTGAAAGCCTCTGAACTAGATGTGGGTTCTGACTCAGAGTCAGAACCAGAAAAGGGGAGATGGATTATTGACACAGAACCTAGTGCCACTGTTTCTACCACCAATATCCAACCCGATGAACGTGATGATCCAAAGGAAGGCGAGCATCTCTTTCATTCACAGATGTGGGTGAAGGGTACTTCACCGAACTTCATCGTTGATAGTGGTATCCAGACGAACCTCGTCTTAGTGGAGGTTGCCAAGTAGCTAGCCCTACCGACAACGTTGTACCCACAACCATACACCATCGGATGGCTCCGCCAAGGAAGCGATGTTCGCGTCAACCAACAATGTTGTTTTTCCTATGACATCAAGCCCTTCAAATATGATGTATTATGTGATGCCACTTCCCTTGAAGTTTGTGATGTTCTTTTGGGACAACCTTATTTATGGAAAAATCATGTTGTATATGAGTCTAGGCCTTGCAGTGTTATTATTACTTTGAATAAGAAATTGTACAGGATTCCCGAGGTAGTCCCGCCTACTGCCATTTCCTTGATCTCTACCAAGCAATGCAGGAAGGTCATCTCTCAGAATGGGAAGTTTGTCTTCTTCGTGATTCACTCTCAAAGTAAGTGGATAAGGTTGTTGAAGAATACAAAGAAATCTTCTCCTCACCCACTCGGGTACCTCTACACTGTTAGGTCAAGAATTCAATTGATTTGACCCCTGGTGCACCGCTACCCAATGGGTCAGTCTATCATCGCTCTCTGTTAGAAAATGAGGAGATCAAGCATCAAATCCAGAAACTAAGCTGAAAGGGGCACATCCAACCCAGCTCATCACCATGTGGAATCTCAATCATGCTTGTGTAGAAGAAAGATGGGACCTAGTGACTCTGCATCGATTACAAGGCCCTAAATAAAATCATCGCCAGGAACCGGTACCCAATTCATTGAATCAACGATCTCCTTGACTATCTTAAGGGGGCCAAATACTTAGGTAAGATAGATCTGAAGTATGGCTACCATCAAGTCCCAATAGAGAAAAAATATGTATGGAAAACTACCTTCAAGTCCAAAGAAGGTATTTTCGAATGGTTAGTCATGCCCTTTGGTTTGACGATTTCCCTATCAAATTTCATGAGGATGATGGATGATATATTGTGGCCTTTCACCAATTATTTTGTGGTTTTGTATCTGGATGACATCATCATCTACAACAAGACTTGGGCAGAACACTTGCAACATATTCAGTAGGTTCTGCACACTCTGTGACAACACAAGCTATATGAAAATTTGAAAAATTCTCCTTCGACATGGACAAGGTCCAATACCTAGGATACATAGTTGATGAGAATGGGTTTAATGTTGATACCGCCAATATCTAATTCATTCATGACTAGCCAACCCAAACCACACTCACTGAGCTTCAAATATTTTTAGTCCTTGTCAATTTCTATCGCAGGTTCATGTTGGGATTCTCCCATATTGCATGAGTCCTCAACTAAGTAACTAGGGGTGGTGGTAAGGAAAAAATTTTATGGGGCCTATCACAACAACAAGAATTCAACGATTTGAAGCAGTTCTTTTGCTCATCCCCAGTGCTCTCATTACCCGACCTACAATAAACCTTTGAAATCGATACAGATGCTTCAGACTATGTTTTGGGCACAGTTCTCACTCAGCATGGACACCCTGTGGCGTATCATAGTGAGACACTATCAGATGTTGTCCGTAAGTACCCTACTTAAGACAAAGAAATGTTCTCCAATATGAAATCCTATATCCAATGGAGGCATTACATTCTTGGGAAGGAGATAGTCATCCACACCGGTTATAATCTGTTGCAGTTCATGAAGACACAGGGAAAATTGCAGAATGACCACCATCAGAATTGGTCCACATACTTGCAGCAGTTCCATCTCAACATCAAGTATAAGACAAGAATCACCAACCACGTCATTGATTTCCTAAGCCGCCCTCCAGTTGCAACACTCACCATGGTGCTAAATGCCTATAGCCATGAGAGATCCTGACTTCTCTGCCATCTGTCAGAAGCTGGGCACAAACACAATTGTCACTGATTTCCATCTTCAAGATGGGTTTCTATGCCATCTGGGCCACATTTGTGTTCCATTAAGCGAGCGAGCAAAGTTGATTTTGGAATTCCACTACAGTTGAGTGGTAGGAAACTTCGATGTCAAAAAGACAGTGGTAGTGCTGCAACAACATTTCTATTGGTCGAAACTTCAACATGATGTCATCAAGTATATTAGGTCTTTCACTGCCTGCACCATTGTCAAACCGGACATTAAGAAACAAGTCATGTACACCCCTTTTCCTACTCCTGAAAGGCCATGGAATCCATCTCGATGGACTACATGTCGGGCCTTTTGTCAACCAAGCGGGAAAATGACTGTGTTTTGTGGTGGTTGATCATTTTTCTAAAATGGTGATTCTAATTGCCTACAAGAAGAGCATCACAACATAGGCCACTACCAAGCTCTTCTTCGAATGAGTATGGGTACATTTTTGGATACCACAAACCATCGTTTCATATCGGGACAACCGGTTCCTCAACACATTCTAGTTGAGCCTCTAATCACTACTAGACACCAAGCTCACAAAATTCACTTCCTTCCACCCCTAGATGGATGGTAAAACCGAGGTCATCAACCGAATGATTGTGCATATCCTATGCATGTACAATTCCAAGCATCCATGCACATGGGATGAGAGTCTTCCCTATGTTCAACACAGCTACAATAGATCCCTACATAGCTCATCCGACCACAACCCCTTTCAGGTGAGGTTAGGATTTCAACCATTGGGTCCCATGGATGTTGCACTACCCCTTGCGGCCACCCAAGTAGCCTTGTCCCATGCTTAAACTGAATCTGAAAAAGATACCAGGTTCATTGAGTGGATCCAACACATCTGCCAAAAGGTTCAGGATATTTTACATAAGTCCAATTCCAAGTACAAGTAGTTCCATGATCAACATCGGGTGCCACACACGTTTCAAGTGGGAGATAAATTTTGGTTGCACTTACAGAAAGAACGCCTTATAGGGCCCCATTGGAAACTTTGTCCACTCCACTATGGACCTTACACCATCACCAAGGTTTTGGGTGAGAATGCTTTTGAGCTCAACATTCCCCCCTTCCTTGGCTTGCATCTGGTATTTAATGTGGACCTCCTTCGACCATATTTTCCACTGCTATTGGACACCTCAGAGATAACAAAATATTTGAAACCCACAGAGATCAACCTTGAATGCATGAAAAAAGAATCCACTAATCAGATCATGGACACATAGGTCAACAAAACTTTCCAATAGAGGATCCAACTTTATCGGGTTGTCAAAGCAAGGAAGCTCCTGCACCAAGGAAAGTGGCTCACTCGAGGCCAAATTCAGCAAAAATGTTCTCATCTGATGGGGGAACTCAACACAATGGAGACGATTGCTTCCTAAGGGGGGAGGATTGATCTAGGTGGATATCAGTGGCCACCCACATATTCCAAATGGCTCATTTCCAAATTTCATCTTGGCAATTTCAATTTTCATATTGGCAGTTGTTTCCTAGTTTTCAGGTCCTGAACTTCTGGGGTCATTTTGAGGCCCTAAACAACATTTTTAGGGATCGACACAATCAAATAATAAGTGGAGTTAGAGTTTGATAGAATAATGTGTAGTCTCCATATAGAACTTTACAATGGGCTATCATGTGCCTAAAACGAAGATCTTATGCAAAAGTTACGACCCTGGGAAGTTGATGTACTAACTTACCCCGACAGGGCCCACATGACTTTTGGCACTTCATCTCCTAGGGTTAGGTTTTTGGATGTCTATGGTTTTGGCATTAATGTTTGATGTAAAAATTCCTTTGGAGCCTCATTGTACTCATATTCTTGTGAATGAGCATAGCCATCACATCTCTTCTCAGAGATAAGTTTCCACCATTCTAGCAAGCTTGTTTCAGTTGGCATTATATAGTTTCAACATATTTGTTATTCAACAGAAGTCAAGTTTTATTGTATCTCTGTTATTATTCACTACGTCTCTGTGTTAATATTATAAATATGTGTTTTCATTTCGTTCCTCTCATAAATCTAGATCAACAAACCTCCTCCAGCGACCTCTGTGTCACTTATTGTACTTCCTCATAGATCTGGTCCTCCTCAAGCGACCTCTGTTTTATCCACTACAACTCTTCTCACCACTCTCTCTTCTTCAATAATCCTCTGTGCATTGTAGAAAAACTATTTCTGTTGAACAAAGTCAAAATTGGGAGGGGGTTAGACCGCTTTCCTTATCTTCCCCTTTGGCCTTTGACCTGATCTTTCACTCAAAGTCCATTGTTATCTTCGCTTCACTACGGTTTATCACCCGTACATCAACCTCATCGTCATTTTTCTTGTTCCCACACAGCTATGCAATTACCATGTTGCAATGTGTCTTCTTCTCTTCCCACTTCTTCAGTAAGTTGGGACAATCCTCTGTAACGTGCTCGGGGTTGTATCAGTACCCATAGAGATCATGTGGTTTGGTACAAAATATTGACACATGGAAAATATCTCCATGGTTAAAGCAAGTTGGGGGGTATACCTCCCCCTCCTCCATATCCTTGTCCCCTGCCTCCTTAATATCCAAATCTAGGACCTCCTTAATAGCTACCTCTCTCAGCATTTCCATGGTCACCACCCTTATGATCCTCTTGTACCTGAAATACATCGTGGGTATGATCTTGCATCGACTAGAATGACCAAAAGTTGTTCACATCATGTCCCATGGATTTGCATAATTCACAGAATAGAGTGTGATGCGTCTTTTGATATTTCTCCAACGTTGGGAAATGGGGTGGTACATGGCCCCACTTCTTGCAAATTTTGCACCATTTTGTTTGAGGCCCAACTGCAAATGTATTTAGTGCACCTGTCTCCATAACCTACCAATTGTAGGACACTCATATCTATAGTGCACCTCTAACTAACACATTGTACACCATATGTTCTCACGCACAAATTTTACTTTGTCCATGTCCTGCAATTGCATCATCAAATTGGCTAATTGTGACTATACCTACTCCAAACCTATCGATGTCTCTGCTCCTCCTGGTGTAGCCTCTAGGTGCATCGAAATTTCTACCACCTTT
>JZKD02S1855323.1:34154-44568 GCA_000966675.3 Picea glauca | reverse complement strand
GGGGGGGAAGGGGGGGGGAGTGGTAATATAAATCTAAAGGTAGATATAAATCCTTAGGAAAATCTTTGAGGAAATGATAGAAATATGGTAAAGTTGGGCATTATAAGAAAGATTGTAGGTCTAAGAAAGTTGATAAAGCAAAGGGATCTGATGATGCCTTATCCACAGAGGCAAAAACCTAAGGTGATGTTTACTTGGCATCTATAGGTACACATGCATATCATGATGTATGGTTGATTGACTCAAGTGCATCATTTCATATGACTCCTGACATGGAGTGGTTCAGTAAATATGAAAAGTAAGATGGTGGTGATGTCTTCCAAGGAGATGACTCGACAACCAAAATTATGGGACGTGGAAGGGTTAAGTTGTTGTTGAAATATAGAAGGATTGGAACTCTCCATGGAGTTCTACACATTCCAGATTTAGCTAGGAGCCTAATATTTGTAAGTAAGTTGGATGATGCAGGTGTGGATACTTTATTGGGAAAGGTAACTTGCAATATTATCAGAGTAGAAATGGAGTTGATGAGGGGAGTTTGATGTGGAACTCTATACAAGTAGTTGGGAAGAACTTAAATTGGTGGATGTAAAAATTATGTTGTCCCTTAGTAGAGAAATAAAGAAGACAAGATCCATAGTGTCCCTGGAAAGAATACCATGTTATGGCATCAAAGACTAGGACATATTGGAGAAAAGGGCCTTCAAACACTACATGGTAAAGGTATGGTTGAAGGTATGTCTAATTTCACCTTGTATTTTGATTTATGTGAAAATTGCATATATGGTAAACAAAATCAAGTAAGATTCCCATCTGGTGCTACAAGAGTGAAGGGGATCTCAGAGTTGATACATGATGATGTATTTGGACCTGTGCCTATTCCATCAGTAGGTAAATTTGTGTATTATGTTTCATTCATAGATGATTTCTCAAGGAACACATGGATTTATTTTCTTAGGAATAAATGTGAGGTATTTGATAAATTTAAAGAATTTAAGGCTCTGGTAGAAAATCAGTCAGAGAAGAAAATAAAAGTGTTGAGGATAGATAATGGTGGAGAATTTTGTGGGAATGAATTCGAAGAGTTATGTAAGAAGTGTGGTATATCAAGGCATAAGACTAATCCACACACACCTCATTAGAGTGGGGTTGCAGAAAGGATGAATAGGACATTGATGGAAAAAGCAAGGAGCATGCTCAGTGGTGTTAGGTTAGGAAAATAATTTTGGGCAGAGGCAATGGGTACTGCATGTTACCTGGTAAATAGATCACCCTCATCAGGGCGGGTGGAAAAAACTCTGTATGAAGTATGGACCGGTAAGAAACCCTCTCTTGAACATCTCCAAGTGTTTGGTTGTGATGCTTATGTACATGTTCCGAAGGAAAATAGGAGTAAGTTGAATAATAAATCCGGAAAGTGTATCTTTATTGGTTATAAAGATGGTATGAAAGGTTATAAGATTTGGAAACCATAAACTAAGAATATTGTTTACAATGGGGATGTTGTTTTTAGAGAGTTTAAAGATGTTTTGAAATAGGAATTCCTACCAAGGAAATAAGAACATGAGAAAATAGAGTTTGAGCTAGATGATGCAAAACCTGAATCAACGAAAGAAGATGAATTGGAAGAAGAATAACCACATACTCCAGTACTAAGGAGATCAATGAAGGAAAGAAGGCAACCATAAAGGTATATTCCATGTAATTTTTCTGCCAATTGCTTTATCTATTACTGATGATGATCCCAAAACTATAAGGAAAGCAATGAATTCAAAGGATAGTAAACTTTGGAAGAATGCCATGGTTGAAAAGATGGATGTCTTGGATAAGAACGAGGTGTGGGATCTAGTTGAGTTGCCAACTGGAAGAAAGGCCATTGGCAGCAAATGAGTGTTTGAGAAAAAGTTGAATGCAAAAGGAAAAGTAGAGAAATACAAAGCTCGGTTAGTAGCAAAAGGTTATTCTCAAGTAGAGGGAATTGACTTTGGTGATTTTTTTTCTCCTGTTGCCAAGTTAACTTCTATTAGATTTCCTTTATCTGTTGTTGTTAATTTTGATTTTGAAGTAGAACAAATGGATGTAAAGACAACATTCCTACATGGGGATCTGGAAGAAGAAATCTACATGAAGCAACTAGAAGGCTTTGCATTGAAGGGAAATAAAGAGTTGGTTTGTAAGCTAAAGAAGTCACTATATGGTCTAAATAAATCACCTAGGATGTGGTACCAAAAGTTTGACACATACATCCTTGGACCAAGATTTGTGAGAAGCAAGGATGATCATTGTGTATATTCCAAGCAAGTTGGTAATCACTTCATTTATCTGGTGGTAGCCATAACAAAGATCAAGTTTTGTAAAGTATTGAACACCACTCAATTCATCTAAAAGGTCATCAATGATCATAATGGGAAATTTGTCTTTGATTGTGAGTTTGTCGAGGGCCCAAAAATCATGACACATGCACCAAGTGCCTTCTTTCTTGACTACCATGACTACCGAAGAAGAATAGGGGCTAGTACTAGGACATATAACACCGACTTCGAGCAATTCTTAATTTTTTTTCTCAATTTCATATTTCTAGGCAAAGGGATAATGATAAGGAGAACAATGGGAGGAACATTGCCTGATATTAGAGGAATGGAATGATCATGGGCACCGCAGGAACAGGGAAGTCGATGGGGAGTTTTAAAGATAGCTTGACGTCTAGAGAGTATAGATTGGAGGTCAGGGTGCACAGAGGGTGTCTCAACGACGTGAATGGAATGGAGTTGGGAAATAATGCCAGAATGGACTTTTTTGAGTAGATTTTCCATTCGGTGGGAGTTGATGATCTTAGGTGAGCCTGTTGTGATGCCTTGGAATTTATAATGTTGTCCCTCCTATTGGAATTGCATAGTGAGGTCCTTAAAATCCATGAGGATGGGTCCGAGAGTGCGTAACCATTCAATACTGAACACAATGGCACAACTGCCCATGTCAATAGAAAACATATGAGATTTCAAGTGGTACCGACCAATTTGTAGGTACACATTTTCACAATGCCCACCACATTTCATGGAACCACCATTGGAAATCATGTTTTGAAAATTGTTGAGGACATGAATATAGAAATTGATTTCCTGGGAAATGCTACAGTGAATAAAATTATGGGTGTTGCCACTGTCAACAAGGATTATGACTTTCCTATGCTTAATGTAGCCAATGAGCTTGAGGGTTTGGGGAGAAAAGAAGCTAGTGAAGGCATGCAGTGAAATTATCGATTCAACTTCTGGGGGATCAACGGGTGGAGTAGGATCATCTATTGGGGGTAGCTCTTCCACACAAGAAACTTTAGCCTCCTCATCAACAAATGTTCAGAAATGGCCATAAACATCTTTTGTTCCTTACACTTGTGCCCAAGAAAATATTTGTCATCAAAATTATAGCAAGGACCCTTGAGTTGGCGTTTAGCCATTTCTTCCCGAGTTAATTTCTAGATATTGAGAAGGGTGGCATGATGAGAAAGATTGGTAGGTTGAGGGCGGGGAACAAAAGAGGGTTTTCAGTTATGGGAAAAGATAAATTGTTGTACTTCTTTTGTTGATGTTTTGGTAGCTGGAGGAGGTATTAACCTCTACATGTAACCTATGACTTAGAATAGAATATTCCTAAAGCAAGTGAACCGTTAAAAAGATGTGTGGAAACCCTAGAAGACAATTCAAACTAGCAGAATAAATAGTATTAGAATATTATATTCCAAAAATTAAAGTCAGCTCCACAAGAAAAAGATAAACATAAAATATGTTTTCTTGAAATTCAGTTCGGGCCAACTAGAAAAGTTATTGGACAGATTAATATGAATAGAGGACGTTTTAGCTCATTTGTACACCTAGTTAGTGTGCAAGTCTAATGGAGAGCTGCAACTGCAGCTGAAACTTCATCTACAAGGAGGAATAAGGGTGCATGGTCATCTCTTGGTCTTGGTCTCTCTCTTGGTGATTTTCTTGGTGATATTCTTGCTAACTACAACACAATTTTGAGAGAGAGAGAGTAGTGCAATTACAGTTGCAGTTGTTGTAGTTGTGTATGGTACTTGTTATGTGAATATGGAGACTCTCTCTCTTGTGCACTACCCTTGGATAAGGAGCGCTCTGCTTGTCTCGAGTTGTTTCTACAGTTAGAAACTAGGGTTTATCTATTGGTTTTGGAGTAGGCTTTCCAAAATTATTCTAAGTAAAGGTTAGTGTGCTCGGGGGTGGCATATGTGAATGCATATGGTTGGGTGACAATGATGTGACATTGTCTATGGTTAAACGAGCATACCAATATTTCAACATGGAATCAGAGTTGGTTTCCTTTATAATAGTCTAACCGCTGGAAGGAAGATCCTTAGTTTCTCCCATTGCCAAGCTTGTTGAGCACTTACTTAACTCACTAAGAGGGTTGCTTAAGTAGGGCACATCTCTTCATCGGATCGAATCTGCAAATTTCTGAAGTTCAAATATTAAGGTTTCCTCATAAAAACCCTAGGTTTGCAGTGCCAGTTCCTTCGTACCAGTTGCAGTAAAGTTTCTGTGAAACATTGGGCCTAATATTTGGTTGTTCTAGTGCGCCTTACTTTAGCACATATCTAGTTATGTTTAGATTACAAGTTGGAGCACTTTGATGTTTTAGGGTTCATCATTACTTGTCGTTGCTGCCGGATGGTGCCACTGTCTACCGCTGTCTGTCGCTGATGCTGGAGGTATATACTTGGATATCTTTAAACTGTATCACTATTTTGTTTTTGATTGCGGGAGAAGGGATCTCTAGTCCAAGCAACAATCATAGATCCAGAGGGATCTCAGATCCAACACATTCAGAGGAACAACGCACTCCAGGTTTAATTGTTTTCATATGACTCTAGCTGTTATGGCATTATTGTGACCTTATGAACATCTAGTTGTATTTTGATCTATTGAAGTTATGATTATCATACTAATCTCTGTTCAAAGTTAAAGTTAGAAACTAACTTCAGTCAAAGTATTAGATTGATTAAGGTTGAGATTTTAGAGTTTATTTGCACTATATTCTCTAACTCATATTTTTTTTCTAGAAAGCATATTGTCTTAAGTACAGGGGACAGGTTGAAGAAAATACTTGTCATCTTGAGTGAAGGATATTTGGAAGAAAATCAACAATATTCATTCTTGAAAATAAGACTCCAGGTTTGATTAAATTAATAAGTTTCCAATTTGCACATATCAAGTTTGATAATTGTTACATTACTAGTTGTGACAACAATCCTTGAAAGTTTCTATTACAGCTAAATACAATGAATACTTGGAAGCATATGAGTACTATTGATATAAATGCTTGCAAGATGAACTAACATATCCTCTATGAGATATTTCTTATTATGTATTTTAATTTTGGATCTTGTTCCAGGCAGGTCACAAGCAATAGCTCTGAGAAGGAGCTACTGTGATTATTGTTCTCATTCTTGTTTTTATTATTATAAGAGTATTATTATTGTCTATTGTTTTTCCCTCTGTTGTCCTTGTTTCGGGAAGGTCACAGGTGATAAATATGAGGGAAGCTATAGTGACGGTGGCAGGAGACAACATATTAGATGGTCTCTAGTTTGAGACATCGAGTAGGCTATGCAGATAAAAAGTTGTATACACGACCATATACATCCATGTACCAAATAAGAAGAATACGAAGACGAGTGATTTTGTGAGATACATAGTATCTCATATGGAGATTGCTTGTAAAGAGCAGAGGGCTCCAAAGATGACTGAACAAATCCCTCTAGTGCAGTTGATCACTCTTCAAATAATCGGGAAGAGTTAGTAGAGCCAAAAGGGCCTACCCAAAATCATTGTAGTAACCAAGAAGAGACCAGTGTGGTCCCGTGAAAATTTGCAAGATGCAACATTTATGAGCCATATCATGAGGAGCAGATGGCTCAGAAGATTATACAAACTCAAAGAGAGTCAAGCTTCAAAGGGAGAATGGAGACTCAAAGACTTTCAGATTTAGATGGAAGAGAGAGATGTCCTTCAGAACTGACAGACAAATGCCATGGGTTGAGAAGGATAAATCGAAGCTTCAATGAGATATGAGATATTATGGGAAGATTCCCTTGCTTCAGTAGACTTTGCTACAATTACCAAGGAGGAAGCCAGTCAAGAGGACTGGGATACATATATTTTCCTTGGTTTCGAGACCAGAAGGGAAGTAAGTGGTGACTTCCAAGTTGATCTACAAGATCGATCATGTTGCAGATAAATAGCCTAGAGATGTACAAAGCCTGAATTTTGTCCAGAGGATTCTCCCAACAAGAGGGAGAAGACTATAATGAGACACTTTCTCCAGTATATTGCTACCGACGAACAAGTAGCAGATATGTTGACGAAGTCTCTATGAGGGACAAGCTTGGTATGGTCCAGAAGGTTTTTCCCTCATGAGAGGGAGTGTTGTGTTCCCCATTAGAGAGAGTGATGTGTTCCCTAGTAGCGGGAAGTGATGTTTTCCCCAGTAGTGGGAAGTGATGTGTTATGATGCGTTCCCCAGTAGAGGGAAGTGATGAGATACCCATTAGACAGAGCTACTCCAGCGCAGGTTGGTAACCCCAATGTAGGTTGGTACGCTACCCCCAACGCATGCTGGTATGCTACCCCAATGTAGGTTGGTAACCCCAACACAGGCTGGTACACTACCCTAGTGTAGGTTGGTACCCCCAAATGCATGCTGGTATGCTACCGCAATGCAGGCTGGTACGCTACCCCAATGCAGATTGGAAACTCAAACGCAGGTTGGTACTCTACCCTAGCGTAGGTTGGTAACCCCAACGCAGGCTGGTATGCTACACTAGAACAAGTTGGTAACCTGAATGAAGGCTGGTATGCTACTCCAGTGCAGGTTGGTACTCCAACGCAGGCTGGTATGCTACCCCAACATAGGCTAGTATGCTACCCCAACGCAGGTTAGTACTCTAACATAGGGTAGTATGCTACCCCAACGTAGGTTGGTACTCTAACGCAGGTTGGTATGCTACCCCAACACAGGTTGGTATGCTACTCCAATGAAAGATGGTATATTACCCCAACACAGGTTGGTATGCTACTCCAATGAAGGCTGGTACGTTACTCCAGTGAAAGTGTAGAACTTCCTATGACATATAGATCTGTGATTGAAAATAGGACAATGACCGAGGTGTGGAGAAGCACAGAAGCAATGATGATGGTCATGCCAAGAGGGATACCTTCCTCGTTAAGAGGGAGTGTTAAATTTTTGAGTCAAATTCTGTGTGAGCTGATGAACAACTAGTTTTGTATGAACTAGATGATGACCAATAGTGTCGAAAATGATTCCCATTTAGAGTTTCAATCAGTAGCATCGAAGGTTACTAGTTGGAGGGCCAACCAGTAGTGTTGGAGGTGTTTTCCAACTAGATGGCTAATGTGTGTCTATGACGGTGATACTTGTTACATGATCTGTTTGATCATATGATAACATGTGTGGTTATGATGATGCTACTTGTAGATTGGTCTGCAAGACCATGTGAGTCTTTCCCATGCCATGTGATATGGATGGATGTGTTTGATACAACTACGTGAATAACATCTTAGTTAATACCTCCCTATCTAAGAGGGAGTGTTGATGTTTTGGTAGCTGCGTGAGGTATTAACCTCCACATGTAACCTATGAATTAGAATAGAATATTCTGGAAGCAAGTGAACCATTAAACAGATGTGTGAAAACCCTAGAAGACAAGTCAACCTAGCAAAATAAATAATATTAGAATATTATATTCCAGAAATACAAGTCGACTCCACAAAAAAATGTTAAACATAAAATATAATTACTAGAAATTTAGGTAGGCCCAACCAGAAAATTCACTAGACATATTAATATGAATATAGGACGTTTTAGCTCATTTTTACACCCAGTTAGTGTGCAAGTGTTATGGAGAGCTACGATTGCAGCTGCAAGGAGGAACAATGACACATGTTCATCTCTTGGTCTTGGTCTCTCTCTTGGTGATTTTCTTGGTGATATTCTTGCTAAGTACGACACAAGTTTGAGAGAGAGAGTAGTGCAGTTGCAGCTACTCCAATTGTGTATGGTACTTGTTCTGTGAATATGAAGACTCTCTCTCTTGTGCGCTACCCTTGGAGAAGGAGCGCTCTAATTGTATTGAGTTGTTTTTACAGTTAGCAACTAGGGTTTAATTGTTGGTTATGGAGTAGGCTTGCTGAAATTATTCTAAGTAAAGGTTAGTGTGCTCGGGAGTGGCATATGTGAATTCCTATGGTTGGGTGACAATGACATGACATTTCCTATGGTTAAATGAGCATACCAAAATTTCAACATCTTTGGTGTGTTTAGTAGGTTCCAACCAAGTCTAGGGGCGAGCCATGAGGACCCAGGCTCAAATTTCATCCTTTAGGCCACTTATAAAATATTCCCCGAAGAAGGAATATGCCATGCCCTCCGTTCTGAAATCCAAGTGTTAAAAGGCAGTTATAAAGTCTTCCACTGGGCCATACTGTTTCAACTTGGTCAAATGGCCCAAATAGTGGGTTTTGATGTCAAAGTGTTCATAAATATTTGCAACAAACTGGGTCCAAGCAAAATACCCCCGACGTGCATTTTTATGCCATTACCAGCGTTCAAGATCCAAATAGAGAACAACATAACAAAGTTTGTCCAACTCATCAGTAATTCCATGCAAAGAAAAACAAGGCTCCATTTGGGTGACCCGACCCATGGGATTGAAGCCATCAAATTTATTGACCTCAACTCGAGGAAGACATATGTAATGATGAAAGGGGTTGGATTGAAAATCTATAGTATGGGAGGATTCGACACAATCTACTTGGGAGGGTTGTTCAAGGAAGGGAGGGCCTAGGATCAATTCAACAACTGGTTGAGATTGGCATTGAGGGAGTCAAATTTTCCCTCTGATTTGTCAAATTGGTTGTCAAATTTGGAAAAGTCGGTCCCAACTTGGTCCTCGAAGTGGTCAAACTCAACCTTGTTATGTTTGATTTCAGCCCGCAATTCTTGGGTGCGAGTGGTGGCCATTTGGAAAGTTGGGGTGCCTGGGATGGGGAGTGGATCTACTGAAAAAAGGTGGATAAGTGAAATATGTCACTACGATAAGGGAGACAAGGGAAAGCCAATGGGATATGTGTCAAATAAGGGTGCTTGTAAGGGGGGTGGGACCATAAGAAAAAAAAAAGGATTATAATTGATAGCTACCATGACGATCAGAGCGACAAGGGGAATCCAATGGGATAGGGCCCAAATAAGAGTGTTAGGAAGGGGGTAGGGTCCATGGAAAAAAGGCTTAAAAATGATAGTTATCACGACGATCAAGGTGAAGAGAGGAATCCAATGAGATAGTTCCCGAAAAAGCGTGTCGACATGACCACTATACTCATTTTTTTTTAACTCTTACAAAGTTATACGTCGGCCTGAAAAATACTGCAGTGAATTGCCCAAATTGTTAACAGGAAAAATTGTGTAGGATTATCGCAACTAGAATGCAGGAGGCAGGGTTGCATGGCAATATATATCTTATGTTCCTTTCCCAAGGGTTAGGGTTTTTAGGGTTCCTACAGACAAGGGTTTTTCTTGTTCTATAGCTCTCTGATATACATGCAGGGTCGAATAGTAGTACTCGACCCAATATCTTAGGGCACAAACGAAGGAGGATCGATTGTACCCTTAGTCGTACTACCCGATTACCCATGTACTAGAGAGTATCCTTTTGAGTGTTGTTCTCGGTGTCACTATAGCAGTCAGGCGCTCAATTGACCGATCTAGGGTTGGTTTCAAGAGACCTAGGGGACTCCCTATATACCTAACAATACGTGGGGGCGATGGTCGTGTATAGATCATGTCTGATGCAATACTACTCGAAGGGGTACCAACATGGGTTATAGAGGTTTCCAACAAGGTGAAACATTTGTTTCGAGTAACCCCATGAAACTGTCTGTATTTCCCGCATGTAGTCTTCCCCAGATGCAGTTTTACCTGTTGAATGACAAATATCTGTGCTTTAAAGACATTGAAAGTACACGTCTCTACCCTGGAAAAATATTACCCATAATTTATGTAGAGGAAAGAGTTCCAATACCACTTGTAAGGTACTAGATGTATTATAATGATGTAGAAACAAAAATATTGCAGCAAATACCATTGGAACAAAAAAATATAGATAATAACAACATGAAAAAAGATACCTTTATTGATAGAAAGCCACGTTCACTTGCCTCTTCGAGGGGGTTGTTGGATTACTGAGAGGGGGTGTGAATTAGTAATAGAGAAATCTAATCCTTTTTAACCATATAATGCAAGTGTTATATCAATGTAGCATTATCATTCAATATTTGCAGAGTAAATAAACAATGAACAAATGAACAATCATACACATACACAA
>JZKD02S1855323.1:0-11224 GCA_000966675.3 Picea glauca | reverse complement strand
ATTTGTTATGCTTGATGAATGAATGAGTTATTATAGTGCTTGTTTAAATACTGTTCACGATACTGAGGGAACAAGCTGCTAAAATTACTGCATAGTCGTGAATAATAATATGTTATATTTATCAGTTCTAACAATGGTTCAATGGTCGAGTTCTCATATCTCATACTCAATCCTAGGATGCAAACACTTGAGTCTTGCAACCACCCATTAAAGCTATCTCAGGTGAGACTGCGCAGTGCATTCTGTGTGTTGTGTTACCTTCTGGTTTACCAGGAGGGCTGATAATTTTAGAGGCTTTGTTGGAAACCTGAAAGATATGAACCCTGGGTCAATAACTCAGATGGGATAGAAGAAGATATAACCAAAAAATGGTTATGTTGTCGTTGGTAGGAACAAGAGAGGATTGAGTAGATAAGATAAGTCAAACATTTGTCGGAGGCAGATTAAGAAAAGGTTAGGGCAGATACCAATGAGCCATTAGAAGGGAATGTTGAGACCGTGGAATCCCACAAAAGCAAAGATCAAAAGCTGGTTGAGAACAAAAGAGCTAGAGTTTGCACATAAAGACAATAGAAACCCTAGAATAACACCTCACAAATATCTTGAGAAATACATGTTTATTGATTTGCATGAAGTCTTTTTCTGCGATTTTTCGCATCTACTGCAGGAGTGGATACTAAGGTTGAAGGATAACCATGCGACGAACCGTATTTGACAGTTAGATTGGACCTCAATATAGCTTGAGCAGTTACAATAGGTGAACAACAAGTTCACCCGCGCAGTAGAATTTTGGCTTGACAATATCGTGGCAGGGTTTATAACAGAGTTTGCAGTTGACAAAACGAAGTCATACAACACATCGGAACAATAATTTCCACGTAGACCTCAAGGAAGGTACATTCGATCACTGTATACTTCTATTAAGATACTGCTATATAACAAAGGTGTAATGACAATGGAATTAGACAAATAAACTTCATTGCGTGCATGGGGGAAGGGGGGAAGCACTGACAGAAAGAGGAGAAATGGAAGGAAGAAAGGGTAAGGGAAAGAAGGAGGAACCCTTGGACCCAATCATGATGGATGATGACCAGATCAAGTGGATCTTGGCGTCAACGGGAAAGAGGCGTAGCATAGTACCCTACTAATATAAGGTGAATACCAAGAAGAGAGCCATAGTTGTAAGGGAAGGCTTGGCGAGTGATGAGGAAGAGGTAGAGGATCTTCGGACTGTGGAGAAGATTGAGGAAATCCTCCATGCAACATATGAGAGGAAGATGAGAGGTCCAAGAGCGGAGGAGAAGGCAACCATCTTATCCATATTAATGTCAGTTTGGAACCCATAAACCCATGTCCGAATAAGACACCACAGAGAACACCACTGTTTAGACAACCAAAGTTCATAAGTAGTAAGACAACAGGAAGTAAATATACACAAGGAACAACAACTAGAGGAGCCAGTTCAGGTAGCACTAGTCAGGTAGCTACACTAGGCGGAGGTAGTAGTTCAACATTCAGGATGGCAGAACACGATCCCACCATCAGATTACCATAATTTCAAGGAGAAGAAACAAAAGACCCTGGGAAACATTTGTTCATTTGTGCAAAGATCCAGGAAGCAAAACAGATCACTGATGAAGATACTAAACTTGCGCAACTAGCTATTACGCTAAGAGATCGCGCACTACACTAGTACATGAGTCTAGACACAAACAATGCACCTGGGATGACAAGGACACTGGCAGACATTAAGAAGTTACTGATAAATGAGTTCCATAAGCCAAGCTCGGAGGATCAATACATGAACTAGGTGATCGAAATAAGATAGAAACCATGAGAGTCTGTATGGGAGATTGATCAAAGATTCAAGTGACTGAAGGGAAATCTAAAATACCTCATGATTGAGATGCAACATCGACACCTATTTGTCAACTCACTACTCCCACACTTAAAATTCCCTTTACGACAACAAAAATTTCAGACGCAAGCAGAGGCTCTGTAGGCAGCCTTGCAACTGGAAGAAAACTAGTACCAGCAGACAGACCCAACTATTGAAGAACTGAAAGAGGATTTGAAGAATCTAACATTTCAACTGAACCATAATAAGAACAAGGAAAAATGAGAAGTCATTTGGTGTACCACATGTAGGACAAAAGGACACCACAAGAACGAATGTCCAATGTTCACACAGTATATGGCAACATGAATGCCAAATCTGTTACCACCAAGAGGAATATGTGCGAAATCTGCAAGAAACTGGGTCACGACCCTTATCACTACACATAAATACCAGATAGTCCCAAAGATCTCATATTTCACCTTTTGCAAGTCAGTGGGCCACGACGACAAATATTGTAGAACTATGGAGCTGATGTGCAAAAGGACATCAGATACATATAGAGTACAGGCAAAAATGATGAGTGAGAAAGCAACACCACAGTTTAATCAAGTCCCAACTCCATACAACATTGCGTCACAACCTCAGTACAATACGTCACAACCTCAGTACAATACCGCGTAGTATAATCAAGCACCTCAGTATAACACGTTGTGAGGAGATCGAGTAGGCTACAGAGGAGGTTTTAGAAGAGGTAGAGGACCAATCACATGTCACAATTTTCAACAACCGAAACATTATGCAAGGGAATGTCCTCTTCCACCAATGACTTGTATGTATTGTCACACATCAGATCATGACACAAAAGAATGTCTGAAACTACTAGTAAAGATCCAGGAAAAGAAGAAACAAAACCATCACAGATTGGTACCAATGTAAGAGGCTACTGCGCATAAGGTTTGGCGTAGAACAAAAAAACAACAAACAATAGAAGCACGATGGACACATGGCACCAACATCTACGTGGAGGCGTGTAGAACGCTATGGAAAATGACACCCCCAGAGGAATGGCCTCATCACTTCATACACACTCTAGAGGGCATTCCAGTGAACTGGTATACAGACCAGAAGTTGTGCAAAGGAACTACAACATGGATGACATTGCAACAAAATTTTACCATCACATTTTCATTCGAACATGAAAACACCAACATAGATGCAGCTCTCAAAAATATAAGAGGAGTAATATTCATCAAAGAGCCAGATATAGAAGTTATCATAGAAGAGCAACAATGGAACAAACAGACAGTTAAGGAACTCCTGTCATGCTATCATATGCAAGACGAAGCACCGGATGAAGATGATCCACGCGATATTCAGATTGAAGAAGTAGAAGGCTAAATAGATGTGGAAGGCCCACCCATAGAATTAGAATTCATTTCCACACCGATCAAAGTAAATAAAGTTAACATTGGGACAACCGAGCTTCCCAAAATGGCCAACATTGGAGACTACTGGGATGAGCAAACAATAGAAAGCATCACCGAGTTATTGTGTGAATACAACAACTTGTTTCCCACAACCTTTACAGAGATGAAGGGTATAGCATGAGAATTAGGAGAGATGAAGATACCACTTAGACCTGAAGCGAGACCTATCAAACAATGACCCTACAAGATGAACCCAATATATAAATAGAAAGTCAAAGCTCAGATTGACAGGATGCTCAAAGCTGGCATCATAGAACTAGTTGAGGAGTCAGAATGGATAAGTCCGATGGTAGTCCAGGACAAGAAGAAAGGAGGGATCAAGATATGCATCGACTTGAGGAAGTTGAATGATGCATGTCTACACGACCCATTCCCTACACCTTTCACAGACGAAGTGTTAGAGAACGTACGAGGACATGAATCTTACTCATTCACTGATGGATTCTCAGGCTACCATCAGATTAAGATAGCATAGGAGAACAGATACAAGACCACATTTGTGACATAATGGAGATCTTACCAATACACAGTCATGTCGTTTGGAATGAAGAATGCACCAACAATATTTTCCAGAGTAGTCATTACTGCGTTTAAGGAATTCATCCACCAGTTTCTCGAAGTATACCTGGATGATTGGAAAGTCTATAGTTGATTGAAAAACCATGTGGAAGTTTTACAGCTGATGTTAGAAATATCTAGATAGTGTCAGATATCACTAAACATAAATAAATGTATATTTGGAACATCGTTTGGGATACTATTAGGTCATATAGTATGAAAACAAGGTTTGATAGTAGATCCTGCAAAGATCACAGTCATTATTAACGTACCACCACAAAAAATAGTCTGTTAGATAAGAGCGACATTGGGACACACAGGTTATTACAAGAAATTTATCAAAGGATATGCTCAGATCACTGCACCGATGGAAAATATTTTAAGAAAGGATACGAAGTTTCAGTGGAACGACGAGTGTCAACACGATTTGGATACCCTGAAATAAAATATGGTCACCACGCCAATACTAGTATTTCCAGATTGGGAGAAGACATTCCACATCCATGTAGACACATCAATGATATCACTTGGAGCTATCTTAGTGTAGCCAAGAGCGGGATACTTGGATCACTCGATAGCATTCGCAAGAAAAATTTATCAAACTCTGAACAGAACTATAACACAACCGAAAGAGAAGGCCTAGCTATGGTCTACACACTTCAGAAGTTCTGGCATTACTTATATGGAAATTTTTTTAAGATGTTCACAGATCACTCATCCCTGAAATACCTAGTCAATAAGCCAGTGTTGGGGGGGACAATTTGTCGATGGTTACTACTATTCCAAGATTTTGACTTTGAAGTCATAGTCAAACTAGGAAAATTGAACACAGGACCTGATCACCTATCAAGGGTCACAAATGGAGAAGAACCTATGAACTTAGAAGATAAATTTCTGGATGCACCATTATTCTCAGTACAAATTGCTGATGAATACTTCGCAGATATCATTCAGTACTTGAGTACAGGTACTGCGCCGCAAGAATATAGCACCACACAGAAGAAAAACCTAGTAGTCTACGCTTGCGACTATCAACTAATTGCAGGACACCTATACAAAATGGGTGTAGATAGCATCTTGCGAAGATATGTGGTAGAACACGAAAGACCAAGAGTTTTAGCGAAAGCCCACGAGGGAATAGCAAGAGGGAATTATGCAGGTAAAACTACCGCGCAAAAGGTATTGCACGCAGGACTTTGGTGGCCAACGATTCATAGAGATTCAAAGGAATACTGTCAAACATATGATGTTTGCCAAAGGGTAGGCAAACCCAACAGAAGGAACAAGATGCCATTATGAGCACAAGTAACGTTATAGTCATTTTAAAAGTGGGCAATAGACTTTGTGGGACCAATCAACCCACCAACAAAAAGAACAGGGGCTCGATACATTATCTCCACGACGAAATACTTAATAAGATGGGCGGAAGTCGCACCAGTGAAGGATTGCAGCATGGAAACAACAACAAATTTTCTATTTGAACAAGTAATCACTAGATTTGGGTGCCCGAGAATTTTGATGACCGACTAAGGCACACACTTCATAAAAAATCCCATCAGCGCTATGACTGAAGAATTTGAAGTCCATCACCAGAAGAGCACACCGTATCACCCACAGGCAAATGGCACAGTGGAAGCCTTCAACAAAATTATGGAGAACACACTGATGAAGATTTGCAACGTCAACAGGGACGACTGGGACCTCAAAGTACCAACAGTATTATGGGCATACAAGACTACGTGAATTTTTTTTACGGGGCACACACCATTTAAACTAGTTTATGGCCAAGAAGCAATGGTGCCATTAGAGTTTTTAGTACCAAGCTTGCGTGTAGCAGAAATCACACAAATGACAGAATTCAGTGCAATACAAGAGAGACTGAATCAATTACTAACCATGGAGGAAGACCGAATCTTGGTTGGATTCCACCAACAATTTCAGAAAGAAAGAGACAAAGCTTGGCACCATAGACACATCAATAAGAAAATGTTTAAGGAAGGAGATCTAGTGCTGATGTATGACAACAAATCGTTTCAGCACTTGGGAAATCTCAAAATGCATTGGTTAGGATGATATTAAGTAAAATCTATCACAGATGGAGGAGTTGTATAGTTAAGGGATTTATCAGGCGCATAACTAAGAGGGATGATCAATGGGAGTCGACTGAAGATGTACAAGAACAGTCGACCATCCATTGCCCAATAAAAAAAAATAAAAATTGAAAAAGAACAAAAAGGAAACAAAACCAAAGAGGGCACAGGACACTAGAGGTAGAAAGGCCATGCAAAGTAGAAACAAAACCCTGACGAGGAGAAATAAAACAGTCACATCCAAAGGGAAACAAGCGGGAAAAAGTAGAGGCGACAAAAGCAGGACGAAAAGACAACACTAGGCGACATTAAAGGATGACAAGGACCGATGGGATGCCACATTTATCGTGCCAACAAAAAACAACATAGCAGGAGTAATGGAAAGTATGAAACCACCAAGTATGCATTGAATCAGTAATCAAGGTGCATTAAACCCATAATCAAGGAAGATTCCTTGACAAGCTTCATGGGAAAGCCATACAACACATGGGCGAGGGAGCCAATAGTCTATTCATGAAAAGAGAACAGACACAAGGCAACAGAGGCTAAAGAGAATAGTGTGAGTTCATAGAGATCACATAGACCATTCAAATCTAGCAGACACTTAACATTCACCGCCATGGCACCGCCTAAGCAAGCAAAAGCGATCCAGATTGCCAGGAAAACTAGAGTTCAAACCAGGTCACGAGGATAGGCCAAAGAAGGTGAACAACAACCACTAAATATCATCAATGTCGATGAAATCCCATCCCCAAATACGATACCAGTACAATCCACGCCGATACTACAGGAAATTCAATAGCCAACAACAAAGGCCATGAATGTAGATACGCCAGTAGCAGTGCAGGAGCCACAGAACCAGGAAGTAGAAACCTCGAAGGAGATGCAAGTAGAGCATACAGAGGCAACTCCCAAAGTCAATGGCATGACGCTGAAGCCGAAAACAACAGTTGAGCTAGATGAGTCTCAAACGACCATCTTAGACCACCTAGTAGGGGAGACAATTGAAGAGGTCTCGGCTTGGACGGAATGGTATACAGAGAAACAACCGGAAGCCGCTCGAACTTCAATCCAGCCACCACTGGCGAAGAAAGACAAGATAAAGATACCTAGGTCACCTTGCAAGAAACCTACAACATAAATTGTTCTACCGCGCATACCAGAGGGGGTATAGCTAGGACCATAGTACTAGGTCATATCGGGAAACTCAAATACTCTGACCATGATGTAGTAGACGAAGCCAAGTTTCTGGAACTTGCGAAGAGTTTCTTTATCCAGACTACGGGCACAAATAGGGTTGGCGAACCGATCGAGCATCCACTCGAGTGGGCAGTTCGCCTACAGAAAAAGGGAATTTAAACTGGTTTATGGCCCAAGAAGCAGTGGTTCCATTAGAGTTTTTAGTACCAAGCTTGCACGTAGCAACAATCACACAAATGATAGAACGAGGCATAATACAAGAGAGACTGAATCAATTACTGACCATGGAGGAAGACCGAATCTTGGTTGGATTCCACCAACAAGTTCAAAAAGCAAGAGACAAAGCTTGGAATGATAGCAACATCAGGAAGAAAATGTTCAAGGAAGGAGATCTAGTGTTGATGTATGACAACAAATCGTTTCAACACCCGGGAAAGCTCAAAATGCATTGGTTAGGACCATACAAAGTAAAATCTATCACAGATGGAGGAGTTGTACAATTAAAGGATTTATCAGGCGCATAACTCAGAGGGATGATCAATGGGAGTCAACTGAAGCTGTACAAGGACAGTCGACCATCCATCACGCAATAACAAAAAATAAAAATTGAAAAAGAACAAAAAGGAAACAAAACCAAAGAGGGCATAGGGCGCCAAAGGTAGAAAGGCCACACAAAGTAGAAACACAACCCCGACGAGGAGAAAGAAAACAATCACATCCAAAGGGAAACAACCGGGAAAAATCAGAGGCGACAAAAGTAGGATGACAAGACAACACTAGACAACATTAAAGGACGGCAAGGACAGATGGGATGCCACATTTTTCGCGCCAATAGAACACGGAACAACAAAATTAATGACAAGTATGAAACCACCAAATATGCATTGAACCAGTAATCAAGGTGCATTAAACCCATAATCAAGGAAGTGTCCTCGAAAAGCTTCATGGGAAAGCCATGCAACACATGGGCGAGGGAGCCAATAGTCTATTCACAAAAAGAGAACAGACGAAGAGCAACAGAGGCTAAAGAGCACAATGTGATTTCACAGATATCGCAGAGACTATTCGAATCCAGAAGACACTTAACATTCACCGCCATGGCACCACCTAAGCAAGAAGAAGCGAGCCAGACCGCCAGGAAAACTAGAGTTCAAACCAGGTCACGAGGATAGGCCGAAGAAGGTGAACAATAGATGTCGAAGATCGTCAATGTCAATGAAATCCCATCCCTAGAGACGATACCAGTACAATGCACACCGATACTAGAGGAAATTCAATAGCCAATAACAGAGGCTGTGAATGTAGATATGCCAACAGTAACGCAGGAGCCACAGAACTAGGAAGTAGAAACCCTGAAGGAGATGCAACCAGAGCATACAAAGGCAACTCCAAAATTCAATGGCATGACGTTGAAACTGACAACAACAGTTGAGCTAGATGAGTCTCAAACGACCATCTCAGACCACCCAGTAGGGGAGACGGTTGAAGATGTCTCAGCTTGGTCAGAATGGTATACAAAGAAACAAATAGAAGCCAATGGAACTTCAAGCCAACCACCACCAACGAAGAAAGACAAGATACAAATACCCAGGTCACCTCGCAAGAAACATGCATCATAAATTGTTCTATCGCGCATACCAGAGGGGGTACAACTAGGACCAGAGCTACTAGGTCATATTGGGAAACTCAAATACTCTGACCATGATGTAGTAGATGAAGCCAAGTTTCTGGAACCTGCGAAGAGGTTATTTATCCAGACTACAGGCACAAATAGGGTTGGCGAACCGATCAAGAACCCACTCGAGTGGGCAACTGGGCTACAAAAAACGAGAATTTTAGTTCTGTTGGACTTACCACATTTTGGTAGAGGTCAGCACGCAACCGCATGCGTCAAACAACTTCTAGTAGTCACACATGGAGGGGATATATGGCTGGACAAGCCCGTCCCCATAGCCGTTGAACTTATTGCAAACATAACAGGGTTACCAATTCGGGGAATGGATCCCGCGTTGTTTCTCGATGAAAAAACCAAGGAGAAAGCGCTAGCAAAAGAGATGAAGAATAAGTATAACATCGAAAGGGGGACAAGAGGGATCATCATCAAGAGGATCAACGATGCAACCACACAATTGGGCAGTTGTTGCAAAATGCCACAGGGAGGAAGTCCCAGCTGGAGTTGTTGCAGTTGTAGCCCAGCGCACAGAAGGCACCTCAATGAGCTGGGAGCCGTACCTCTTGAACTTATTCTTGGATGATTGCAAGGATGTGCAGAATCTAGGAACAAATTTTCACTACTCATGGTTGATCACGCTCATAGCCTTTATGGGTTGGAGGGAATCAAAATCCGTAACTTTTTGTACCAGACCCAAACAGAACCAGGGAAAGAGGTATTCAATGCTAAAGGCGACGACGAGCGCTAGTCACAAGAGGATGAACAGATACATCTTCAAAGAGTACCTATGCGACCTACAGGAAGCCATCTCCCAGATGTGGAGAATCACACCAGAAGCTGTCACACGATATGCAGACATCGCTACTTTCCAGGCCACGCGACACACAATGTGGATACAGGCAAGGAGGGATCCAAATAAATAGTGGCTACAAATGCGCTACTGCATCACCGAGGGAGACATTGACATGGTCATCAACGAATGGGCCGATGAATGGAGAATCCCAGCCATTACCTAGGAAGTACTAGAAATAACAAAAAAAGAAGAGGTAGATGAGGGAGAAACACAGCCTCCAGAAATCCAAGTGCCCAAGAGACCAAGAACGGGCCAAGGAAAGACACCACAGACAGACAAAGGGCCAAAGAAGGCAGGGACCCAGAAGGGGAAGAAGGAGAGTACGCAGTCGACTAAGGAGCAACAACAACTGGCCGTGTCCGTGCAAGAGACAACAACAAATCACGACACATAGGAACCAGGGGGGAACAAGAGGGCAGCCACACAGACATGAGGCGCGCGCAAGAAATCAAAGGCACAATGAACATTGCCAAAATATACGATCACAAATGATGATGGGGAAATGATTGCCATAATGATACAGGATTGTCTATCTGAGGAATTCGACCATGCTGCACACCACAGGGATAAGATCCAAGAGGAGTTGGTAGACATGTAACAAATCATCAAGCAGATCGAGGAAGGGATAACAACAAGGAATAGGGGAATCAAACCATCAACACTGGAGATAGAAGGAAGAGTGCAGCAAGAAGAACTAGAGTCAGTGTAGGCAATAATGCAGCCACACGTAACATTCCACATCGACCCTAGTATGTTGTGCATGGATGAAATTGTGGGGCAGACATCCTTGAAGGACTTAAGCCAAATCCAACTTGTGTTGACAAGGATACCATCATGAGCACTACACAGGTTGCAAGTGAGCATAAACCACAAGGTACAGTCTTGCACATGTAGAGACTTAACCAAATTGAAGTAGGCAACAAAGAAGCAAGACATGCTGGAAATACTATATGAGAAGGCTAAATCTGAGACCCAAGAGGAAAGGGAGTGCATAAAAGGATTGGAGCATAAAGTGGCAGGAGCTTATGAGAAGATTCCACAGGCCGCGCAGAGTGAGGCAATCACAACAACATACAAGATTGATCAGTTTGTGCAGGTAATTGATCAATACCAGAAGGATATCGAGGATCTCTGAGAATAGCTCATACCAACCACTCCACTAGCAATCAAGGAGAAAAGGAAGCAGGAAGCAACAACGCAGCTGCAGGAGATAGAACAACAGGTTAGCACAACAACTGACTTGTTTGATAAAGCAACACAGCTTTGGACCAGGTTGGAGGAGGATCAACAGGTCCAAAAATGGGGCATGGAAGAAGAAAGGATCAATGCCACGATCCAAGAGTGCAAGCAGAAGCAAAAGATAATACCAATTACATAACGTGTCAAAGGGACACAGGACATGAAGAGATTGGAGGCATAACTAATCACTACGTAAACCCAGAAACAAGAGCGACATGCTCAAATGGAACCATTGCAAGAGTGAGTAGCAGAAGTCGTGGCATAGGCAGAGGAAGCTAAGACACA
>JZKD02S1855322.1:607159-618870 GCA_000966675.3 Picea glauca | reverse complement strand
AGGGGAAATTGTGCTCAGCTTTGCCTGGGGGCTGGGTCAGAACACCAATAATACAGCTGAAATCTTAGCAATCTGGCAGGGGTTGGCTCAGGTAAGAAGGTTATCAATTTCAAATATGGCTCTCATAGGCGATTCTAGAATTTTTATACAAGCTCTCAATCAGAGGAGGGCTCCCAAAAACATGGGGCTAGAACACTATTATAAGAAGGTTATAGATCAGATGAAATAATTCGAAGAGGTGAAGTTCTACCACGTCCTCAGGAATCTTAATAAGTTGGAAGACCACGAAGCGAATAGAGGAACCACCCTGGGCAAGGGATTCATCAACGTGAATGGAATAGAAAATCATGAACCAATCCCTTAGAGACCGGGGAGAAGATCCAGTCAGGGGTTCCCCAGTCAGAAATTGCAGATTTCGGAAAATTGCCAGGAAGGACTCCAAACTGCAGGTGCGAAGGTCTGAGGAAGGTGAGAAGGGAAGTGTTGAAATAGTGCTGGAGCATAGACTGAAACAACGCAGTGACAGATGTTGAAACACAGTATTGTTATAGTTGCTGAAACACAGTGTTGTCACAGTTGCTGAAACACAATGCTGTATTAATGTGCAACAGATTTTTGAAACTGAGTGCCGAAACAGATGTTGAACCTCAGTGCTGTAACAGATGCTGAAACACAATATTGTTACAGTTGCTGAAACACGGTGCTGAAACAGTGCTGTCACAGTTGCTGAAACACAGGGTTATTCCGATGCTGAAACACGATGTTGCTCAGATGCTGAAACACAGTGTTGTTCAGATGCAACAACATAGTGCTGCAACAGTGTTGTACCAGATGCTGAAACTCAGGGTTGTAATAGGGATGTAACAGTTGTTGATTCACAGTACTGATTTAGATGCTGAAACATAGTACTGTTTATATGCTGAAACACAGTAATAGATGTTGAAACTCAGAAATAGATGTTGAAACACAGTATTAGTTGCTAAAACACAGAAATAGATGCCGAAACACAGTAATAGATACTGAAGGAGTACAGAATCTAGTACAGATCACAAGCCTTTAGCTATAGAGGTAGAATGGTGCAGGAAAATAGGCCCAGAAAAAACTTGAGGCTAATTTGTAACCAATTATGTGGCTAGTCCACCCCATTAATACAATCCATAACCGTTTTTNGATGCTGAAACACGGTGTTGCTCAGATGCTGAAACACAGTGTTGTTCAGATGCAGCAACATAGTGCTGCAACAGTGCTGTACCAGATGCTGAAACTCAGGGTTGTAACAGGGATGTAACAGTTGCTGATTCACAGTACTGATTTAGATGCTGAAACACAGTACTATATATATGATGAAACACAGTAATAGATGCTGAAACTCAGAAATAGATGCTGAAACACAGTATTAGTTGCTGAAACACAGAAATAGATGCCGAAACACAGTAATAGATACTGAAGGAGTACAGAATCTAGTACAGATCACAAGCCTTTAGCTATAGAGGTAGAATGGTGCAGGAAAATAGGCCCGGAAAAAACTTGAGGCTAATTTGTAACCGATTCTGTGGCTAGTCCACCCCATTAATACAATCCATAACCGTTTTTGTTAAAAAAAAGATTAGTCCATGTTTCTAAGTTTTAATATAAATTTTTATACTTAAATTATCTCTGATACAAGTTAATTTAGAACGAATAAGGATGATTGCAAATCCACACTACAGGATTGGTGTTGCAACTCACTACAACTACTATGTTGCAACTCCACGCTACACGATTGGTGTTGCAACGCGCTGCAACTCCACGCTACAGGATCGGTGCTGCAACTTGCTACAACTCTAATGTTGCGACTCCACGCTATTAGATTTGTGCTGGAAAATTGATGCTGCAACTCAACGTGTTGATTCCAAACTCAATCCACGTAGCTCATGGAGAATTAAACGCTAAGTGGAAATCATTGGTGAGGGAAGAGCAAACGAAACCAAATTGGAAAACATTTGGGCAACGAACATGCGTGACTATTTATTTTCCCAACGGAAGAGGAAACAAATCAACTGACATAAACGACATAAAAGGAAGGGGAAAGGAAGATGTAAGGGTTGTTGATTTCAATACAGAAGAAAGGAAGGTTTCCCTTAGGTTGATTGGAAGCGATTGAGATAGCCACCAAGAACGAGGTCGAGAAGAGACATACAATCTACAGAAAAATATCATAGTGCATCCATTCTAGTCCGGTGAGAAGGATGTATTCCTCGATTTCATTGTAATAAGAGGCATTCTGAAATCAATAAGAAAAGCAAGGATATACATCATGTTTGTGTTCTTGTGGTTGTAATTGAATTCTTCTATTTGAGTCTTAACAACCATAAATGAATTGTCTGTTGTGTGTTTGAATATGAGTTCGTTGTGCACTTTGAATGCAGAGCATAGTCCTGTAGGCGTTAGAATTGCTTCAGGTCTATGAGGTGCGTCATCCGACAATTGGTACTAGATATTTGTGTTGAAGTAAATGAATGTTCAATAAACTAGCCCAACCACTTAACTCGTGGTTGATGAACACTGAGAGACGATGACATCTTGTCACCCGACATTTTATCATTTGTCATCTTGCTGCCCACCATAGCTTATATGTGGTAAGCAGGTTAATCAGGTTAATGGATAATCTATGTTAATTAGACGCCCTAAAGATTAACGAGCGTATAAGGACATGCACAAGGGTTATATGTGTTAATCCAGACCTTTAATTTGTGAACACGACGAAAAATATTTTTCTATCGTTAAATCTCACTCACACATTACATATTTTTAATTAAAAAACTGATTAATATGAAAGTTTTCAATAGATATACACCTCTCGACGTAATAACATGCACGACGGTAATGAATTAAAAATTATGACAAAGCATTAGAACTCTATGATGTAGATCATAGAGATCCAAAAATTACGACAAATAATATGTAGACATCTTTTATATAACTTGTATAAAAACAACTTGGTATAAAAACAATTACACACTATTCCAACTATTGATAGATAGAAAGATACCACTACATGACATTTCAAAAATATTAATATTTTATGATTTTTTATTTAAATTTTAAATTTAGAAATATTTATAAAATTACATAAAATAGTTACTTTAATATTTCTAATTAAAATATAGTTTTTTAAATGTAAATATTTAATTATCTATATTAAAACTCAATTAATAAAAAAATTCCACAAATATTATAAATTTATATATAAATTCAACTTTTGTTTACGGCAAAGCAAAACGTATCGCCTACTACAGGCTGGCACCAACAAAAAAAAGACAAATAAATAACTTCCAAAATTGGAAAATTTAGTTTTACTCATCGGGTGGAATAGTCACCACCGAAAGGAAAATGAAATGCGGGCCGTCTATTTTGTTTTGTTTTGGGATAGTCCTGCCCTGTCGTGCTGTCACAACATGTGCAAAACGCCGACAGTGATTGGCAACCGTGGAAAGCCACGCAGAGCAGCCTGGCGGCCAGACTGTCATCGTGCCTGTCGCTATCCATTATAATTTATTTATGGACTATTATATTATTTACGACAACTCATTTACTCTTCCTACACACACGGGGACGAAGATTTTTATTTTTTTTCTCAGCTATGAGTTAATTGCCCGTTGGTAATGGGACCCTGGAAGGCGGAGAGGAGGATCATTATATTCGCCACCCTCAATCCTCCTCCTGTGCAAATTTTGTGACTCGCATCTCTCGGTTCCTGCTGATTGAGAGTTCGAGTCTCGGGGAAGAAGATTGCACCTTCAAATTTGAGGTGCTCTGTCTGAGATTCAGATTTGTTTTGCAAGGGCTGTGGTTAGTTTTTGGACTTTCCAGTATCTGGTAGCAGCAGCAGGTTTCTTGTGACTGAGCAAGAATGGCAGGCTTAGGTAAATATGCATCTGCAGCTTTCTTGGTCGTTGTCATGATAATGCTGGGAACAGCGGCAGCAGTAGAGGTGAAGGCAGCTGCCCCCAGTCCGTCAATGGAGGCAGGTGTTGCTTCAATGCCCTTCGTTCCTTCCCTATTTACCGCTCTGATCGCCTCCTTCATCCCCTTCTTGGCCTCTCTCCTCTTCAAATGAGATGTATTATGGGTGATCTTTAGCCCCTGTTTTTAGGATCAAGGAGATCTGACTGTTATTTTCTTCTGTAATCTATAGATGTGATATAGGACATTCTTTATATATTCATTTCTGGTCGACGGCCAGAGTATTTTGTATGCTTAGACGGATTTCTGACTCAATTGTTTCGCCATTTTAGTAAATCATGGATGTTTTCATGGTCTTTACTATTGTATGATTTGAATTGATCATTTATTTTTGACAATCTTGGATTTAGCGGACTGCACTGGCCGTGGAATCAATCTAGGGTTTCTTTTTCAGATGTAGGGTTTGTCTATTTTAGGTTATTTGTGCAGATTTAGGGTCTCTGTTTAAGGCTCATGATTTTCTTTGAGAAAATTTGTACGGTAACTTTTGAGTGTGGAGTTCTAAGTAGGTGGTATTTACTTCGGTATGAATGCAAACATGTCTCTGTTTTATTTTATTTGCAAGGTGGATTAATTAGGGTAATAGTTTGGAAGGAGTGCATAGCGTGATGGAATTTTCAGCTCCCATAACAAACCCCATGATACATGTTCAAGTCTGCCCTATCTTAATGTTCAAGTCTGTCCTATTTTATGCATTAGTCTAAACGTTATATAAAATGAAGGTTTTGAAGGTTTTTTTGGTGATTTAATTTGTCCAAAATCTGGCAAGAAATTATTAGATGTATTAATATAGGTTTTTCAGCAAGCTGAATCCATTTCTGCATTCAAAAATAGATTTTAAACAAAGAAAAAAAGATTTCATGTAGATTTATATGATCAAATTTATGTAGCTAGATTCCGGCAAAAAAAAAACCATTTCATATAATAGTTAGTCAACTCCCTATATTAACTAGTAATTTTTGAAGGGATTAAATCATTCTATAAATTCAAAAACACAATTTAAACACCATAAAATGGCAGTTTTGTAAACAATCACATTACCAAATTCAGATGATAATCAAATTCCTATCATAATTACCCAAAAAATAAAAATAGTAGAACGTTTAAACTGTCCCTGATATTTTTTTTACAGAAAGATACATCATGTTTTACCAAAGCAGCATCTCTCCTATGATTGCGCCGGTGAACAGGATAGTATTACTTCATATTGCTGCGGTGAACAGGGTAACATTACTGTGGATTATAAAAGAAATTGACATTCTGGTACAGCCAAAACACATACACAATCTTGATAAAAAGTTTTTGATGTTTCTAATAGGAGTGGGCTAATTTGGGAGCAATAGATAATTTTCAGGTAAGTTTTCCTGCGATGCAGTTTTGAATTTTCGATTGATTTAGAAGTTTGATCAATTTTCTGAGCATCTGGGTTGGTTTAAAATGGGGCAAAACTCTTGGAGTAAGGATTTCAAATGCATGGAACTTTGATCCATGCCAAACTCAACCTACCCCTGAAAATCTGGCTGGATTCTGGCCCATTTTTTTGACTGAAAAGAAAGAAGATTGCTCGTTCGAATATAATTAGGAAAAACTAAGCTGATAAGGCTCTGGTTGGTCTGATACAATTTATTCATGAAATGTTTGATATTAATTTTTCCTTTTTACTAGTAAATGTACATTTTAATTTTTTATTATTTTTTCTTTTATTTATTAGATATTTGGATATTTTTTTTTAAAGATGATGATAATTAACCTTCATTATATTGATATATCAACTAAGAACGAAAAAGATTTCTTGGAATTTTTTAGAATTTTGTTTGTGTCTCAAATTCCTATTTATTATTATTATTATTATTTTTTGTTTTTAATTGTTGTTCATTTGTCTTTCTTCCTAACTTCTTTTACCTTTTGAACTTCTTTAATTCAACTTGGTCTTCCAGAATGAGGTGGTCTTCATTTATAAATATCCACAACCCTTTTAACCTTGGAAATTTACTGCATGCCATATTCATGGTTCTATGATGTAAGTTGTTTCAATTTGTGATTTGTTTTGTAGTTATTTTAATAATATCTTTGGTTCTATGATGTAAGTTGTTTCAATTTGTCATTTATTTTTTAGTTCTTTTAATATTGTTAGTATGTCTTCATCTAGCTTTTCTTTTATGCCAAAAATTAAGATGTTCAAGGCTCTTTTGTTAGGTTCATGATCCAATTGTATTAGCTTGTTCATTTTCTCCTTGGGTTGATATCCAATTTATTTTTCAAACTAATTAGGGCCAAATAGTTTTACTTCTAGTTCTTTAATCCTATCTCTCATGTTGAGAGCTAATTCTTGTATTCTAGCTTCTATTTTCCTCAACCAAGTCTAAAACCCTAATATTCTATTATATGTCCATGTCATTGTCTTCTAACAATCTAAATTTGTTATCAAGCATTGCCTCTAACTCTGTTTGGAGTTTGGCTTCTCTCTACTCTGCTAGGTCTCCCCTTGATACATTGAGGTTTTGGAATATGTGATCAAGTGCTCATATTGAAAACAAAAAAAAAATAATAGAAGGAACTTATGCACTTGATTATAAGTAGAAGAAACTTATGCTTTGAACTTATGAGTATAAACCTCCATAAACCTCCATTCAAATAAGTAAGAGAATGAACTTATGCACCTGATTTACCAACCACTCCTCTTTGTTCTCTTCAAATTCAACTCATATATAAACCTCTGTTCTTATTTGCCACAAAGTATAGCAGAGTAGAAACCAACGAGTATAAATCTCCTTTCAAATTCACCATAAATATAAACCTCCAAATTTATTTTTAATTATTTTATTTTTCTCTATTTTGTAATTATAAAATATTAAGATATTATTTATATTTTTAATTTATTCACATCATTTAAAACTAAATGAATATAAAAACTAAATAAATATAATAACATTGTGCAATACCCTTTGTAGAATGCATCTTCCTTATATAAGTTCTCTTATATAAGTGAATATGACAACATTCAACATATATATTATCGTGACAAAGTTTCACGTTCAACTTGCCACGGTCCTCACAAAACTCCACAAGCTGATATTTAACTTCCTCTGGTCGAGTTGCTCTGATCACCACCGATAACACCTTTGCAATTGGCAAACTCTGGCTAAACCAAAACAAAAAAGAGGTTGGGGGATTCATAATCTATTCCACTTTAGTCAAGCGCTTGCGGCCAATTCACTATGGCGAGTGTTGAATCTACCTGGCATATGGCATTCTGTTATCCTTGATAAATATCTCTACCACCAAATAGTCAACAGTTGGCTTTTATCGGAGACGGCTACCACCAGATCGACCTCTTTCTTCTGGAGGAATATCACGAAATCCAAGCATCTGATCACCCGTTGGCTCGGCTGGCTCTCAGGCTCGGGGTACTCTATTACTCTTGGTCATGATCATATCCTTGGAATCATCGACACAACTACATTATCCCCGCAGCTGATAGCGCATTTACATTCCAAAAATATTTGGTACCTATATCAAATCCGTGACACCTCCAGATTGGATTACTTGCTTGATAGTTGGATCACCAGCGCATCTCTTGGCCTCAACACAGAGCTATCGCGCGACTGGCACATCTTTTGCTCGACCCTTACTCAATTGGGAATACATCTTTCTGATTCAGAAGATCTTCTACAGTGGATGGGGGGTGATCGATTTGGCATTCTTACAGTACAAAATGTATATGCTGCCATCACAAATTTGCATTGGCACACAAATGTCATATAAACTCAACACTTGGGACATCCTCCTAAAAAAGGGTTGGTCGGGGCCTAACTATTGCCACCTCTGCCACAATGATTCTGAAACCGCAGATCATATGTTCAACAAGTGCTCTTGTACTAGACAAGTATGGGAGAAAATTGCATTGACTCAAAAAATACAATCCATTTGGGATGGGAACACGCTCTTGGATTGTTTTGACTCTTGGGCCCAAAGGGAACATAAGCTCATGCATCTTCCACTTCTTATCTGTTGGACTATTTGGCTGGAAAGGAATAAAACTATTTTTGAAAATGGGACCCCTTCCACAAGTGCAACAACTTACAAAGCTCTTGGAATTTTTAACTTTTGGAGTGACTCTCATGCTAACAAGTCAACACTACAACACACATTGAAGGTCCCTATTTTAGAAGACACTCCTATAGGATGGTTCGATGGAGAAACACTTTCTAATGGCTCTTAGAGTGGAGCTGGAGGGTTGATCAAAATCTCGCAAAATACTTTTTAGAAATGGACTTTCAATTGTGGCCATGGCACCAATACTAGTGCAGAACTTTTGGGTCCCTGAGCCACATTATACTTGGCCACTAGACTCCACATTGAAGTCCTACAGGTACTTGGGGATTCCAAAATTGTTATTGAGTGGTTGAGCAACATGGTCGATCTCCAAGTTATCTCCCTCTTGGCTTGGAAGGACAGAATTAGACTACTTCAACCCACTTTCAAAAAAATCAGCTACAACCACATATATTGTGAGCACAACAAATATGTTGATCAAATTTCAAAGACAATGCTTCAGAAAAAAGTGGGAATCCTATCTTACAACCTCTGGATAGATGGACATAAGGGCCCTCCCCTCTTTCTAACTCTTTTTTTAGATCAATTTTTTTCCTCCTTCGTCAACGAACTTTCTCGATATGAAAGATGGAGTTTTCTCCTGGTCTAAGAAATCCCACTATATTTCCGAAAAATATATTTTCACCAACTCTCTCTCAGTCTCCTAGCAACACTCTCATTTATATTTTCCACGACATTTCTCCCATATGAACTTTCTCCCTTTGTTGGTCGAAAGACCTCTATAGGTGAAAGTCTCTTTTCTTTTCCTTATTTCACTTTCAACAACCTCTCCATAGCTGCGATTGTAGCCTTCTGTTATGAAAACAAATTATATACTATATAATTGAGAAATTTTCTCGTTGGAAAAAAACTTTTTCCAATTTTAATGATTATGTTGCAATTAATTAATATTTTATTAATAAAACAAAAAGTTTGTAAAATTGTTTTAAAATTTGTAAAAATTAAAATTTATGATATTGATGATCATTGTCATCAAGATTAATGTCCACTGAGGTAAGATTAATTTAATGTATTTTTATGCTCAAAAAGTATTAAGAGAAACGTTTAAAGATTACCATAGTTTTGATGACTTAGGAGGTTATGAAGATCTCTATTGTGGCAAATAGTTTTAAATTGGGATCTAATATGGGAATAGGTAGGACTATCTAAGAGGAAGTGTTTTCCATCTTTTACCCTCTAAGTGTCACATATATGGCATATTCTTTCATCCCAGAGTGTTTTGGGTATTGTCCAACACTCAGTTTCACTATGAAGCTCACAATAATTTGTTCTTATTTTAGCAATGTTGATTTTCTTCTTTGCACTTGTCAAAACTAAGAGGTACTTTTGATCTTATAAATTAGGGTTGACCACCTCCTTCTAGTATCTTAATTTTTTTTATCCTCTAATTCTTTATCACGCCACATATTCTCCTTAAATTTAGGAGTGATAATATTTGTAATATTATCGGTATTATGCATGATTCTTCTTGTATTCCCTAATGATTTAGCCAAGATTTGGCATCTTTATGCCATCGTCGTTTGAGCTGCTAGTGGTTTTGGCTAGATTTTGAAGCAATTTTTGGGAGCCTTTTGTTATCCATGTTGTTTATCTTGTTATTGTAAGTTAGGTATCTAATCATAGCAGTGCTCTCAATGGGGGAAGTACTTACTTCTATGAGAAGGATATGATAGGGTGTATTTCCCTTAATTTTAAGATTATAAGTTATAAAATTATTTTGGCTATGTTCTATCTTTTTCCAGGATTCTCTAGAGATACCACAACTCCAAATTTCACATCCATATAAGATAACCAAAGTGACGAGAGTGTGAAAGAGGGGTTCTTTTTATCCCAAAGCCAAAGGTCTATTGATTTACAATTGTTTTCAAGCCCATAATAAGCTTTCCACTCTCCATTTATCCTTTTGTCAATGCTATAGTTCCAATTGATCTTGTGGTGAATATCGATTCCAAGATATTTGTATGAAGACACCTCCTCCAAACTATTGTTTTCATACACAAAGTATCATAGGTGATCCTTTTGGATTTAATTATCATAACCTTTGTTTTGTGATATGGTCATAAGTAGAGTGGGGTGAATGTCTTGTGTAAAGTCGAGTAGTTGTGAGGGAAGTTGGATGGTGAGCTTAACCTTATATTAATTTAATGTTATTGATTAAGAAAAAAGGTATAAAATTAATGATATTGTAAGTTGTTTTTGAAAGTGTTTTTATTGTAAATGACAAAGTTCATTATTATCTTTATTGTTAGAAATATTAAGTCAATATTAAATGAAGTTTGATAATAGGCATTCACATGTATTTGAAATATAACACAATTATGACAAAAACTTTCTCCTATCTTTTTAAATAAGGTGAATATGTTAATGGTGGTTTGTTGAGCAAATGAAAGTGGGGTTGTTAATGTTGCTATTAGGGTCCAAGTGTCTGCGATCGTTAAGTACCAAAGACATGATTACACACACACACACACACCATAATAGATCTAGAGAACAATATAGAAAAATATCCACTTTATTATTATCAAACCCTTAGGGTAGGTCAACACCATACAATGGATCCTATTACGGAAGGGATACTCTCATGTTCACTTGCCTCTTCAAGGGGGCAACCTCCTAATGAGCTACATGCTCCAATTACAAAAAATTTCTTCTTGACTTTCATTACATTCCTCGAACCCCTTTATATAGTGCTAGCAACCACCTAAGAAGATTCTAGAGGAGTAACATTCTGGAAGCTGAACCTTCTAAGAAGTTCTCTTACATTTATTATGTTCAAATTAATATATCTAACTACCATAGTGAGCCTTATTTAATAATATAGTAGACCTAGTCCACCTTACATTGAATGGCCTCCAATATTATCACTATGGGCCCTTCGCCTCCCCATTACCTCTCTAGCTACACTACATTCCATCCCCCTTGTAATGTCCCCAAGACCGAGCCCTTTATAAACCTGATGTATGAAACGAATTGTAAATATGTTCTATAGGCTGGTGAGCCAAGTTTTGAATAAGCTGTAGGCTTATGATTTTTGTTAGGCCAGGGAGCCTAAGTGTTGAAGGCCAGGAGCCTATGATATACTTGTATGTATGCAGGTCAATTTATAAAATATAAATACAACCAGTGCAGACCGACCACGATGAAAGAGTGATGGGGGACTGAGCGTCCATAGATTGGGCAAGGGATCAAGGGGCTGGAAGGTGGGAAAGGGGCTGAGTAAGGAGCCTAGGGGCTAAGCCTAGGGGGCTTAGGCCTGGAATAATATTTTAATATTATTTACTAAAAATCCATGTGCACATTCTTTTATCCTAAGTCCTTTTGGAAGGACCCGTGAGTTCCCAAGTGATGGGAGGAAAACGTACGGATGGAACGCATGCAGTTCCCAGGGGGACAAGTGTAAACCTTGGTGCATGCAAATATAAGCCCTGAACTGAACCGTGGAGGGGGATCTTCCTCCATTCGAACCCAAACCCCTGTGCGTGGAATGATATGACCTCTGTCGGATATCCTGATTCATCCCGGAAATCGTTTAGCTGTGTTTTGCCTGAGGAAAACCGGGTAATACCCTGTCCAGAGCTATGAGTCGGGGT
>JZKD02S1855322.1:566257-599443 GCA_000966675.3 Picea glauca | reverse complement strand
TCCTCCAGGTGAGAGAGTGCGCAGAGGGAGAAGAGAACTCCTGGAAGGAACCCCTGTAGCTGCCATAGAGCCTAGAGAATTCCGGTCCGGTCTGTTCCTGTAACCCAAGGTAAGGCAGACTCGCAGCCGAAGGACTGTCTAGGTGACAGAGAAGGTGCACTCTCCTGGGGTGGAATAGACATGTGGGGAATGCGGGTCTGTGGGCAGTGAGCGTGGGAGATTCCTGGGAGGGCTTTCTTCCGGGTGGTTGTGTATGTTCTATCTTCCCTGTAACCTCAGCCTGAGTCTAGATTCCTTGCCTTGGGGTGGAGCTCGGTCCCAGCTCGGGGGTGACCTACTATTGAGCTGATGAACAATATGGTCTAAGGCTGGGAGGTTCGTGGAAGGCCTGCACTTGGTTGGTGTTTTCTCCAGCTGTTAAAAGATAAGTATTTGAATTATGCTTTGATCATGTTATGCATGACTGGCTGCTTATGTATCATGTTTTCGCTGTGTAAATGAATTAATGATGAATGTTATGGAACATTTAATTATAGCAGTACCCATATGTTTCACTCTGTAATTTAAGTGTGTTTAATTGGGTTTTTAAATTTATTTGCTTATAATTCCATGTAAGGAATGGTAAACTGTGAGGTTGGGAAACCTGGGTAGCGAAAAGGGTACGCTACAAATTGGTATCAGAGCAATTGGTACACTACAAATTGGTATCAGAGCAATTGGTACACTACACCCCTTATGAAAGTGTTTTCCTCAACGCTTATTATGAGGGTGTACAACCATATATCAAGGTCCCATGGATAAGTGTGGACCATAGTACTGAAGTAGACTGGAGAACCAGGGTCCCATGTGGAAACACCATGCTAAAGAAGTCCAAATGCCACTATAAACCTAGGTCCCATGTCCAAGTGATCATGTGAACTCTACAATGAAGATATTGGATCTCAATAGCCACCTGAAAATGATGCTCTAAAGATCGAAATTGGTCATGTGGATCCAAATATGCAGATCCATCCACATAGTTGGAAAGGGTCGAAACTGAATCTAGAAGGAATAATACCACTTTAGAATATGCAGGTTCAACACTGGTAGTCATAACTGGCTCCTGATTTGTCACATTGATGTTCTCTACAAAATGTGGAGTAGAATCATCAAATAAAATATGAAAGTGGTTGTCATCCCATAAATGACAACTATCCATATACCAATCACCACAATTTTCCTCATAAGAATACCAAGCACATCTTTCTTGAGTATATTATTCTATGATGTGAATATAAATGAGATCCCTAATATATATTTCATGCTTTGCAAGTCTGATCTCTCAAAAAGTTTGAAATGTTGCTTCCATATTTTGAAATTTGTCCTGGAGGGCTTCCACTTTTCGTTGCACATCCATGAGGAGTTGAAAGCGAATATCCATTGGAAAGACCACACATAATATACCATAATAAATCTTTGAAAATTCTCTATCCAATAACATTTATTTGGTAGCAATCTGAGCACCTTGTCAAAAGTTATGAGCTCTACAATTTTGTTGTTGTCCTGCAAAACCCGAAAAAATGGTTGATTTTAAATCAACGATATATTCACTTCCAGAGCTCCAATTCAAATGATTTGTTTTTTGAAATTTGGTGAAATTATGAGAGGAACTCATATCTGTAATTTTTTGGGGAAAATTCGGTCCCAGGTGCTACATAAATCAGCAAAATAACGCGGTCATCCGTGAAAAAAACCTAAAAAAATAACATATTTTAAAATGAAGATAACTTCACTTCCTAGACTCCGTTTCAAATGAATTTTTTTTTTGAAAATGTTGTTTTTTTCCCTAGAATAAATCACATATACAAATAATTTCTTCAAATTACATAAATAAATCTACAAGAATTGTCTTGAGTGTCGCGACCCTCTTTTTCTGCTCAAATTTTTTTGCAAAAACAGAAAAACAATTTCCCTTTTTTATGACCGAATAAAGTGTTTTGATACCAATTTTTAAGTACCAAAGACCTAAATACACACACAACACAATAGATCTAGAGAAGAAATCTAAAAATATCCACTTTATTATTGTCAAACCCTTAAGGTAGGGAAACACCATACAATAGATCCTATTATGGAAGAGATCCTCTCATGTTCACTTGCCTCTTCGAGGGGGCAACCTCCTAATGAGCTACATGCTCGAATTACAAAAATTATCTTTTTGAATTTCATTACATTCTTTAAACCCTTTTATATAGTTCTACCAACCACTTAAGAATATTCTAGAGGATGAACCTTTTGGAAGCAAAACATTCTAAGAAGTCCTCTTACATTTATTATGTCACATTAATATATTTAACTGCCATAATGGTCCTTATTTAATAATATAGTGGACCTAATCCACCTTACATTGAATGACCTCCACTATTATCACTATGGGCCCTTCGACCCCCCCATTACCTCTATAGCTACAATATAAAAATGACACATCCATGCTTGTGGCTGTGATAGTTGTACATTAGTACTCTATGGCATTGGAGGCCAAGTGAAAATCTTATGTGACATTGGTGAAATAGATACCATCCACTTGCGATAGATAACTTAGTTGAATGATGATTTTCTACCTTGTTTTTTTCACACACTAATGGTGGCATTTGGTCAAATATAAATAAATAAAGTGAATATTTTAGAAGTTTTAAGTCTAACATATTGATAAGCCCCAGGTATTGGGCCATTGCATTACTATTTTATTATTGTTGTCATTATTAGTTGGCTCATTATTTGTAATTATAGCCTTTGTTTTCTCTATATACTAAGGATATCTAGTTTTAGGAGTCATATAAAACTATTTGTAAACATATAAGGTTAAAATAGGTTTCCACCTTGAAGGGACATTATTATCCATTCCCTTTTCTTTAGGCATGACATGATTGAATTTGGTTTGTTTTTATACTTATTTGGCTATTTGGTCCATAACATTTAGTATTTGCGTAGATGATCCTTGGTTTTCCTCCTTCAAACAAGTCATTTTACAATTTTCTTCTCTAAGTTTTTCATTCATCACTAGTATTGTGTAGGAATTTCAAAGTGGGTAGAGGACATTGCAAAGTACATTTCTTAACATTTTCAGAATTTGATTCACTATATTTTTAGAGTTACATGATGTGAAAGCTAGGGATTATGTCTAATCCCTAAACTAGGCATAAACATGTGGTTTAAAAAAAATAGTCATATCATAGTGCCAAATTGAATGTCATTGGTGGAACTAGATAGAAGACAGATCAGGAGTTTCATATCCAAATTTAAAACTTGCTACATAAATATTGGAAAAATGGAAATCCATACAAGTTCACTATCTTGAACCAGGTAAAAAACAATATGTTATAGTAATTCCACTATAACTTTCTCTTTGAAGGTCCAAATTGCATAGGATCATTGAGAACTTGAATAATATATATCATAGTACATATTGTAAAAAAATTCAACTACAAAATATTATAATTGGCAATGATGTAATAGGTGCAAAGACAACCAACACATTAGACCTCAAAACAAGGCTTTATAAGGTATGCCAACTTAGAATTATTATAAATTTTAATTAGGAGATTAGTTTGCAATGATTCAAAATGGGTTATAGAAGGATGAAATGAAGGAGAATATGTATATTAGTTCTTGAAAAATGATCATTATCATGGGGGGAAATGTTTTTTTCTTTGTAGGAGCAACACAAGTGAAAGAACCTACCAAGTGGAAGAACATGCCAAGAGAAATTATAGAATTCATCATCAAGTGGAACAACTTGTCAACATAAGATGAAACTTGGAAGAATTAGTTATTCATACAAAAACATCCACACCTATTAAACAATTTAGGGAAAAGCTTGTTTGAAGGTGTAGGGCATGTTAAGCCCCTAAGTTTGAGTCATGACATTGGTATTGTTATATGATTGTTGTGATTAATTGTAGGCCCATTATTTGTAAGTGTACCCATTGTCTTTTATATATACCAAGGAGATCTAGTTTAGGGATCATGAATAGTTATTTGTAAATACGACTGCAGATCCATCTTAAACTTGGATATATCAAGCACCGAGAGGGATCAAATTTCTTAAGGTGTAAATGTTTCTGCCATTTAATTCCATGTATTAAAAAGATGTACACCTCAAGAAATTTGATCCCTCTCGATGCTTGATAGATCTGATTTTAAGATGGATCTATCTTGGTTTATTTATTTTTAGATGTTTTAATGCACATACATGACAACATCTATGTCATATTGGATTGAATAACACCTCACTATTATCAGTGTAATAAGGTGTGAAAGAAGTCCCCCCTCAAAGTGCACTTTTGTATCATTCTTTGGGCATGGAATTATTAAATTGGGCCTTTTTTATACTTATTTAGTCATTTGGTCCATAACACATACAAATAGTTTATCTTCCTCTTTCCATGCACTTGAACTTGCTTGTATAAATATTAGTGTTGTGTTGTACAAATATGAAAGTTGATGCTAATAAAAGTGCAAAATTTCTATCCAATTTAACATTCCACATGTGCATGTAAGCCCGAACTACAATCTCCATGAATTCCTCAAATGTACAACCTCTATTGCATTGCACCGTATGTGTATGTCATAAAGAAAATTTAAAATGTGCCTAACTTCAAAGCAATATATCTTGAAGAAAAGAAGAACAATGCCTTCATGATCAAGTAGTCATCCTCACACTTCCAACTTACAAGACCAACATATCCAATGTGTGGTTCATTTATTCCAATTCATCAAGGATGCACGCTCCATTGACTTCAATCCTTGTAAGATTAAAATACTCTGTAAGGCTCTCCATTCACACAAGTAAAGACATTAAATCTAAATTCGAGAAACTTATAGAAGCAAGCATGTTCATGTCACAATCCAATAATACATTTCTTAATTACTAGATCTATCCAATATATGTGTTTACCATAGTTCTCAATCCACACCAACTACTATAAACAAATCAGGTGCAAGTCCATGGATCATATTCAATGAATAGACATGATTACAATATGGCTCAATCCATTCCAACAACTATCAACAAATTAAGATAAAGTTTATAGACCAAGCAATGTTCAAGCATTAAACATTTATACAATGAAGACTCAATTCAATTAATATTTTGTATCAATTGATATAGAGATCAAAGTGTTATTGTGTCTAACTATGTTCAACGTTATCCTTTAGTGTGTTGTCATTGTGAGTCAAGTATGTTTCTTTTGTCATTCTGGAGCTTGTTTTTTTATAAGTTTCATACCTACAATTTGGTTTTCTCATGTGACCATTCTATCAAACAACGTCTATTGTCAAATTACTATCAAAATTTTATTCACTTTACAATACTATTGTCTTGAATGAGGAATGGTATGCCAAATCTAAGTCAATTAAGATGGTGTAACCTCTTCCAATACATAAAAGAGGAGCAAACTATGTGTTAATTGAAGATGATTCAAAGTCTACTACAAAATGTCATCATGATGTAAATGTAACAAGTGGAGATCATGCTACTACAAAGAAGATATCTCCCAATAGAGGTTGGATATATCAAGAAACTAATGATGTCTTTAAGGAGATTGATGATAATAGGTGCTTGATTATGGTCACTGTTAAGAAATGGGACATTCTATCCAACACTCTTCAATATTTGTTGTCAGTCCACAACAAGAAAGGGGCCATCAACAATATTAACAAAGAAGAAAGAGGTTGAAATTGTGAAATGGTTCAAAAACATCATTGAATTGGTCCATGGTCTTGAAATACTTCCATTGAAGTCATATATGGCACACATATTCCAAACCATGCCTAATCCATTCAAGGAGGGATATTTTTACAAGTCATGTTGGATTGGGTTTAAGAAAGGCATGTGTATTCAATAATAAGAAGTGTTGAAGTATTGGATAGAGACCATGCAATCTGTTGATATTATTGTAGTTGTGGGAGGTATTAACCTCCATGTGTAACGTTTGGCTAGAATATAATATTTTGGAAGCAAGAGAAACCCTAAACAAATGTTTAGAAACCCTAGGAGACAAGTTGTCTCAGTAAAAGAATTAATATTAAAGTATTAGATTCTAAAAGGACAAGTTGGCCTAGACAAGTGACAATAACCAATATAAATAAGAGGTGATCTAGATTATTTGTATACACACACTTCACACACTCTCTCAGTCAAGTCTGGGGAAAGTTTGGGGATGCAACTATAAGGATGGAAGGTGGATCTGCTGGTATGGTTCTTGGTCTCTCTCTCTAGCCCCATATAGCCTAATATGTGCACCCTATCCTCTAGTATATCTTGGTGGTGTTCTTGGTGATATTTCTTGGTATTCTTGGTAAGTGCAACTGCAACTGCAACTGCTGCAATTGTTGTGACTACAACCGTTGTAGCTGAGTATTGTTCTTGTTCTATGGATTTGGGAATTTCTGTTTGGTGAGATATATTTGGAGAAAGATGATCTCTCTTGGTTATTTTTTGGTTCTAGTGCTGCTTCTGGAATCATTCTATCTAGAAAAGGTTATGGTGCTCGGGGGTGGCTGCGTGCCTATGGTTGGGTGACATTAGTGATATTGTCTATGGTAAAATGAGCACATCGAACATTTTAATAGGTTATGGTCCCACCCCACCTTCAATACATTATAACCACTGGAAGGTAGCCTGGTAGTTCATTTTTAAGATCGTTGCGACACCAGTTGTAGCTGCAGCTAGGGTTTCTGATTGTGTAGCTGCAACACACCCTAATCCAACTCTTTGGGAACCTTACATGAACCATTGGACATAATTTCTAGATATTCTAGTGCACCCTAGCCTAGCGTACCCTCTGGTGTCCTCATCCAACAAAAACATCAAGTTTGAGTTTTTGTTCGAAGTCAAAGGTTGACTTTTGGTCGAAGTTGATTTTTGTGGTCAGAGTTGAAATTTTAGAGTTTCTAGCTTGTTCTAATCATTGAACCTTTTGATTCAATTTCTAACGTCTTCTTGACAAGATGGTGTCTAGTTTCAAATTATAAGACAAGCTGAACGATGCTGCAAATTTCAAAGGTATGTACTTGTATATGATTTTCATGTTATATCATCTAGAAAAGCATGAGTGTATTTTGCAGGGAATGTACAAGATACCTTGTCCAAGCAGTGATCTTGGATTCAATACATTTAGAGGAACAAGTAGTTGAGGCTCAAGGTTCCAGGTTTGATTGGTCAAATTGTTAAGTTTCAATTTGCACAATTCAAGTTTGATAGTTTCTATAGTACAAGTAAATACTATAATTAAGAAAACAATCTTTGAAGGGTTCTATTACTTCTAGGCATACTTTGGTTGTATGTAAGTACTATTTATATAGATGCTTATTGTACTTGTTTTCAAAATAAACTAACATCTCCTCTAGGAGATATTTCTTGTTCCCGAGAAGGTCACCTTGGTAATTCTATGATCCTTGTTACCATAGATATGTTCTTATGAAAATATTATTGGAAATACTTTTTCTCTTGTTGTTCTTGTTCTGGGTAGGTCATAAGAGATAGCTCTGAGAAGGGGCTAGAGTGACAGTTGCAAATAAGGAGCATATAACTCCATCAAGTTGTGAGACATGTGATCTCACCAAGTACCAATTCTAAAGGAATCTATGATGGAAGAATATCAATCCATCATAAAAAATGATGTATCGGAAATCATACCTAGACCTGAAGAAAATTCTGTAAATGATTTTACAAGATAAAGCATGGAGTAGATGGGAGTATCGATAAATATAAGTCAAGAGGGTTCTCCCGGCAAGAAGAAGAAGACTATGATGAGACATTTTCTCCAATTTCTGTATACACCGCTATTAGAGACATCATATCTCTTGCAACATCCATGGGTTGGATTTTACGTCAGATGGATATAAAGACCGCTTAGCTCAATGGATTATTTGAGTATACCTAGAGAAACCTCAAGGTTTTGGGGTACACTTGAGAGAAAACCGTGTATGAAGAAGGCCTTTGTATGGACTCAAGAAATCTCTAAGAGCTTGGTGATGAGCCTCTCATTATTTAGTGTAAGAGGGAGTTATCCTATGAATTTGATATGAAGGATCTTGGTCTCATGCATTTTTATTTGCGACTAGAAGTATAGTAGAAGTGTGGTGAAATATTCCTGTGGTAACAAAAGTATGTTGTAAAGATTATTTAGAAGTTTGGGATTATGGATTTAAAGTCCATGGCAACTCCCATGGTAACATATATGAGGAAGTTGAGAGACTATGATTTTGATCTAGTAGACTCGTCCCTGTACCGAAAGTTGATTGGCTCATTGATGTATTTGGTGAATACCCGGATGGAAATTTGTTTTTTTGTGAACATGTTGAGCCAGTTCTAGGTGGAACCTAGACATGAGCATTGGATAGCCACAAACAATATTTTGAGATATCTTTGTGGGACACTAAACTATGGTTTGAGATATGCCTCAAACAATGATGTGTAGCTGCATGGATTTACTGATTCAGATTGAGCAAGGAGTGCAGATGACATAAATTGTACTTATGGTGTATGTTTTAGTTTGGGATCTGCTATGATATCATTGGCTAGTAAGAAACAAAATTTTGTTGCACTCAACACTACATAAACATAGTATATTGCAACTTGTGATGCTTGCACAGAAGCAATATGGCTCTGTAAACTGGTTTCTGGACTATTTGATCAGGTGTTGGATTCGACTATGATATATTGTGATAGTCAGAGTTGTGTGAAGCTATTAGATAAACCTACATGTTGAAGCACATTGAGATCAAGTAATACTTTCTATGTGATAAGGTCCAGAGGGGAGAAGTGATTCTCTAGTATATCTCCACAGATGAGCAGGCAATTGATATTTTGGTGAAGCCTCTGTCCAAGATAAAGTTTGCATACTTAATGGACAAGCTGGGACTTTTGGAGATTTCTCCCTTGGTTGAGAGGGAGGAGATGACTTCCTTGGTTGGGAGGGAGTTCCAATATGTGGCATCATGGAATGTCAGTGAGTTGCAGATGTGTATCATGCTAGTACAACTTAGAGATGGTCATACAACTTAGATATCATGCTTGTATCATGCTAGTTATGATCATTGTTACGAGGAAAATCACTCTATGGCATGGGGTAAACCACAATAGATGGAAAGGATTGCAGAAATCAACTTTAATCTCAAGTATGCTATATAAACAAATATGCTAACAAGACAAGATAAAGAGCCTACCTCTTCCAAACGTTCGATGAAGTCCACCGTTGAGCACTTGACTCAAAGAAATATACCTGCAACTTGTCCTCAACAACCAATATACACAATCATATGGTGATAATATATAAAGTTAGCACATTCAATAGCATAATCCATCAATATTCATAATAAATACACCCATGGAATAACAATTCAAATATTTTCAAGACATTAATTGGATGAGAAAAGAGTATTTCTATTAAAATGTAATCAGTAGAAGTATATGAATGACAAAATTCCATGTCGGCAAGTTCGAAACTGAGAAACTAAGTCCCTTCCAGCTGGGCCTCCACCACTTCAATCCTCCACCAAAGGAAAGCTCACATAAGAGAGACAATGAGGTTCTCCATCAAATAGGGAAGATCTTGGGGGATGAACAATGTGTTCATACTTAAAAGGAAAAAAGGGATGCATACTCAATATGAAGTGAGCAATTTCTCCTGAGTAACTTTTCTCTCAAAGTTGAATTTTTCTCCTCTTTTCCACAGCTTGGATATGACCCATTTATAGCCTTAAAATGGAACTGAAGGGCTGAGTCGAAATGTTTCCAGTATATGGAAGGTCAAGGAACATGGATCTCGTGATGTGACATGGGAACCCGACACTATTTTTTAATTTTGGGCACAAAACCCGATGTACGTGGGATGTAATGGTGCAACCTACGTATATGCATGTTGTATAACTGTTAGGGTGTGTTTATGTGGAAAAATATTATTTTTATCTCTGAGAACTGAAAAAAGGGACTTCAAGTCTGCATAGGGAAATGTGAAAGGCCTTCTATGCAAATTTGCATGGGGTGAGGAAAATCTTTCTATAACATATGCCCCCTAATGTGTGAGGTCAGAGGAGTATTTGTGATGGATGAAATACATTATAATACCCAAAAGTGGAGTAATGGAGACCCAACTGGATGAACTAGTTGCTCATAAGAATATTACAATCCATACTAACTTTGCGTACATGGCTGCCAATATGAATTACACTTTAGATCCATGTGAAAATATACCAAACGATTGTTCATGGCCATGAATTGGAAATACAAAGGTAGATACGTGCCATAGGCTGTCATAGTCATGAACAAGGCCCAGTGAAAAACCAGTCTCAAAATCAATCTGAGGATATCTGTATACAATGGAGTACAATCTAATCTCCCATGACCACTGAATTCATATAGGTATTGGTCCAATGAAAGATAGCAACAACTCAGGAAAGTTGTGACTATGAACTGATGTCTTCAAGTCTTCTACACAATACGCCAAAGGTGCAAGTGTACATTATGTGAATAAAGGAGTTGAGTTTGAACACAATGAGACTTCATTTGATTACTGGTCATGAAGGTGTACTATTAACAAACGCAAGACAACCTACCGATAATGAAATTAGGTATCAAGGCACCAAGTACATTTTTATAAGTGTGAATACAGGTGTTGAGGTCAAACACTTGAATAATCCATCGATCAAGAAACATTAATGTATTCCCAATTGTCGATGGCGAGAGAACTTTCCAATGATGACTGCAAGCCTCTAGGTACTCATAGGACTCTAGGTCTCATTTCTAGAATAGATGGGCTGAAGTCGATGGAAGGAGACCTGCTGAAAGGAGAGCATTAAGTCATATCTCATAATTCAACATGAGGTACAAAGTAGGAGCTTGATGATTTGGAGGAATTCGGATGAAGAACATGTTCACGAACCAACGACTTTGTGCATCTCTCGCGTGCACCAGATGCAAGAAGTAGACGAAAAAGACCCTCTGAATAGAAGCCAATAAGGAAAACTGCTGACAAAGGCGAGGAAAGCACCAATAAGTCTAATGGAATCCAAGATGCTGGACAAATCCCAATGTGTGAATAGATTTCTTACCGCCGAACACAAGGGAAACACCCCAGTCAATGACCAATTATGAAATGTCGACTATTGGGTTCAAGGTTACCTACCAATAATGAAAGTAGGACCAGGGTGCACGATAGGACTATAACTTCATGTAACTCTGAGACATACTGAGGGTATGGTCGACATCCCAATTCAAGAGTTATGAGAAATGGATGACACAGGCTGATAGACATTCTTTGAACAAGAGCATGAGACATATGGAAGACTCTGGAAGAATAAACTCAATGATGAAACTTTGTGATGCAGGAGGCGCCGATAAAACTCTCCATAGGGACTGGAAGAGTAACTAGTTGGGGAGTAAACTTTGAGTAAAGAGATCATCTTCCTAAGGTCATGCTAAACCCAAAATTTCGATGAAAAGTGGACTCAAAAGTTTGTGCTCTGTTCAAAGGCGACATGACTGCTGCCAATATAAGATAATATTCTTTTCTTGCCCGTCTTTTTTTGTTTTTTCATAGTCAAATGAATATTATGATACATATGAGGAAATTAGTGTTGCTAGTAAGAAACTAGTTCCAACAGTGGAACATACCTATGCTCAATGCAAGGAGGTGCATGCAATATATGGACACTCAGGGGAATTTTTCCTCTTGGGGTATAGGCTGTCAAGTTGCAAAGGATATAAACAAGGCTCTACCTGGCTGATGATGAAAACTACTGAGGTGATAGGCTGATAATGTGAAAGCGAGAACTAACAATAGGCTCAATACGACAAGCAAGAGAATGAGATAGAATTACAACTTAATGCCAAAAAATGTCCTTTTTCATAAATTTAGTCTACTTGGTTTGAAAAGGAAACCTACAAGAAATAGACGTCCTTTCAAATCCAATTTACGAGTGTGAAATAGAGAAGTTCACTCGTCTATCTTTTCTCTTTTTGAGAGAATTGGAAAAGAGCTTAAACCAAACTCGTTTGGAGTCTCGCTAGTTATAGGCCAGCATGCTTATGAGTAAGAAATGAGGTTCAAACACAAAATCATATATTAGCTATAAGGGACTCCTGGTTCTACGAACAAAAATATATGCATGGGCACCAAATAGCACAGAGGTTCTAAATAGGGAACCCATGTTTGGTAAGTCTCTACCATTCAATAACGACACTTCTAGTTGCAGAGAGAAGGTTCTGTGTCACTACTAAATGGGTTCGTACTTGAGGCATATGAATTTCAGTTATAGGATAAAGAAAATGCGTAAAACAAAGTGATGGCCTATCCTGTACGCTGGTCAACGAAAATACCTTCCAAAGTTACAAACGGGCGACATGGCACTAGAAACCGCAAGAACCCCTGGATAAAACCACCAAAACCAACTCCGTCCACTGCTTTATTAGTCCATTGGGCCAAAATATTAGTAAAAACTATGTGAAGTGGGTAAATTTTTTCTATAAATAGTGAAAATAACCAATTTTTATTATACCATTTGTATCTTTTACCCAAATAGTGCATTTTGGACCAAATTGCCCCTGAATTTCAACTGCAGATTGCAGGAGCTACGAGTGACGAAATAAAAAACCATCTGGACCAAGTAAGTCATCTTGCTCCTCTCTTTATTTCTAGTGGATTAGTATTTGTAATTATGTCTCCTTTCTTGAGTATTTCAAAGTGCAACACTGGGGTATACGCGAGATATAGATCATCGGGTAGCGTATACACAACCCTATACATGATTGTTTTCAAAAACTCTAGAGTATATGCAGCCCTATATGCAACTATGTAATCTGCATCTCACGTACAAGTCCGTGGATTTGATTTTTTAAAGTGTTACTGACTCAAAAATGATTTTCATCTTGTAGGATGGTGCTAGAGTGGAGAGAAAGAGAACATGAAGAGGTTGATGCTACAATGGAGAGAGATCCAGTGGCCCAAATGGAATTATGAATATGTGGGATCTATAAATTTTGGGCTCTCAGAGGCATGAGGGCTCAAGTGAGATTTCTCCATATGTTAGTGAACTACTGGGATCTAGATACAGAGACATTCAACCTTGATGGGAAACCACTGAGGGTTGAAGTTGAGGACATATACTTTTTGACAAGATTACCGCGTCGAGGTGAGGTGGTCAACCTCGGATCCTGGGGATTTGGGAGTGGCATGAACATAGAAGACTACACAACCACTCATTCCATTGCAGGGATAGAGAAGGTAGGGAGCCAACTCCCGATCAAAACGATCAACAATCTAAGTCTGAAGATTATTGTCCTAGTGTTGACACAGATCATAGGGTCGTCCTCGTTGCATCAGGAACCAAGGCCACTTATGTTCTATTCATTGGAGTGCTTGCGAACCACCGTTTATGATTGGTGCACCTCACTGCTAGCCAACATGAAGAGCCAGTTAACAGACTGCAAACAGGGTAGAAAGAGGAACTTCGGGTTCACGTCTATCCTATGTAGTTTTTTCTTCGAGTGGGTTCCAAGATTGGGCCCTAGAGTTGAGATTGTTCTGCATGGAATTCATGATCCATCCATGGCATGGTGGACCAAGGTGATGAGGCGGTTGGGGAGTGGTAGGGTACTAACACCCTACAATGACGAGTTTTTCTTCTAGTGGAGTTGGCAGGTGATGGCTCTGGAGGACTACCCTTATGCAGGGATCGACTTCGGAGGAGAGCCAGACTTGTCGTTACCTCTAGGTTTCGCCTACGGAGACATAGGTATGCAAAAGTTTTTTAAATATTCCATTTTTTGTGTTTTTGTAGAAGAAAACAAAAATATTTTTGGATGATGTCAAGTACTAATTAAAACATGTATGTTACATAGATGTGGTTCTGCGACGACCGAACGGACTTCCACAACACCAACAGAGGCACCGAGGGGATGATCTAGTGGGAGGAGACACTGATAGAGTGCTTCAAAACATCCATGGAAACTTGTCTCGTTTCACACAAATAATTCCCATGGTTCAGGTAGAGGATATGTCAGAGGCGATGAAGCGACAGGTGGTAGGTGTGCATCGTGCTTGGGTATGACTCAGATCATTTAATATAGGACCACGTTGATCATTTCAGCCAGGAGGATCATTGCTAATCACAACTTACTCGGATCAGTTCGGAACAAAGCTGTGCAGATGGAATCCAACATATAGGAGTTTAAAGACACTTTTGAAGATTTGTTCATCAAAGGCATTCCATTATTTTCGGATGGTAAAGGCTCGTTATATAATCAATAAGTCTATCACTCTCTCCTCATGTAATGTAGAATGGACCATTCTAAGTTCGAAGATATGGAAGAAAGCCTGAAAGGTCCAAGTCTGGTAATGTATTTGGCTACAGATTTTGAAATTTTAAACAAGTTTAAAACAGTGAAGGTCACCTTGCCGACCATGTCCTATGCTACATGCATTGACTTGGAGATTCTGATTAAAGAGATGATGGATTACAAAATACCCTCTGATCCACAATGGAAATAAATTGTGCGGTTGGGTAAGACAAAGTGAAACATCCTCGGAACCAACAGATGATCTCCAGGTGTCACCAACTTTTCAGATCTGACAGGAGCTCAAAGTGAGACAGATGGTGTAGAAGAATTCAGACAGTCAGAGAAATTGTTCATGATTTTGAAACGTTTTCTTTTTGCTAATTATTGTAAATCGTTTCATATGTCAAAACTGTCAGTCGAAACAATTACAAAAGTCGAAACGTTTCGGTTTCAATTGTTTTTTATCAAATTGTATAAGTACTAAGAGACTTGAATTGATTAATTTTGGCAGAAGTGTAGAGAACCTTTTGGTTGTAGCAAACTCTATTTCTAAATTTTCTGAATCTGAATTGAATATAAATGAAGAATATTTTGAAGTCTCTATGAAAATATTCTAACAGGTGGTGATATGAGCTTTGTTTCCCTTCATCGTATGTATTTCCTGTAACCTGTCATTTCAATTACATTTTCTTCTGTTTAAATTGGAGAGTTTAAAGGCCCAGAATTCGTCTTGTAATGCTCTTGGCTTAAGCAATTTAAACTAGGTGATTGTCTTCTTAACTTACTCATAATTCATTTCAGTAATGCTTTGATGTAGTTATTTGTTTTCTTTATCTTCCTACACACCTTTTTATTTCAAGAATAACTCAGATTCATCACCTTATTTAGCCTTTGTCCTCTGGAGAGTTCTATCAGTCGATGAATTGCTTTCGTTCACTTTCATAATTTTGACTCCATAGCCCATAGTGTTCCCTCCGCTTCTTTTCCAACAACTTTATTAAAAATCCCCAAAACAAATGAAATCTAGCCACCGATTTCCATAGATATATCAAGTGACACGAGAGAGCCCTCTCTGAGTTAAGCAGGCTAGTGCCTCAGCTCTCAAGTTACAGTTACCTCTATCGTTCTTCTATTCAGCCAGATAGAATTTACAGAGTGCTAACAATGAGTAACGTCAATCCTCGGATCCCTAGGGATCCCTCTCAACCGTTGATCTAAGGAATTCGTTGAGAACCCATCTTAATTTCTCAACCAACTAGGACACGTCGTTGAGCGACACGTGGCCCCCTCTTGTTCCCTGTCAATTGTAGTTTGTTGGATGAGAGGCTACATGGCAGGAGATCCAATAGTCCAGAGACTTGGTACTCCATAGGAACTTGTCCAAGAGTCCTCAAAGTGTGAATATTGTCGAAGTCATGAACGACAGAGAAAATATCAATTGTTGACAGGTAGAGGACATGTGGCGCCAGATCCGATAGTCTGAAGACTTGGCCTCCAGGGAATTTGAGATGTAGTGAGTTGGTAAGCTCTAGAGCCATGGATCTATGGACCTACATAGTCAGATCTTGACCGAGATATATGAAGGATGTTAGAAGGTTGTTTGTCTAGGGTTGACGTGGCTAACTGACATCATCCAGGGTAACAGGGACCCACAACTAATATGACACATGTCACCAAGATATGGCCATTTTACAGACCCTTTATGCCTATTAGAGCATGACAGGTGTCACCCCCTGATGAGGGCACATGTCACCCATGGATCTTCCTATGTGTCAGCCTCTGGTACGTGCCCGCCTGGCCAACATGGTTGGTGATGTGACTGAGAATATGGAGGATCTGGGGTGTATTTTCATAGAGGGGCCAAAAGGCCAAAGGTCGGAGCCATGTGGAAATATTACATGACTTTGGGAGGTCTCGTGCATAGAAAAAAGAGGCGCTCCACACCGATGCACCAAAAACCGAATTATCCCTAGGCGTATGCCTTAACGAGGAGGAAAATCCACCGTCGGATTTAATGGGGGATGGATCTCCACCATAGATACAGGAGAATTGGGAGCTCCGGGACATTGGGGAATTTTGAATGAGATGTAGGAGATGGAACCACGTAGATGCCATGTGGTCCTTGACTGATAGCACCCAGAGAGATTTGGGAATCAATAACTTACAAACCAGAACTCAGATTCCAGTATGGTGATGACCATTGGAAAGATCGTGGCAAGCAGGAGCCGATGGAGGTCCCAGAGTTAGGATTTGAGATAGTTAAGGAAAAATTAAATTATGATTCCCCACCCTTTAAAATAGTATTTAGGGGTCAGGTGTGTTACACCCTATAGGGTGCATCCTGATTCATCTCAACTTTGTGTCATTACTGCATCATTATTTTCAATGTGTTCTCTACATGATGTCATCTTAGTGACAAAAACCACAATGATAAAAAAATTCTTGCATTGCATATTATTGAAAAAACAACTAAAAATTCACTTTCTATAACTATTTTGCATCAAAAGTGTGCTAGTTTCATCTCATTAGCATCAAAGTGCATCGATATTTCATATGGGGTATCGTTAGAGCATCAATGTCATGCTTGAGTCATGTTAGAGTCGAAAACCAAAACTTGTGTGTCGTGTTTACATTGAGTTAGTGTCATATTGCATTGTCTTCACATCAAGTTAGTTTCATATTGCATCGTGTTAGAGTTGTCTTCCATCATGGTTGCATCGTGTCAATGTCATCTTGCATCGCGTTTTCTTGTGGTTTAACTATTACTAATTAATAAATTTTCTTTTGTAATTACTATTTTAAACGTTGATGAGATTGATGATCAGTTAATTTGATTTTACAACATAATAATTATGAGAGATAAAACCATATATATATATATATATATATATATATATATATATATATATATATATATATATATATATATTCAATTCTCCATTAGCATTTAGTAAATGAGATTTACCTTGGAAACCCTTAACTGTGAAAACAACAGACTCATAGCCACACTTCTCTCTCTGTGATTGTATTTACTTAATCATTCAAAATACAATATATAGGTATTATGGAGTATCAATTAACCCTAATCCACTATTCAAGATTATATTATAACCCTAGTCCCTTAATTTAGATTATATTACAATGGGCCAAAACTATTGGTTGTAATAAAGCCAAAAAAGCATAAAAGTGGACCGAAAATTGACCAATTCATTTTTCGGGGACAAGCCCTCAAACCTGCATGGGATTTCACATGGGTGACTACCACATGTAAACCCTTGCCAAATTTCCAACCCCTAACACCCCAAACCCCCCACTAGTGCCAGAGAAATTGTGATTTCTTGCACAATCTTCAAGCAAAGAATACACCACATATCCAACATCTCACCATGCTAACCTAATATTTCTCTCCCCAAACCACCACAAGAATAATCATAGATAATGGAAGATGAAGAATGAACATAAAAATTTTACAAAAATGTCCAAAGGTTATATTTATATTATAATGGTAGGTGTGCATGGAAGAATGACATGTCAAATTGATCCTAGTGTATCATATGATTAAACAAAAGTATCGATCTGTAAAGATGAAGCCTTAGGTAGATGACACATGTGTCATCTCTCTCCCTCTTCTCTCCCCTTTTCATGATTTCCACTTCTCAACTCATAACCTTTTCATGTTATAATTATATATCTAAGATAAAAAGTAAATATAGCTTAAGTAAGTTAATAATTTCCAAGAGGGCATTGTACTTGAGCTCCCATTAATAATATTCCACAAGATACATTTCATGTGAAATGTGCACATTATAAGATGTTTCTTGTAATATTTCTACATAAGCCAACACCTAAGAAAAAATATACATAATGTTTAAAGAGGAGATTTATGATAGACACTATTTTTTTTTTAACTTGCCCTAATTTTAATAATATTAGACACAACTTTATCCAATTTCATAACTTAACTTAATCATTCTTTTAAACTTCCTTATAAACAAAAATCATAGTTATCTTGATACTTTCATTTTCACTATATTAAAATATAAAAAATAACACTATAAATAATATTTAATCAAATTTTGTTTACTTTTACAATAAATTTTATTGATTTTAAAGAACTAAAGAGTTAATCTTCACCAATACATCGAAGGAAACTTATTTATAACATTTTTATAAATATTGAGTTACAAATATTAATTTAATATTTTAACCTACAAACATCATTTTTTAAAGTTTATATATACATAATAACAACAACAGTGAAACATATCAAATTATATATCAATTTCCAATTTTCCAATTTGGACCAATTATATATATATATATATTGTTTCGATTTTGTTGTAGTGATTTTTATCTTTTTATTTTTTATTGTTGTTCATTGTTGTTTATGAATTCTCACAAGGATTCATAGTGGACAGAGTGAGTTGTAGACTCACAAATGAATGTCATGGTGAGAAAGAGGTTCACATGCACATCTTTGAGCCGCAGAGAAAATGGCAAGTTTTCTTCAAGGAAAATAGGAAACTTACCCAAGAGGTTAATGGTCACCCTGGAATAAAGAAGACCCATATCCATACTAGAGAAACAAAGGAATGCGACTTGGTACTTACTGGATATAAACAAACACTGGTAAGGGGAGGTTTCTGAGGGAATGTATAGAAGAGAAGTTACTCCCTTGTGCAGATGAAATCCAGTTGGGAAGTTACCTGATAAACTCGTGGAGGTCCCGAGCTCAGTGGGAAGAGGGAAAATTCTGTTTTTTTCCAATGGATTAAAGGAGAGTAACCTTCTTGAACCATTTTCTCAATTTGGCAGTCAACTGAATTAGTCCCTTGGTGGTATCATGGTCTGGCACATGGGTGGCATGTTGTAGAAAGAAACTGTGTAGCATAGCCTATGGTTGGGTGGAAAGGCATTTCCCCTCATTCAGTTGGATGATTAAACATTTCACTACACATATAAGTGCTTTATCTTTCTATGCTTGATGTATGTTTGGTGATGAAGATATTTTGTTTATTGTTTGTATGATAAATGTGATTAAAATGAAATAATGGTTGAATTCCTGAGTAAAAGGGACTATGCACGATTGTTCTCACTAACAAACATGGCCAATATGAATAATTAAGTGAGTAGTGTTAATACATGCATAACCATGAAAAACTACAATCCTTTAAATGGAAATCTTGCAAGATATAAATCTTCATTGGTAGAGTGATAGCAGAGTGACCTTGACCTTCTGGTGAAATTACTGTGTAATTTTAGGAACCCTCTTTTCTGGAAGCCTTGTTTTGAAATGGAAATCTTGCATGATGCAAAATCTTCAACTGGGTTTGAAGTGGAAATGCTTTAGCTAGCTACAGGGTGAAAACTAGAGCCCAAGAAAGTATAGTAAAATCATAGTGGATAATCCTGAAAGGAGGATCTACAACCATTGATTTGGTGTAGCGAGAATATCCTGACAATTGGTCAGAATGTGAGGTCGTCAGAGTAACCAAGTGCAAGGTTGCAAAGGGATTCTACTAGGGAAGACTCGAATCCAACGAGATTTATTGATCTATCAGAGGAAAATACAATGAAATCTTGACCGTTGATGTCAAGTGTAAGGGGTTTAAGTCTATTAGAAGGTAGACGATCGAAGACTTGAGAGATGGCCTAATAGAGACTCTGATGGAAAAATATTCTGAAGATTGTAGATATATTGTAAGGTATGCCAATGATTTACAGTCGTTGGATCTAGGATGATATACTTCAAGGAGGAATATCAAGAAGTCGTTAATTGTTGTGTATTTGGGATATCTCGACCGAACCCTGACCATCAGATGAGATAATTCGTAGGCTGTCGAATCCATTAGAGTGGCCCTTCAGAGATGTGTTGGTCAGAAGGCCCATGTTCACACAGAGTGGGTGTGTTCTGATGAAAAGGGGGACTCTGAGTGAACTTGAGCCATTGATATGATAGGTGGGTGCACAATATAATATCCACCATAGATTATTCAAGGACCCCACTTTCCCACATGACAAATGTGTGAAGGAAGTAACATTAGTCGTCAAGTAGTTAGTGGTACCGACATAATTAGAACTATTGATTTTTCGATTCTAAGGACCGTTGGATCTGTCAGAAAGATCCATCAGAGAGGATCCATTGGAATGTGACTCCATACCTCGTGACATGCGTTTTCGATGAGTAGAGAGTCTAAGTCGCTACAGATCATCGATCTGGATGTGAGAAGCGATTCTAGCTGTTTGATTAAGAAATACTTAAGTTCCCAATTGTTGTAAGTGAACCCTTGGGGCGATTTCATCATAAATTGATTGTCAAATGAGTAGGATTGATCACGGTAATTACAGTGATGAGATAAGTTCTCGAACACAAATATGAGAAAATTATATCTGAGTCCTTAGCATGAGAGAAAGAGGAAATTTTGACATCCCACCAACCTAAGAAATTTTAGGGGGTAGGGTGTGTTACAGAAGGAGTGTTATAAATAATAGGTGTGCTCGTTTAACCATAGACAATATAGCAATATTGTCACCCAACCATAGGTCGAAGCCACCCCTAAGCGCCTTAACCTTGACAACGAGAATAATTCTAGAAGAAAACCCTAGTTCCAAAATCCAATCAAGGTAGCATACCACTCTCCAGAGCTAGTGTACCAAGCAAAAAGTCCAAACCAGAACCAAGATAAATTCCAAGCCTAAAACCAAAAATACTAGTTGCAGTAGATACAACTGCAACTACTTTCCAGACTTGCGTGCTTACTGAATTTCTGCAGTGCGCATTAGATTTCTGCAGTTTCAAGCTGTGTCTTTCAAATGAGCTCTGGCATCCTATATGTATACTACTCCTCCTTAGATTTCTGGGCTGACTTCTCATTCTGGAGGCTAAAAACTCAATATTAAATATTTCCTTTAGCCGACTTGTCTTCTAGGATTATGTCCAATGCTTTAGGGTCTCTTCTTGCTTCCCAAAATATTCTATTCTTGTGAGGGTTACACGTGGAGGTTAATACCTCCCAAAACTACCATAATATCAACACTCCCTCCTAGCTAGGGAGGTATTGAAAACAAAGGTCTTGAGAAAAAACATACCATTCAACCAATAGCATCATCATATCCACACAGACTATCTCACGATTAGATCATCAGCAGCATCATCACTATCGGTTTCATCTGATAGAATCAACTGCATCATCTCTCAAATCCATACTCCATGTGAGTAATCAAGCATGATGCTAAATAAGTCACTTGCTCCACAGAGTGATACAAGAACCATTCTTCTAATCCAGACATATGTCCTATAAAAATAACTATTCCAACAGATTCTAGAAGCCACGCCATGGGATCAAGGACTATTCTTCTAATCCAGACATACGTCCTAGAAGAATAAATTTCCTAGACCATTTTCCATCTGGAGAATGTCTCTCCACCAACACACTGATTATCCATCTAGCTGATAATCATTTCCAACACTATTGATAGTCTACATGGAAATCAAAACAATTCCATTCAATAGAACACAACCATGTTTATCCATAGTAGTACACAACTACTATCCAATGGTACACAACCACACCAATTAACACACAACTACTTAATTAGTGACACATAGTCAAAACTAGTGGAACAAATTCATCACATTAGCATACATATACTGTCCAGAGACATACATTCTCCATAGCAATCATATCATCTGATATCAACCTGCATAAAACAATATCATGATATAAACTGAGTCATCTAAGCCATTCTTCCACTCACTTCTGTGAGATCTGGAAGAGAATCTTCCCTCAGAAGGTAAAACATCAGCCATGGGATATATGGAATATTCTTCTCAAGCATAGAAGAATAATTGTCCCTGATTTATGAGCCTGAACCATTCACCTAACTGGGCCATTTCTATGGCACTAGTCATAGTGCAACCTGGAGAGAATGAGTTTGCCTTAGGGAATGTATGTCCTTGATTGATGAACCTGGACCATTCACCTAATTGGGCCATTCGTCCGGCACTAATCATAGTGAAAACTGGATGGAATGAGTCTACCCTAGGGAATGACTGTCTGGACCATTTCCTAATGGAAATGATTGTCCTGCACCAATTTCCAAAACAGACCATTCTTCGAAATTTCTCATGACTATGAACTTCGAAAGAATGATTGCCCAACGAGGCGAACCATTCTAATTGACCACTACTCAGAGTGACTGTCCTAGACCATTCCCCCACACTGGACACAAGGGGAATCACTGTCTATGGTACATCAACAATCTATCGAACCATTTTCATTACGAAAATGATTCTCCGATCTGGACCATTTTCTGAACTAGAAAATTCATGTCCATCAGAAATCTCAAACCACTTTCCGAACTAGAAAGGAACTGCTCATCCTGGACCATTTTTTGAACTGAAAAATGATTGTCCATAAATCAATAACAAATCAGTGCTCCCTCCCAACCTCAGAGTAATCTCTTCCTTTTTCAATAAGGAAGTCGTCTCCACGAGCCCCAACTTGTTTCTTAAGTACACCAACATTTTCATCTTAGACAAAGGTTTTACCAAAATATCTGCTATTTGCTCATCTGTGGAGATATATTGGAGAACCACTTATTTTTTCTAGACTTCATCACGGATAATGTAATGATTGATCTCAATGTACTTAGTTCTGTCATGGAACACTGGTTTTCTCTGAAGGCTTCATATATCTCTGATCATTACAATATATCATGGTCGAATTCAACACTTCTGTTTCAACCTGCTAGCTCATGACATCGTGGAAAGTATCAAACTAAAACATATCCAAGTAGCACTTCTTCTGTCATCATGAGATTTTTCCATGGATTAGCAATCCATCATCCCAGACTTCTGAGTAATTATTCTGATACGCTAACTCTATCATAGAAAGTTTTCACCACACTTTTTTTGTATATGAGATACTATGCATCAAATTGTTTAAATCCATACAAGGTCTTCTTATATCTGCATACATGGGTCTCTTTCTAGTATAATCTTCTTTCTCACTTTCTTTATTGGGAAGAAAAGTCTTTTACATGTAAATTACCATCCATGGATACTATAAGAGGTATATATGGAACAAGTTTTTTTCATAGTCTTCTCCCTTCTTCTATAAGAATCTTTGAATCTTGCAATGCTTCCATTCATAAGTCTTTTTCACATTTTATTACATACATTGTTCTTTATCATAACTTCCATTTCTTTTGCTTGATTTCTTCTTAGTGGGTTCAAACCAAGCCGATAGTCTTGTGATTCTTGGTATAATAATTGGTTGTTCTGGATTTTCTTTCTTTCTTGGAATATTCATGTTCTTCCTCATGTCTCTCTTTTAGTTCTTAGGTCCATGGGGTATTCTATATGCCCTGGAGATTCCAACTTCTTCCTTTCATCATAGGATCATGGATGTAGATGGAAAATCAAGGAGAATTTAAGGCTTATTTTCGAAGAAAATTTCTTCTAGTGTCAGACTGAACACGTGCTACTTATCATGGATGTTAATTTCAATGGGAACATGGATAGATACTTCATAATACTCAATGGATCATATTTAGGATTATCTCACTCCTAATCCTTGCTTCATGTATGAATGCATGCTCTTCTTTTGGAATTCTTTAATCAACTCCCTCCATCTAAGATAGTCCACTCTTTTGTCTGCATCCTTATTTCCTTCTACAACGTGTTACAAGTATTTTTCTAATTTCCTCTTGATTGCCGACTTCTTTCTATTTTGAATCCTTCTGGTTCTCTTCAAGTTTGATTCTAATTTTGACTTATCTAACATTTGTTACTTATATAATATCTTCCACAAGAATTGTTATCAAATATTGTCAACATACTTCATATTTTCATGTGTATTGCTTCATCGTGATAACAATCATTATCTTGTTGTTCTCCCTTAGGTGTTGTTTCACTTGAACATCTTATCTTCTAAGAAATAGATATACATGATATGTACAGAAACTATGTGAACATGGTATGTACAATAACTTTTGAAGAATATTTTTACTTAGACTTAGAAGAATAAATGTGCTTCATATTGTTTGAATTTCTTTGAGGGTTCCTTTTCTTCGACAACTGTTGCTTCATGTGTTTCCTTCCTTTTCTTTAACTCAGGACAATGATTCTTGTAGTGACCATATTTTCGACAGTTGAAGCATTGTATTTTTGAGATATCCTTCTCTTCATTTGGTTTCTTCCTTGAGTCAAACTTCTTATTATTCTTGAATTTCTTGAACTTTGTTGTGTAATCTTGATCATCATCTTTCCTTTGGAATTTCTCTTTTGCGCTAATCCTTGATTATTCTTGTGCATAACAAGTCCAAAGTTCTTCAAATGTAGGATACTCCTTTCTTGTGTTCATGCTTAAGGAAAATGCATTGCATGTCTTGGGAAGACCATTGAGTACTATATTTACCAGTTCCTTCTCTGAAATGAATTCTTCAATTGCTTGTAGTTGATCTCTTAACTAAGATATTCTCACAAGGTATGGTGTTATTGTTTCATCATCATTCATTTTCATGTCATAGAGCTCATTCTTTAGACTCACTACTTGTCCAATGTTTATGACTGAGAAGAGGTTAGTTAGGGCATCATACATCTTCTTATATGAGTCAAGATGAGATATGTAGGGTATCAAGTGGTCTTTAACAATGTCCACTATGATACTCATGGTATTGATGTCATTGTCCTTGAACTTCTCCATAATTGCAACATTATGAGGTTCCTTCTATTTTCCTTCTTCAAACTGTGTTTCCACGATCTTTCCTTTTACGATATCCAACACTTTATTCTTGGCAAGGATGAGGTCAATCCTTGTATTCGATGATCTGAAGTTAGAAGCCCCTTTTAACTTGTTTTCTGACTTCATAGAGTAAGTCAAGACAACTTTCACTTGGTCAACCTTTGACTTTGACCAAAAACTCAAACTTGACGTCTTAGCTTGCTGAGAGTACCAGGAGGTGTGTTAGGTTAGGGAGCACAAGTATATCCATAATTTAGGTCAATATCTTCACTTAAGGTACCTCAACAAGAGGGTTAGGGTTTCGTTGCTGCAACAAAAACTTTGACTGCAATTGTAACTGTAACTGAGCAAATCCTCCCAATCTATCCTCCATCGGTTAGACTGTCTGAAGATAGTGTGGGACCATAACCTTTTATAAATAATAGGTGTGCTCATTTAACCATAAAAAATATAGCAATATTTTCACCCAACCATAGGCCGAAGCCAACCCCGAGCAACTTAACCTTGACAGAGAGACCAATTTTGGAAGAAAACCCTAGCTTCAAAATCCAATCAAGGTATATTACCACTCTCCAGAGCTAGCATACCAAGCAGAAATTCCAACCCATAACCAAGAGAAATTCCAAGCCTAAAACAAAAAATACTAGTTGTAGTAGCTGCAGCTACAATTACTCTCTAGACTTGCGCACTTACTAAATTTATGCAGTGCGCACTAGATTTATGTAGTTGCGAGCTGTGTCTTTCAAATGAGTTCTAGTTTCCTATATTTATACTGCTCCTCCTTAGCTATCTGGATCGACTTCTCATTTTGGAGGCTAAAAACTCAATATTACATATTTCCTTTAGCCGACTTATCTTCTAGGGTTATGTCCAATGCTTTAGGGTTTCTTCTTGCTTCCTAGAATATTCTATTCTTGTCAGGGTTAAACGTGGAGGTTAATACCTCCCACAACTACCATAATATCAACAAGGAGCCCATAAAACCTTAATTTCCTTGCTATACTTCATGACGACGAGGATTTCCAAGATAAGATTTTGAATGGTACTCATCACTGGAAATGGAACTCAAACACAATTTGACCTAAGAACAATGGTTTTGTACTTTCACACATCTCCCATTGCCTCGTGCGAGATGGACCCGAATGATCCATGATCACGCATGGTGGTAGCTCGGTGAGTGTCCAATTGCATGCACAAAGGGGCAATGCAAACCTCCATGTTTCCAACATAAGTACAATTGAGCCCACGTGTCGACTGATCCGTGGAGACTAGATTTATAGGTTGATACTATAAGATCAATCACAATCATAATTGTATGGACTTTTGAGTAGCATGCCACATGAACATAGGTACACTATCACAAGCGACTTTGTCTTTCATAAGGGCGATACCATACTTAGAGGTACATTGTTACATTACCTTGATATCCTTTCCTTATTGAATTCAACCATGGGATATGGTTGAGGATGCACCATAGTGGTAGACGAAGGCAATTCACTACATATTACAATGATAATGTTACTCTAAATCTCAATGTTAATGATGGCATGAAGAGGTTATCATTTTATCCAACACTTAGTATGAAGTAAGTGCTTTCATTCTTTGATCATAAAAAATAGTGGATCAACCATTATAGCTATAGTATTCAAGTGGGTAAGGATGTTGGGCATAGTTCCAAACTCCTTGAAACCAAGTTATACAATTAGGTCATGAAATGGGATAAAATGAAAAATCTTATGTTTATCCAGTGCCTCATACAAGAGTTATTGTACCTCTACAAAATCTTTGGAGGATGTTTTAGTGGAGTCATGTATTTTTTTCTTCATATGTGTATGAGACAAATAGTTTGAGACAAAAACCAAATTAGATTCCTTCAAGCTAGTTACCTATACACAAATATTTTGTACATGACCATTTTGTTTGTAAGCTCATTAATGCACCATCACTAACTTAATTGAGACTACTTGTACTAATGAGTCATCACTACATTAGTGTATAAGTTAGTATAAGTTACATTCATTTATGACCAACCACTGTGATAATGGAGAGGTGTTATTATGAGAGTTGTATTAAAATGGGTCTCTCGGTCACTTGTAATCCATTTTATTATCAATCAATATAATATTTTTACTCTCATATAAGTAAATTTTCATGGAGATGTCTTCCTCGATCTTTTATTAATTATGAGTGAATTCCAACCCTAAGTGTCTAAGTGCCCCAACCCTTTGTCTCTCTCATTGTTTCCTATTGTTGGAGTGTTTCCATTCTAGGTATTGGAATGCTTCAAGTTGGTATCTGAGTAAGTCAATTTCAAACGCTTTAAAAAAGGGAAAAATATAAAAAATAGGGAAATGATAATCATATTGATTTCTAAAACTTTTTGATAAGAATATCTAGAAACATATTTGTATTCTTCTTGAAACAATATGTGGTTTCAAAAATAAAAATCACTCAAATAAAAGGTGAAGTGATGAAGAAATTGAATATTAAAAATCAATTGTTTACATGGTGTTTTTGTTATGTTCAAAACTTGATTTTTAGATTTTTAAACAAATTATGAGAACCAATTCTTAGGTTTCTTTTTTTCATTCCAAAAACATCTTCTTATCTTCAAAATGGTATATTATATGCTTTATTTTGATTTAATATGAATAATATATGATTGTTTCAATTTGGGTAAGTATGGCCAAAGAAGTGAACCTGTTGTGGAAAAAATTTAACTAACAAGAGAAGAGGATAAGATTCCAAACCATATGATTTTGGAATATATATTGATTTTATGAGGAAATATGAGTACCAAAAGGAGGTGCATTTTCTACAATATTTGTAGAAATAATCTTCCTACATTGCTTGACAACTATGGCATTGACTTATGCAACTATCATTGGTATAAAATAAGCATGCTTTAATGAGTGAGGACGAGAAAGATGTATCTATAAATATTTTATCTCCTCTTATCTATGATCATATCCTTGTGAAGAGGTTTTAGAAGAGGTTGAAAACATCTCCCAACTTCTCTTACAAGAATCTCTTCCTCTCCTTAATGAATATTTGATTGTATAAAATGATGAATCTTTAACCAAAGGGATCAATAAAATAACAAAGTCATTGAACCCACTCACATTGTTACAACATTGGAATGTATGCTACAATAATGAATATAACAATGATTTCCCATTGTTACTTCTTAGCTTCAAAATGGTATATTATATGTTATATTTTGATTTAATATGAAGAATTTATGATTGTTTCAATTTGGGTGAGTATGGCCAAAGAGGTGAAATTGGTGAAATTGTTGTGGAAGAAGTTTAATGAGAAAGAGAAGAAGATAAGAGCCCAAACCATATGAATTTGGCATATAAATTGATTTAATGAGAAAATATGAGTACCAAAAGAATGTGCATTTTCTACAATATTTACAAAAATAATCTTTCTACATTGCTTAACAACTATGGCATTGACTCATGCAATTATCATTGGTATACAATAAGAAAGAGATAAGAAAAGAGGAAGAGAAAGATGTAGCTAGAAATATTTTATCTCCTCCTATATATGATCATATCCTCGTGAAAAGGGTTTAAAAGAGGTTTAAACCATCTCCAAACTTCTCTTACAAGAATCTTTTCCTCTCATTGATGAACATTTAATTTCATAAAATAACAAATCTCCGAATCTCTTCCTCTCATTGATGAACATTTAATTTCATAAAATAACAAATCTCCTAGTTAACGAGATAGATAAAACAATTAAATCATTAAACCCATTCACATTGCTACAACATAGGAATGCATGCTACAATAGTGGATGTAGCATTATTATTTCCTTATGCATTTTTAGGTAAAAAACAAGTTTTAATGATGAAAAACATGACCCTATAGGGTGCATTGTGATTCATCTCAACTTTGGGTCATTTTTGTGTTATTATTTTCGATGTGTGTTCTACATGATGTCATCTTAGTGACAAAAACCACAATGCTAAAAACCACAATACTAAATCAATGCAAGAAAATTATGTTTCTTGTTGTTGTTGTTATTATTATATAGAAACATCCAAAGTGAACTTGTGTTTCCAATTTATATATATTAAGAACATGTGTTTCCTCATAAGAGATCACAAATTCAAAGAAAATAAAGTATGTTTGTCTCTATGTGATATATATGTATATATATATATATATATGTGATATATATATATATATAGATAACTGTGTGAATTGAAATCTCAAATCTTGTCCATTGATCACTATTCTTAGATTTTAATGTAATGATTTTATTTGTCAGTGATTTTTATTTTTTATTGTTGTTCACTATTGTTTCTGGAAATTTTAGGCCGTTTCCATGGTTTTGTTTGTCTTCTAATCACCATTGTTAAATTTTGTTGTAGTTATTGCTGTCTTTAAACTGTTGTTAACAGTTAGTTTCTAGAAATATGAAGTCATTTCCATGGTTTTGTATGATTGTTTCGCCGGGATACAACTTCTGAAACGACGGGGCCTAATTTTGAAATTGGCAATGTTTCATAACGGTGTCGAGTATGCAGTTGAAGAGAATTCAATTGCAGTTGTGGAACCATTGATAATGAAATCTGACACGCCTCCAATACAGCAAGATTGGAATCACTGTAATTGCCTATCTATGTATGAAATCACTGTAAATCTTTTAAATTTCTTCATGAAATTCGTTAGTTATATCTTTATTTTGGAATTCGAAGAACGTTGATATGATTGATCCAGCTGTATCAAAAATTAGATTGGAATCCAAACGCCTGACTCACATCCCAATCCACTGCCTATCTATGTTATGAAATCACTATAAATCATTTAAACCTTCTTCATAAAATTTGTTAGTTACATCTTTAGTTTGAAATTGGAAGAACGTTGATAAGATTGATTCAGCTGTATCAGAAATTAGATTGTGATGGATGGAAGGTATTTGTGACATTCGAAGCACGTCCCAAACAAGCGGGAGCGCGGCTCCCAATAAATCGGAGAACAAACTTTGCTAACGGATCTGCGCAAAGCTTCTCATCACTTTCCAAAACGAAAAACAATTCCATTCGTTCATACGATTCGGATCTCCTTCATATTTGCGGAAGAACTGTGATCGAGAATATAGGTCAGAATACGCTAATTAATTGTTTTGGAATTTGGTGGAAATTTCTAAATTTTTGAAATAATTTTATGTAATGTTTTAATGAAAATCGAAAATGAACGATCTATTTATAAAAAAAATTACAGCCGTTTACCTACAATTTGTAGAGAAATTATGGGCTTCTCAAGATCAAAAGATTGGGAACCAATAATTTTAATATTTTAATATTTTAATATGCGTGGTCATGGCTTCGCCCAACATGTCAAGTTGGTCATAGTATGGACATCAATCCTCATCTTCATCTTAATACATGTTGTACACTAATATAGCTATTTCAGTTTTGATCCATAATTTTCATAATGAAATGGTATTGACAATCCCTCTTCTTTACAAATAAGCTCCTTCATTTGGTTGACTAACAAACTCCTCTTGGGCCTTATAAATAAGTATTACTATATAAGCAATTTATAAAACTTAGTACCTCTAATTAATGATAGGAGATATTCACTCTGGTTATTAACATCTCAAAAAGAACATATGAAATACTTACAATTTACAATTTGTATCACAAGGAAGTTGTGCTTCTATGCATTTATGGTCTCCTTACTACAGGAGATTATAAGGAGCATTGAAATTCATTTCCTTCCCTTTGATAATTTTGATCAATTTATTTGAATCTAATTAATGATAGGAGATATTCACTCTGGTTACTAACATCTCAAAAAGAACATATGAAATACTTACAATTTACAATTTGTATCACAAGGAAGTTGTGCTTCTATGCATTTATGGTCTCCTTACTACACAAGAGATTATAAGGAGCATTGAAATTCATTTCCTTCCCTTTGATAATTTTGATCAATTTATTTGAAGGGATCGAGGCAACATGATTGATATTTCTCTTTGCTCCATATATTATTTTTAGTAGAAAATGTGCTCTTGTCTTTGAGTTCTCGTACCTCAAGACTCATGATCATCCACCATTTTTTTTTCTTGACCATATTGTATGGATGTGCTTATGTTCATCCACCCAAATATTTTCTTGATCATATTGTATGGATGCTTGCAAACCATGAGCAATGAGCATTCATGTGGAAATATTTTAGGAAAAAATTGCGATTGCACATTTTGATATAAAGTTGATGTTAACATAATTTATTTCCAACATTTTATGTATTGAATGAAAATATATGACTCTTCTTCATTCACTTGACACTAAAAAATCATCAATTTATGGAGAGTGGCCAATATACAAATTAATAAACTATGAAGACTAAGAGCTATATTATAATTACATCCAATTCACAATATCTAAGAAATGCAACCATTTTGCAAATTATTAACAAATTCTATAACATAATGAGAAACTTAAAAGTTTGTTAATTTTGCAAATCAATAAATCACACCCATGCATTAATAACTCACACAACCATCTCTAACAAATGCATCAAACACAAATTCACATAAACCATATGATATATCAATAAATCTGGACTCATAAATCACTCATAAAACCATGACATTCCTATCATTTATAAATTCTTATAGTTAAACACATCAACGAGGATTCTAAAAAGGAAATATAAATATATAAATTCACTTTCTCTATTGTACAAAGAACTCCTTATCCTAAAATAGGATTCCCAAAAGGCCGTTAAAATGTAAGGAATCAATATGGTAATAGCCTCATAGAGGTGGCCAAATTGTCAAATAGTTTTCCTAGCAACTAATGTCAAACAATTCCTCACTAGAAATATCTTTAATCATTGCAAAATCCCTACAAAATCAGACATTTATAATTAATTGAAAATGTGAGCATACAAACTTTAGATATTTTAACAAATTTAAGATTGTAAAATTAGAACATATTTCCAAATAATTAATAGTTGAATCATATCTTCATTCCAAGATTTATGTATTTTGTTATAGCCTATGTACATATTGATCACAACCATACCATCGTACAAGCCACAACAATCATAACAGGGGATAATTGGCATATAGTCCATGTCTATATCAATTTAGATCACCCAATATCAATGGATTTAATGTTTGACTGAAATCATCTACACATCCTCAAATGGAGTTGAATATGCCCTAGATAACAGATTTTTACACATTCTCTGAACCTCCATATGTTCCTCTCAGTGTCCAAAGTGATATGGTAAAGAATAAGAATTGATCAACAACAATTATTGGTTCTCTATACAATACTTTTAGATTGTCCTCTTTACCTTCATATTCACTTTTCATGTGGTTACATATCAATACCAAGTTGATAAAGATGGACATTTAGATTTCAAATCATAACTGTTTTTTAGCTTTTATCCCTTCAACAAGGAAAATGCAGTACCTTATTGTTTGTATGCCTTTTTACTTTAGATCATCTCATTATGTGCCTTGGTATACAATACATAAATAGCTTGTCCTCAATTGGGCTTATGAGTCACTCCAATGCACATATCATTTGTGAACCATTTTGTGAGTTAGTTACATAAATTGTCCACAAAGTTTTAGTTTGGAAATTTTAAGATTGGTATTTGTTGGTAAACTCTAATTTTATATTGTTTAATGAAAACAAGAGATATCACAACTGATTCATTTACAATGATTCAACCATTTTAATAACAACAATATTAATACATTGGTAGACATTGCAATTTCAACAAAAAAAAACATTACATTTGTTCGGAATTAAAGAAGGAATTTAAAATTTAGAAATCAAGTATTATAATCAAATTTGAGTAATAAAACATTACACTTAACAATCAAACTCAACTACCATCATCATCTAAAATTTCTCATGCATTTAATATGGTGTCCAAAAATTTCAAAAATCTTCATTACAAAATTCCACGACAACACAATAAATACCTCATCATTAGAATTGATGCAATCAAATATTGTTATTGAAACAATCAAACTAGATTACCATCACAGTAAGAGATTTTCAAGCATTTCATTGAACTACTAACAATCTCAAGAGGAAGAAACTGAACAACTTGAACATTCTTCATTACATATGTA
>JZKD02S1855322.1:545946-557129 GCA_000966675.3 Picea glauca | reverse complement strand
AATCAGAAATGGTCTGGGGTGCTATATTGATCGAGAAGAGTCTAGAGACCAATACTCCTACGTGCGGATCTGTGTGGAAGTCGACCTGGAGGTAGGTCTGCCAGAGACAATAAAATTAAAAGTTGGGGATTTGCACCACTTCCAAAAGATGGACTACGAACAACTCTCGTTCAAGTGCAGAGGCTGTCATGAATATGACCATTTCCAAAGGAACTTCCCAAAGAACCCTTCTACAGAGAAAGCAGGGGAGGAAGGCTGACAACAGGGCCAGAAGGGGAAATCCAAAGCGAAAGGACCAAGAAACGAAAAGACAGCCCCACCGCAAGCCAAAATCTCAGGTACCAAAGAAACTGAGAACAGCTTTAGTATCCTGGCAAAAGAAGTCAATGGAGAGGAACCAGATCCAAGTAAAGATGTTCAAGAGGAAGGAGCAAAAGACAACCAGAACCCCGAAGACAAAGGGAACCCATCAGCAGAAGAAGAAGGGGCACAAAACAACCCCCCCCAAAGGTTGGAAGGTAGTCAGAACATAGAGGAAGGGGAGGTCTCAATAGGAAGCGACTCAGAGGACGCAAACGATGCTTGGGTCACTCCAAAGAAAACAGGAAGAGGCAGGAAAACCAAAAAAGATGAAAGAGACCAGGAAACCTACAAAGACATCCTCAAAGGATCACAACCCACCATCAAGAAATTGATCAGCGTTCAGCATACGAGAAAGCAAGCCAAAGCCTCACAAGGAGGCCATCCCTCCCCCCAAGGTTTATAATGATTCTAACCTCCTGGAACTATAGGGGAATGGGTAGCAAAAGGAAAGAGGAATACCTCAAGGATATAATCAAAACCTCGAAAGCAAACATCCTCCTATTCCAGGAGACCAAGATGAGCCAGTAAGACTCACTTAAAACTTCATTGAACATATGGAGAGGTAGCCAAGGAATAGCTGAAAACGCCAGAGGTGCCTCAGGAGGACTCTGCACTCTGTGGAATGCCTCCAAAATAGACCTGATCAGCTCTGACACATGCATGCACTGGATTCACACCAAACTCCTTCACAAAGACTCGGGTTACCAGGTAAGCATCTTTAATCTCTATGTGCCGTAGCAGTTGGGGGAAAAAAAACAATGCTGGGAGTCCCTACAAGACTACCTTCAGCAAAACGATTTCAACAATATCATTCTCGGTGGGGATATGAATGTAACCTTAGCTCAACAAGAAAAAAGAGGGGGCTCCATAATGAAAGATCTGGCCAGAGAATGGGTGGAAGATCAGGCCTCATCCTGGGACCTTCTAGACATCAAGCCAGCCAAAGGACTGTACATGTGGACAAATAAAAGGATCGGTCCAGGGCACATAGCTGCCAGACTGGACAGATTTCTAGTCCAAAGCTCCCTCCTGTTGCTAGGACTCACAACAAATGCAGAGATCCTGCCCCATAGTGTATCAGATCACAAGCCTATTCGGATAGAAATTAAAAAAGACCAAGTCAAGGGACCCATCCCCTTCAGATTTAGCCCGACTTGGATCCAAGACAAAGACTTTCTCTCGCTAGTTTCCAAATCGTGGAACAACATTGTTACAGGCTCAACTTTTTATGTTTGGGAGGAAAAATTAAGAAGGTTAAAAGGAGCACTTAAAATATGGGCAAAGAGCCAGCCAAATCCAATCGCCATGCGCATAGCAGCCCAAATGCAGCTCGAGAGGCACCAACTGAAAATGGAACACCAAGAGGTCACGCAAGACGCCCTGCAACATGAAGACAACCTTCAAAGACAATGGCACAAAGCCTACAGAGAGGAGGAAAGCTACTGGAGGCAAAAATCAAGAAGTCTTTGGCTGAAAGAAGGAGATAAAAATACAAGTTATTTCCACAAGCAAGTGGAGGCAAGGAAATAATACAAAGCAGTTACAGAAGTACAAGTCCAAAATAAAACAATTGTAGATCTAGAGGGCATAAAACAAGCAGCCTTTGAAGCCTTTGAGACGCTCTACACAGAATCTCAAGGGACAGAAATAGACCCACAAAGGTACCCTCTCACCATTATCCCAGGCCTCATAGATGAGGATATCAACAGCAAGCTGACCATGGAGGTATCGCAGCAAGAGATAAAGGAGGCCATGGATCAAATGAACCCAGACAAGGCCCCTGGGCCGGATGGGTTCACTGCCAGCTTCTATCAACAATGCTGGGATATAATAAAAAAGGAACTAACCAAAATGATCAAGAAATCACAGCAAAGAAGTAAGCTAGGTGGAAGCACCAATTCATCCTTCCTGGCACTCATCCCAAAGGAGAAAGGAGCAGTCTCATTCAACCACTTCAGGCCAATCTCCCTTTGTAACACAAGCTATAAAATACTCACCAAAGTTATAGCCAATCGACTCAAGTCAATCTTCCTTCTCATTATTCCTGAAAACCAAGGAGGCTTCGTCAAAGGTAGGCACATTGTCGATAACATCATCCTTGTTCAAGAGGCCCTTCATTCAAGTATCCAAAGGAAAGACAAAGGTATGATCATTAAACTGGATCTCGCTAATGCATTTGATAGAGTTAGACATAAATTCTTATTTGAAGTAATGAGAAAGTTTTTCTTTGATTCGTCCTTTGTAAACTGGATAAAATCTTGTATCGGATCACCATGGATAGCCCCATTGGTGAATGGGAAGGTAACAAAGTTCTTCCAAGTTTCCAGAGGATTAAGACAAGGGTTCCCCCTTTCACCCCTTCTCTATGCAATTCAAGCTTCAGTTCTAAGCTACCAGCTGGAAAACTCCCAAGTTCATAAAAACCTCCAGGGTCTAAGAATCGTGCAAGGGGTGAAAGAAAGAAACCATGCACAATTTGCGGACGATACACTGTTGTTGGGAGGAGCAAGTCCAATAATAGCAAAAAAGTTTAAGGAAGAGCTGGACGCTTATGCTGCAGTCTCAGGAAGTGAAATAAGCCAGGCCAAAAGAAAAATCTATGGATGGAACATCATGCCAAATGAGATGATGGGAATCACAAGAGTTCTAGGGATGGAAGGGCATACTAATTGGGAGGCCTTTAAATACCTTGGAATCCCCATTTTTAAATCTGCCCCAAAAGCCTCTCACTGGAACCATCTGATAGACAAACTAAAGAGTAAATTTTCCTCCTGGGGGGCGAACTAGTTAAATTTAGCAGGGAAGGCAGTCCTGATTAAATCCATGGTGACCAGCATCCCCATCTATCAGAATTCACTTCTTTTAGCCCCGGCCATCGTCATCCAAAAAATTGAAGCACTTCAAAGGCGCTTCCTGTGGGAAGGAGGGAAGCAGGCACGGAGGAAATTACATTTGATCAGTTGGGAAAAAACCTCAAAGCCCTTCATGGAAGGGGGCCTTAAATTTAAAAAAACCCGAACTCAAAATCTGGCATTGGGGGCAAAGTTTCTTTGGAGGATGGTCACAGGAAAACCAGCTTGGAGCAACCTAGCACTCTGGAGAAAATACTTTAGGGGGCCCAGGGACCGAAGCTTAGAGTTTCCTTGCAAAGAATCGAAAGGCTCCCCTATATTCAATCTCTGCAAAAAGGCGCTACCACGTTTCAGTCCTCACCTCACATGGGTGCCAAGGAACGGAAAAAAAATCAAAATATGGCAAGACTCAATTATGGGAGAGCCCCCCCTAGAGCTACGATAGGATCTACATCGCCTCAAAGACTGGATGGACAGTCAAAACATTGTTACTCTCTTTGACATCTCAATTTGGGGGGAGGACAAGCTACAATCTTGGCAAGCGTGGGGAGTGGCCAACAGACCTGCTGATCTAGAACAGGATTGGAGCACCCTTCAAAGTTGTCTTCAAGGGAAAGCCCCTTTAAAAAAGAAAGGTAAAGATGAACGAGGCTGGGGAGGAAATGCAAAGGCCTACACCACAGCCGAGGGCTACCAACTCTTTAACAACATCCCCATGGCTTTGCCTAATCTGGCAACCTGGAAAGCAATCTGGCATTCCAAGTCCATCCCAAAAATCGACCTTTTCATATGGACACTCGCGCACAAGAGAATCCAAACAGGGGAGAACCTTAAAAGACGTGGTTGGGAAGGTCCCTACAGATGTCCCTTATGTCTACTTGTTGACGAAACCACAGATCATCTCCTCCTCAACTATGTTTTCTCCAAAGAAGTCTGGATGCTAGCAACAGGAACCCAAAGTGCCCTCATTCTTCCCACTGATATAAGAAGTCTTCTTCTCCATTGGGACTCCCTCTACCCTTTCTCGGTAAAAAAAAGAAATCAAGCCTTCATGATGTGGAAAGTACTTCCAAAGTTATCCTGTGGAACCTTTGGCTAGAAAGGAACAATAGAATCTTCAGAGATAACCAAAGAAGCGCAGCCATGGTCGTCACCAAAATTCATTCTCTATTTGGTGAAACTGCCCCTTATCTCTGCAACTCAAATAAGAACCATACGATGGACGTTGAAGAGGAACTCTGGCTAAGCCAGTTCAAGATACAATGTCGCATGGGAAGAAACGCGAGCAATCTAATCAAAGAAGATTGGGAGGTTAGGAAAGACAAACAGGAGTTTGCCAATTGGAAAAGAGGAAGAAACACCCCTATCATATTCTTTGACGGGGCCTCGAAAGGAAATCCAGGCCAAGCTGGAGGAGGGGGGATAATTGAAAATCCCATTGAGGCTACAACAACACATTTCGCATTGGTCTTAGGATTTGAGTCCAATAACAGAGTTGAGGCTTTGGTTCTTTGGCAAGGGCTAATCCAAGCAAAAAAACTCAGGATCCAGGACTTGATAATAATTGGTGAATCCAGAGTGATTATACATGCCATAATTCGCCACTCTAAGACTCAAAGTGCAATTCTCAATAACCTTTTGGACAAGATCCACCTCCTCCTAAGGAATTTCAAATCGTATAAACTCTTTCATGTGTTAAGGGACTTAAATGGGGAGGCGGACAAGGAAGCCAATAAAGGCAAACTTCTGGAGCCGGGGGTATTGAAAGTGAACGAAATGGAAGATAGTGTGGCACTCCCTTGAATTATGATCCACCCTCCCTCTCATATTCAAGCGCAAGCTAAGTCAGCAGTCATGAAATCGAGGGAATCGATGAGGCCAGATCGCGTCAGAACATTTGGTTGGATAAGAGGGACATATCAGTACCATGAGAAGGGGCATCGCAGATATGGTGGAGACAAGAAATCTGCGCGACCATCCCTAAAAAATCTGACGAATCCAAGGGAAATGATGAGAAAGAGTGAAGAAGGAGTTAAAAAGAGGGCGAACCCCCATTCTCTTCCCAGTACCAAGGAAAGATCGAACGTCTTTCCAGGGCAGCGAGATCGTGTAGATTCCTTCAACAAAGAGAAGTGCGCAGACAAAAAGGGGACGCGTTCAGGAATGGCTTCTTCTTCGACCAGCAAACCAAGCACGGAAGAAAGGCTTAAGGAGATGGATAAAACATTGGAAAATCTGAAGCAACTGCTCTAGTATCAGCTGGATTTTCTTGAAAATTTGGATTCAAAAGATGGAAGAAGAATGGAGAAACTGGAAACGAACATCACCACTGCAAAGCTCGGGTTTACAGAGGAGTTGGATAAGCTACACAAGGAGCTAAAGAATCCTCAACAGGAATTTGAAGAACGAATAGATCAGCTGGAAGCAAAGATGGCTCAGCTAAACAGTGACTGGAAGCAATACCCCATGAACTAATCCAACTCAATAGTAGTCTGTAAGCAAGATCTCTCTTCAGCACAATGGCATTTTGTATAGAAGCCATTGTTGTAAATAACTCTGTACCTGATGAAGGTTAACAGGCATGTAGCTCAGGATTAAAGTCTATAGCAATAGATGTAGAAAGGATTTTCAGAAAGACAGGCACGAAGAAATTTGGGGCCTATTTTGTAATCGAATTTGTGGCCAGTCCACCTCTTTTAATATAATCTCTATAACCATTTTCGTCAAAAAAAAACTATAGGTCAATTATAATTTAGCTTAACTGGAACATCTAAAAATCCCACCCTTGAATTTAGTTTAAGATTACAGAGATTTGGCCCATGGGGTTTGTTTAGTAGTTATGATCAATACTCTGAATTCCCATAACCCTAAACACATTTTTACAGGATTCTCCCACTCCCTACAAATAAATCAAATATAGATGGATAAAAATTCCCCATGATTACCAAGAAGTCAAACGAGTATGACAAGTGATTGAATAACTAGATACATTATCATGTATTCTCGCAACTATTAATTTTTAATTAAATTTTGTTGCTTTTGGACTAAAGTAACTATAGGTCAATTATAATTTAACGAAACATTGTAGAAACTCACCCTTGAATTTAGTTTAACGTTACAAAGATTTGGCCATAGAGTTTGCTTAGTAGTTATTTGCTTAGTAGTTATGATCAATACTCTAAATTCCCATAACCCTAAACACATTTTTACATACTTCTCCCACTCCCTACAAATAAATCAAATATAGATGGATAAAAAGGATAAAAATTCCCCATGATTACCAAGAAGCCAAACGAGTATGACAAGTGAATTAAAGGAATATCGAAGATAGTTTGACAAGTGATTCCAATGATTCATGGCAATTCAAGATAATATTCTTCGTGAGTTTCCCATGGAAATGATGGAGGTGGGACAAGCTTATATTGCTAAGAGAGAAGGGAGATAATAGAGACATTGTGTCTAGGAGTGGAGTAATCGGAGGTCTGATCCTTGGAACCGAGATGGAAAATGTAAAAATCATTGGTCATTTATTCTATTTTATTGTATATATAGAGAGAAAAAGAAAAAACTTTATATTTCATGGAAAAAATAAATATACATGTGTTTACTGAAGAATTAGCTCTTCCTTTTGTTATATATTTTTATGTATTGTAAATATTTTTGTGCAGTTTTTATAGACTTCTTTTATATCTTTCTTCTGTTATAAGATTATTTTCTTTATAAGTTTTGATTTATTGGAGACATAATCAAACTTGACTCTCTCATAATTTTGTATTCTATATATAGTAATACAAATAAGTGTGCAACATATGTATAGATGTGAAAATCACTTTATGTGTATTTAATATTTGTTGCAAAAATTTGTAATAATAATAATAGCGACATATATCCATCTTAGCTTTTAATATTTTAAGAATAAAGATAAATTTTCCTCATTTTTTTAATTCTCTTGGTGCGTAATAGATCCAGGGTTATGAGGGATCTATGCTAGCATATATTTAACATAGAGGAAACTCTTAAAATTTTCCTTGGTAGTAGCTTTCACAACAATACATAAAATCCTACTAACCTATATCCTAGGTAGGATGCCAATAAATTGTTGTGTAATCTACTCTAAGTGAGAACTTAGAAGATGAATTAAAAAGTATTTTTCCCATCTCAATTATTTTTAACTTAGATAGTGAGGGTTCCATCCTTTATTCAATATATGTGAGCGACATGTCAATATGTGTGATCAACATCATAACACATACATAACCCTCTTCGATGAAGAGTCTTATAAACCTATGTAAGAGTAGATATGCTAACAAAATCTTAAAACATAAGAAACCAATGACACAAACATAGTACATGAGAGATTTACCCTAGAAACCTTTAATCGAGAAACCAACAAACTCATAGCCACAATTCTCTCTCTATGATTGTATTTACTTAACCATTCACAATATAATATATAGGCATTGCATAGCATCAATTAATCCTAATCCACTATCCAACATTAGATTACAACCCTAATCCCTTAATTGAGATTACATTACAATGAGCCAAAACCATTAGCTGTCAAAATAAGCAAAAAAAGATCAAAAAAATGGACATTGTTCTTTCAAGAGCAAGCTCTTGAACCCCCATGGGCTTTCACATGGGAAAATGTTTTCTACAAATTGTCACTAGGTTGCTACCCCTTAACACCCCAAACCCCCCACTAGTGACAGAGGGATTATCCTTTCTTGCACAATCTTCAAGCAAAGGATACAACACATATCCAACATCTGACCATGCTAACCCAAGATTGTTCACCCCCAAAAACCAAAAGAATAATCACAAATAATGGAACACGAAGAATGAACATAATTTTTTTACAGAAATGTCCAAAGTTTGTATAAACATATTTAATAATGGTAGGTGTGCATGGAAGAATGACATGTTAACTTGAATCTAATGTATCATATGGTCAAAGAACACGTACCACTTCATGACACGTGTCCTTATTTTCTCTCTCTTTTTCATGATTTCCACTTGTCAACTGATAAATTTTTTATATTAAAATCAATACACTATATCCTATCCTCCTCATAAAAGCGAATTTTCCCCCCATTGAATGCACAACCATGCTTAGATACTTACTGCACAAGAACAAGATAAACACCATAGAGGACAAGAGACTCCCTAAAATAGCTTCAAACTCTAGCCAAAACCACTAGTGGCTCAAGTAAGGGTGGCATCAAGATGCCAAGTCTTGGCTAAATCATTGGGGAATATAGGAAGATGTCATTATGCAGAATATTGATAATTTTATAAATATTATTCCATCTAAATTTAAAGATAATCTATGGTGTAATAAAGAATTAGAAGATAAAATGAAGCTAAGATACTACAAGGAGGTGATCAACCCTAATCTAGAAGATCAAAATTATCTCTTAGTCTTGATTAGCTCAAAAAAGAAAATCAACATTGCTAAAATGCAAACCATCTCCCACGAGCTACATAGTGAAATTGGGCATTGGAAAATTCCCAAAATATCGTGGGATGCAAGAATCTATCATCTTTGTGACACTAAGAGGGTTGAAGATAAAAAAGCACTTTCTCCTAGAGTACCCTGTGTATACTCAAATTAGATCACAATTTCAAAATATCACAACATTGACCTTCCTAACCTCCTAAGTCAACAAAACTATGGTGATCTTGGAACACTTCTCTCATTGTTTTTTGAGCACAGAAATAAGTTTCTAAAGAAATCTTTAATCTCTTATGTTTGTTAAGGTCCTATAAACTAATTCTAGTCTTAATGAACGTTAATCATCATCATTATCATCATCATCAATTATTTATCCAACTTAAAAAATTCATAACATTTTTATATTATAGTTATATGTGCAACTTAGAAAAACAAATATAACTTCTAAGATAAGCTAACTAAAGCTAACTATTTCTTTGTGGGCCTTGTTCTTGAGCTTCCATTAAGTTTCCTCCACAGTGCCAAGTACACTCTATGAGATGCTTCCTATAGGATATCTACATGGCTCAACACTTAAGCAATAATATCGCATATAACTAATGATTACTTTCTGTAAGTTTCTATGGTGCGAGATTTCAAAGTTTGATTCTTCCAATATTCCATAGTAGAATCCATTTTTAATCGATGTTTCAAATCCTTACCCGAATTTATATCGAGTTCAACAAGTCAAAGGTAAAGGTAAAGGTTATAAATCAACATTATAAATACCAAAAGATGCATGGATGATTAAGATCAAAAGAGTCGAATCATGAAAACCCAAAGGATGCGAAAAGAGACGCAAGATAAAGTGTATTAATTTTAGAGCATGTTTTTATATATAAAAACTAAAAATGTAATAAGAAACCTAATCCTACAATAACAACTAAACTCTATAATATACTATGTAATAAACAAATGAATGTCATATTAAATTATATACTAAGATTATAAATAATTACGTCGAAAGGCGTATACCTATTGACAATGGGTAGAATTAATCACCTTTTAATCATAAATTTCAATCCTAGGGTTGGCAATTGAAGATACTGGCATATTCTTCGTCGTCCTCTCTAATCAATGGATGAGATTTTGATAAATTAACTTCCGCTCATTTATAAAGACGTCCGTTTATGTGATTACTTTTTCACATTTACTAAATAAAATTAAAAAATTACTTGCTCATCACGAGATTGCCACGTTCAATGATTAAGAAATATTAAAAAATAACAACAGTGATTAATAAACTGGACAAATGCGTATGGCCGCATGGATGTGAACTGTTGCCGTTTCATTGGTGTGGAATTGGATGCAAATTAAAACGTTTTGTAGTGGGCCGTCATTTTTTAACCAGGGCAGATGCTTATGGCTTCCTCTACCCACGATTCCGCTTCCGCTTTTCAATTCCATGCCAGGTTTTGCCTGCGTTTTAAATGCCACCCAACGTTAAGCCTTTCAGCATTCACCAGCTGTGAGTACTCACGGCTGTGCTAGTAATACCTTATAGACAACAAAATATACTAAGATAAATTGTAAACCCTAAAGAATTATATTATACCCTAATATGAGATATACGTATACTATATAATGAATATTAATATCGTATTGAAGCAATAAAAAAATAATTATAATAAGTGAGTAATAAATCTCTTTTCTATTATAATAATGCTATAATACATTAGAATTTGTATTATAATATATATATCCTATTACAATACTATATATTTTGTGTTTAAAATAAACTTTATGTAATTTATTGAGGAGGATGATTATGAAGTTTTGGTGAAAACTATACATAGAATTTAGTTACATAAATTTACATAGAGATTTCAAAATAAATAAAGAGAAGAAAGAATAATTAATTGTATTAATTACTAATCTACATTTAAATAGTGAATAATTTAGAATAGATATAAGTTATATAAGTAACTAATGCGCCATAGTAGTGATCTAGAGAGATTTGGATACTTATTGATGGAAACTGGAGTGAACTGCCACCTAGTCTAAGTTAACTATTCCCTGCGATCATCAGTTAACTGAGTCACACGTGAAGAGGTGAGAGAAACACATGCATGCACAAGATATGCACCCTCCTGATCACATGCATGTGAAATCTTCTCTCTTGGTGAAAAAACAGAGGTGGACATGCAACTGATGGTGATAAAATTGAGGTTTCCATGCATGAGTTGCCTCCACTGGTTTAACTGAAGTGTAATTGAGACAAAAATGAAGAGGGAAGGTTCCCTATTTTGTAGGGAACAATCTCAGGAGGGAATATTCTCATCTATCTATTAGACCCTCACCTCAACAATAGACTAACAAATTTAGGAAAAATAATTACTAGTTGAGTGGGTAATATCTCTAACACCCCCCCCTGAACACTACTAGGGTGTAAATGAAGATTGGGTCTCGGAAACAAGGCCATGTTAGATACACATTTTACAATGAATATAATGAAAAAAAGAGGAAAGAGGGAA
>JZKD02S1855322.1:484821-506008 GCA_000966675.3 Picea glauca | reverse complement strand
GAGGTAAAAAGAGATATGGGGGAAGAGGTGAGGGGAGAGAGAGAGAGAGGAGTATATGTGTTGGCACACAGGGGCAGACCCAAGGTTCAATGCTTCAACAACTGTTGGTACAGGAGAAGACCTAGGTTTCAATGCTACAACAATGCACCAACAAAACCCTAACTACCGGCCCTTTTGGAAACACCTGTGAAGAAAATGAATTCTCACCCAAGGTAGAGGCAGGGGTGGTTGCAGGATTCAGATGTCTTCAACCTTAGCTGGGACACATATTTGTGATTGTAATACCTTAGCAGAGCACTTAGAAATTATGATTCATCAATATCCAGTCTTAGCTTACAATGCAGCTAAACCCTAACAAAATATCTTTGCAGTATTCACATAGATTCAATAGACTCAAGCACTAAGCATACCAACATAAATCAAATCTAGAATTCATTCACATTATTCATCACAAAGAAGTCATATTAGATTCATCTATCATCTAGCAGTGCACTAAGCATATAAACAAGAGAGAAATCATAAAGCACAAAGCATTCATAACACAGGATATGCATGGTTCACCCCCACCCTGGGGCTATGTCCACCAACTCTTCATCTTCTTTATTATCTTCGATGAATCTTCTTACATGCACAAAGCCTCAAAATCCACTCCGCAGAGGACAGGATATCTACGCACCTCACTAAATCCTCCTTCTTTGAGTTATAGCACAAAGCCTTTCACAATCTCTTACAATCACTTGTACTTAGCTCTGTAAGCCTCACACAATATGCACAAAGAAATTACCACTTAGCACTTAGCACTCTGGCAACTGACTAGTCACTACTATTCACTTCTTCTTACATTGCCTAGACTTCTATTTATACATTAAAAAATAGGCCTAAGCATGGGTAAACCCATGGGCCGACATCCCCATACCCATTACATAAGCCCAAAACCCAAAAATCCCTAAAAAGGGGTCGATATCCCACAATCTTCGCTTCGAATTGCGCTCTGCCTTCTACAGCCTGTCAAAGTCCCAAAATGGTCAACAATGAACAAGGATCCTCAAAACTTGGTTAAGGGCCAACATGCCCCCAACACTCACCTATGACTCGTCCCGAGTCACTCTGATCTGGGTAGCTCTGCCTCAAAAGCCTCGAGCTTGGCTCAAGCAGCTTCGACCTATTGTTGTGCCATGACCTCCTGCTCAACGAACTCTTGGATTACTGCTTCGTTGATAGGTCCCTCTAAGCATTGTTCAGCTGCAGTGACGACTTGCTCTAGTTCTTCTCCTCGGCCTTCGATCTCTGTGAATAGTTCGTAAGCCTCATCCTATATTGGTTGGAGCCTCTGAGTTACTTCCATGACTCTGCTCTGAATGGTGTGGACCTGATGTTGGGCAACGCATTTTTCTTGGGATTTCTTCATCCTCTCAATGGCTGACAGGGGCTTCAACTACGCCTGTACTATTTCTTCTTGCTTCTTTTCCTTCTGGAGTTGTGACTCCGGTGCCTTCAATTCAGGATCCTCAATGAGTTGCTCATAAGTCTAGACATTGCAGTCACTCGGTTGTTTACATTCCATGGTGAGGTTCTTGATTCTTTCAACTGTGCCTCGAGCAATCGCTTCTCTTTGATCTCGCATATCTTGCAGAGTACTGGGAACTATTCTTAGCTCCATATATGTTATTCTCTGCTGAAGCTGCTGGATGATTTCTGTGAGCTGTGCTACTTGGTTTTCAATTGGTTCTTCCTCCTTCTTCTCCAAGCCCATCACAGAGCGAAGTGCTTTGTTGACTGCTTCTTTTAATCTGACCTTCTTTGTGAGCAACGTTTCTTTCTCCTGCTGGATCTCGGCTCTCTCTTCTTCGAACTTTGCTTCAAGGGAATCCTTCTTCTATTTCACAATCCTGCGTTGCTCGATAACTTCCTCTTGTGCTTGTTTCAGGGCCATTGTGGCCTAGTCTTTCTCAACTTGTGCTCGATGAAGGTGGGTTTCAGTCACATTAGCCAGTCCACGGAGTTGAGCAGGATCATCTTCCAACTCTAGTTCTTCTGAGGGCAGGGATGCAGTGGATACTGTACGGTTCGAATAAACGGCGTATTGTACACCTCTTAGTTCTTCTTCAATTCTATCATACATGGCTTCTTGTTTTTCTTCGTTTCTTTGTAAAATCTCTTTTGAGGCATCTCCTATAGCTGAAATAATGAAGTTGAAGTCATCGACCGTGAGTACATTCTGCATCTTTGGCTTATTGGATTTGGACTTCTTCCATGATGAAGGTTCGTGAGGGAAAACTTCATTTTCTTATATGGATCAGTCTCATCAGGGAGGTTCTGTGGCAGTATTACTTCACCTTACTTATCTTCTTCTTCTTTGTTTTCCTCTTTGTTCACTTCGTCATCACCTCCTCTGCTAGGTGACTCAGATGCGGTCTCTTCTGATGAGCTGCGTATTTCTTGTACATATTGCTTCTTCTTCTTCTTCTTGCTGCTACTTGGGGCATCATACTCTTTGCAAGTAACCATCGGGTTTCCAATGAGGTCTGTATCAGACAACTCTATGGGGTTAGCAGGGATAAGGAGTTATGCAGGCCAGTCTTTAATGATTTCTTCCAGCTCCTCTGTAGTGAGCTTGTAGTAGTACTGAGGTTCTTCTTTGCTTTCATTGGCTCATGCAGTGATGTAAATAAAATGCCTATCTACACGAAACATCATAAGAGGCCTGAACCTTTCCAAGGTGTTCAACGTCATACAAGGGAAGGACTCAATAGCCCTCCTAAGTTGCAGGTAATAGGTATGAAATATTTCATTTGACTGCCACTTCTTTCCCATATCTCTCAAATACCAGAGCGTGGTGAAATTCGCAGGAAGCGACTCGAATGGCTCGATCTCAAGGAAGTTCGCACCTTCTAGCATCTCCCAAGCAGTAAACGCGATGAGGATAAGGAGCCAGCTGAAGTGAAACTCATACCCTTGATCCTGAGCTTCGCGACAATCCAATTCTATCTGGTTAACTAGGTACTTCACCCAGTTCATCTGTAGGCCTTCCACGCACTTCCCAGCGAGGTCAACGACAAACCCTGTAACCTGCGTGGGTATGTTCTTTATTACTATCTTTCCTGCAATTAATTGGCATGCCAGGCACACTGCGCCATTCTAGATGGAGGCTACCTTATAGCCTCATGTCCCCTTCTCAACATCATTGTATGTTTCTTTAATCGTCTGTGCCAGGGCGTGGTATGCAACTTTTCCTAGGTAGAAGTCTTGTGGGTCTGGTCCCTGCATGCTCAGTTCGGTGATCCTATGGATCAATGCTAGATCGATAGTGATACATCTATCCAACCACATATAGCCACCATGGAAGCATGACAACAGGATCTTAACGCAGGAATTAACCTCCTGGTGCCTTCCAAAATGTGGAATCTTCATTACATTCAAAAGGGTGGACTGTGCGCGGTTCATGGTCCATGGCTGAGGGATGATATTCATCTTATTTTCCTTCATCTTGGTCAGATATTTGTGAGGTGCGAGCATGCCATAGCTCTTACGGTCTCCCAGGTTATAATCGCTAATATTCACAGTTGGAATCCTCTCTAGCTGTGGTCTGAGTGTGCGTATCCCCTTCGAGAGATACACAGTGATGACAATGTAGTCGAAGTCCCTCAGGAAACTGTCGCGACTCACTACACCATCCAGTGGTGGGATGTACTCAGGTAGGATGGATGGTAATAACTTCACATTCGCCACGTCATCTCTATTCTTGGTTATTTTCTCAGTCGCAACTCGGGATGGTCTAGATCCATGAGCATTCGACGGGGAGGCTTGCACTCCTCTCGTCGATGAATCTTATACACCCACATACATTACTCTTTCAATCATGAGGTCTATGAGTATCTCCTTCACAGACTCTTCGACTGCGCTAAGTTCTTCGGACATACACGCTCATGGCTGACTATCTCGGGTTGAAGAGAAACTACTCAATGCAACAGGATGGATGGCGATAGCTCGACGATCACTGCACGAAATCAACTAATCTGTGAGCTCAGTAATCATGGGTGGAAAAAGTGTTCTCGGTGCAAGGATCGATGGAATAAGTAGACAACTAGGTAACAGATCTTTCCAATAGGCGAGAAGCCTTCATTAATGCAGTTATGTCTATTACGACGCAGTCCTAACGGTTTGATGGAGAGCTTTCTGGTCATAACTGTTGTTCTAACCATTCGGGTTGTCGGGATAACAATTATAATGCCTCTAACGGTCATATTGCTTCACCATGGCGAAGTGCCATGCTGTGTTGTACTAGTATCCCGACGAAGTTCAGATTCTGGAATCCTTCCTTCTGCACAATTCCTTCTGGAACTTTCTATAACTTTTCTATATTTGCTTTCTTCTTATTGATCTTTCTAGCCTTCTTCCCAGTGATCTTCGTTTTGATATTCCTCTTTCCATTTTGATTCTTATCTTCTCTGGCCATAGTAACTTCACGTTATTGATGGTCTTTACTAGGGTTCAAGGGAAATACTTCTTCTATGTCTGGTGTAGGTGCTCTGCTTTCCTGTACAGATAGGTGTCCCAAGTCCTCGTGTGTCCTTTGAAATTCGACATCCAAGTTTCTGGTTCTAGATAACCTTGACATGTTTTCCTGTTCTTCAATCAAATGTGCAATCCTCCTAGTCATGAAATCTTTTAATTCTTGCTTCTTCTGATCTAAGACTTCCTCTTCTTTTCTTCTGGCTTGATCCTTTTTGATCCAAGGTTTTCCTAGTAACATAGAAAATGGGGTGTTGTTCTCAATAAATTTAATAACCTCAAAATCTTCTTCTGTTGAGGTTCCATGAGCACTCATAGATATATGGGTAAGCCTTCCACATAGGGTTATCATCTTTCCTCTAAATAATCCTATTCTTCCCAATGAAGGAATCATAGCAGGCTTTCCTAAAATTTCCCAATTTCTTTCTATCATGATATTCACCTGTGTTTCCTCATCTAGAATGCAGTCAATGTCGAAATCTCCTATTCTTGTTTCTATGCATTCTTTTTCTTTGAATATCTCTGGTAAGTTGATGTTTCTATGATCATTCAGGGTTTCTTTCATATGCAATAGTATAGTTTCTGATTCTTTTTGGGGTTCTGCCATGATCTTAGTTTCTTGATCTTCCTCAGGGTTTTCTTTTCTCATATTCATTCTTTCAACCTTAGCAATCATTCTAGGGAAATCCAAAACTTCATGATCCATAGCTTTACAACAAAGACAATTGGGTCTTCTACCAGGGCATTCCTTAGGAAGATGTCCTAGTATTTTGCAACTGTAACAAAGAGTTAATCCTCTCTTTATCTTAAATGATCCCCATCCTTTCCTGTACTGCGCACTAGGATCATGGTAGCTAACCTGTAAAAAATTCTTTCTAGGATCCTGCATCCATTTGTCAACGAAACCATTTTTTGGTACAGGGGCAGACCCAGGGTTCAATGCTATAACAACGCACCAACAAAACCCTAACTACCGACCCTTTTGGAAACACCTGCGAAGCAGATGAAGTCTCACCTGAGGTAGAGGCATGGGTGGTTGTAGGAATTAGATGTCTGCAACCTAATTGGGACACATATATGTGATTGTAATACCTTAACAGAGAACTTAGCAATTATGATTCATCAATATCCAGTCTTAGCTTACACCGCAGCTAAACCCTAACAGAATATCTGCTCAGTATTCACATAGATTCAATATACTCAAGCACTAAGTGTAGAAACATAAATCAGATCTAGCATTCATTCACATTATTCGGCAAAAAGCGATCATATTGGATTCATCTATCATCTAACAATGCACTAAGCATATAAACAAAAGAGCAATCATAAAGAACAAATAATTCATAACACAAGATATATGTGGTTCACCCCCACCCTGGGGCTACGTCCACCAACTCTTCGTCTTCTTTATTATCTTCGATCAATCTTCTTACATGCACAAAGCCTCAGAATCCACTCTGCAGAGGACAGGAGATCTGTGCACCTCGCTAGATCCTCCTTCCTTGAGTTATAACACAAAGTCTTTCACAGTCTCTTACAATCACTTGTACTTAGCTCTGCAAGCCTCACACAATATTAACAAAGCAATTACCACTTAGCACTTAGCACTCTGGCAACTGACTAGTCACTACTAGTCACTATTCACTTCTTCTTACATCACCTAGACTTCTATTTATACATTACAAAATAGGCCTAATCATGGGTAAACCCATGGGCCGACATCCCCATACCCATTACATAAGCCCAAAATCCAAAAATCCCTAAAAGGGGGTCGAGATCCCATGATCTCTGCTTCGACTTGCGCTCTGCCTTTGACAACCTGTTGAAGTCCCAAAATGGTCAAGAATGACCAAGGATCCTCAAAACTTGGTCAAGGTCCAACAACAATTCACCAAAAAAACCCTAACTACCATCCCTTTCGGCAACATCTGCGAAGTAGATGAAGTCTCACCCAAGGTAAAGGCAGGGGGGTTGTAGGACTCAAGTGTCTACAACCTAGCTGGGACACAAATATGTAATTACAGAACTCTAACAAAGCACTTAGCAGTTATCAATCATTAGTACTTAACCCTTATTCACATCGCAAATAAAACCCTAATTACATAGAAACACAGTATTGAATAATATCTAACAAATTTAAGCACTTAGCATATAGAAATAGATCAGATCTAACATTCATTCACATCACTAAGCACTAAGCTACCATATTAGATGCATCTAAACATACATAAATATAAAAACACTAAGCATAAATCACATCAATCACACAAAGTAATCAGAACGCAGGATATACGTGGTTCACCCCCAATGTGGGGCTACATCCACCAACTCTACTTGTTCTTTATTATCTTCTATCAATCTCATTACATGCACAGAGCATCAAAACCTACTCCACATAGGACAGGAGATCTATGCGCACCTTGCCAGATCCTCCTTCCCTTAGTAGATCTAGGCACAGAGCCTTACACAGTCTATGCAAAAAGCACTACAGATGACTTGCACTTAGCTTTGCAAGTCTCAACATACAATATGCACAAATTCTCTTACAATCACTTGCACTTATCATAACACCTCTTAGCATCGCAACTCTATCTTATTTACATCGCCTAGATTTCTATTTATACTTTAAAAAATGGGCCTAAGCATGGGTAAACCCATCGATCGACATCCCATACCCATTACATAAACACTAAACCCAAAAAATCCACAAAAGGTGGCAAGATCCCACGATCTCCACTTTGCCTTGCGCTCCACCTTCGACTAGCATGTCGAAGTCCCAAAATCGGTCAAACATGACCAACGTTTCCACAAAAACTGGTCAAAGGCCAACATGCCCCCAACACTCACCTGTGACTCATCCTGAGTCACTCTGATCTAGGTAATTCTACCTCAAACGCCTCGAGCTTGGCTCGAGTTGCTTCGCCAAAGCCTCCTTCTCAGTGAACTACTGAATAACTTTCTTGTTCATAGGTCCTGCCAGTCGTTGTTCAACTGAAGTGACCACTTGTTCTAGGTGTATACCTTGTCTTTCAATCTCCTCAAAAAGTATGCAACTTCATCCTGCACTGGCTGGAGTCTCTGGGTCATTTCCATGACTTTACTCTAGATGGTATGGACTTGTTGTTGAAACTTGCTTTGTTCTTGGGATCTTTTCATACTCTTGATCGTTGGCAGTGGCTTCAACTGCGCTTGCACTATTGTTTCTTTCTACTTTACCTCCTGAAGTTATGACTCCAGTGTCCTTAGTTTAGGGTCCTCTGCGAGGCGCTCATAATTCTACGCACTTCGACTTCTAAGTTGTTTTCATTCCAAGGCTAATGCCTTGATTCTCTCAACTGCGCTTCGGGCGGTTTCTTCTCTCTTGTCACACAATTCCTGTGGAGTGCTTGGCACTGCTTGTAACTCTAGTTCTACTACTCTCTGTTGAAGTTTTTGAATGGATTCAGCAAGCTTCACCACTTGACTCTCCATTGGGTCTTCTTCCATTTGTTCTAAGCCTATCACAGAGCAAAGTGCTCTGGTGACTGCTTCTTTAACTCCAACCTGCTCCGCGAATAACTGTTCTTTCTCCTTTTGGATTTTTTCTCTATCCTCTGCAAACTTTGTTTGGAGGTCGTCGTTTTCCTGTTGTGTAACCCATCGTTGCTCTATGGCTTCATCCTTTGCTTGCTTCAGGGCCTCTGTGGCCTGTTATTTTTCCTCCTGGACATGACGAAGGTGAGCTTCGGTCACATCTATGATTTTGCGTAGCTAGGTAGGCTCATCTCCCAACTCAATTCCTTCATATGACAATGGCGCAGTAGACGCTGCATGTCTAGAGTGGAGGGATTATTGTACCCCTTTCAGTTTTTCTTCGATCCTATCATACATGGTCTCTTGTTTTGCTTCATTGCACTATAAAATATCCTATGAAGTGTCTGATACAACAGTGATGATAAGATCAATGTCACCCATCGTGAGCACAATGTGGAATGGAGATTTATTAGCTTTTGACTTCTTCTTCGATGTAGATTTCATGGGGGGAACCTTTATTTTCTTGGATTTCTAAGCCTCATCAATGGGATCCTTAGGTGGTGCTACTTTGCCCTGCTTCTGCTTATCTTCTTCTTTGTTGTTTTCTTACTTGTCTACTTCATCACTCCCTCCCCCTCTAGGTGAATCTGAAGCAGTTTATTTTGATGCGTTGTTTGGCTCCTGTACCTCTTCCTTCTTCTTCCTTCTGCTGCTACCGGGTGCATCATACTCTTCGCGAGTGACCACAAGACTTTCAATGAGGTCAGGGTCAGACAGTTCTGCCTAGTCAACTGGTATAAGGAACTTTGCAGGCCATTCCTTAGTTATTTCTTCGACATCCTCCTCTGTGAGATTATAGTAGGATTGGAGCTCTTATTTATGTTCATCCCCACACGCAGTGATATAAATAAAATGTCTATCTACGTGAAACTTTGCAAGGGGTCTAAACCTATGTAGGGTATTCGGCATCATGCGAGGGAAAGACTCGATAGCCCTCTTTAGCTCTAGGTAAAAGGCGTGGGACACCGTGTTTTAATTCCATTGTTTTTCCATGTCGCTTGAATACCAGAGCATAGTGAACTTCACAACTAGTGGTTCAGATCGCTAAATTTCAGGGAAGGTCGCTCCTTTTGACATCTCCCAAGCAATGAAGGCGATGAGGATTAGCATCCAACTGAAATGGAACTCGTAGCCCTGATCCTGAGCTTCGCGAAATTCTTTCTCTAATTAGTTGACAAGGTAGCTCACCCAGTTCATTTGTATCCCTTCCACGCATTTTCTTGTGAGGTCGACGACAAACCCTGTGACCTGCGTGGGTCTGTTTTTCCTGACTAGCTTATCAGCAATCAATTGGCAGGATAGGCACACTGTGCCATTCTGGATGGAGGATACCTTGTAGCCCAACTTCCCCTTCTCCACATCGCCATATATTTATTTGATTTGCTATGTTAGGGTGCGATCTACAGCCTTCCCTGGGTAAAAATATTGTGGGTCTGGTCCTTGCATGCTTAATCGAGTGATCCTATGGATCAACATCAGATCTACGGTGATGCGTCTATCCAGCCACAGATAACTACCATGGAAGCATGACAGCAAGATCTTAATGCACTCGTTAAACTCTTGATTCCTTCCAAAGTTTGGTATCTTCATCACATTCAGGATCATGGACCTCGTGATTTCCATGGTCCATGGCTGGGGGATTATTTTCGACTTCTTCCCCTTTGTCTTGGTCAAATACTTATGAGGTGCGAGCGTGCCATAGTTCTTGCGGTCTCCCAAGTTATAGTCATTGATCTTCAACATTAGAATCCTCTCCAACTGCGGTTTTACTACGCGTATCCCCTTTGGGAGGTACGTAGTAATCAATGTGTAGTTGAAGCCCCTCGGGACACTGTCACGACTCACCGCGCCAGCCATAGGTGGGATGTAGTCGAGCAGGATTGATGGGATGAGCTTCACATTCTCCAAGTCATCATGATTCTTGGCTCGTTTCTCTATCACAGCTCAGGACGGTCCAGATCCATGAGCAGTCGACGGGGATGCTTGCACTCCTCTCGTTGATGAGGCTTGAATGCTTGCGAACATGACCTTCTCAACCATGAGGTCTATGAGGATCTCTTCGATGGATTTCTCTACTGCGCTAAAGTCACCCGACATGCACGCTCGGGATTAGGTATCTTAGGTCGGTGATCAAACACTCAATGTAACAGAATGGGTGGCAAGGTCTCAATAGGCACATCGCGATAACAATGAATTCTCTGCAGGATCAGATACTCACAATTCGCAAAAGTGTTCTCGGTGCAATGTTCGACGGGATAAATAGACAACATCATAACAGATTCCTCCAACGGACAAGAAAGACTTCATCAATGCGATTCGATCCATTAGGGCATGTTCTCAATGGTCCAATGGAGATATTTCTGACCATAACTGTGTTTCTATCCATTCTGGAGCGTCGATCTAATAGTTGGGTCGCCTACAATGGTTATATTGCTTCATCGTGGCGAAGTGCCAATCTATGTTGTTTTGATATTTTGGCAGAGTTTAAATTCTACAAACCTTCTTTCTGTGAAGTCCGCTCTAGAACTTCCTGTAATTTTTCTAACTTAACTTTCTTCTTGTTGAGCTTTATGGCCTTCTTTCCTATGATATAAGTTACTGGGTTTCTCTTTTCATTGTTATTCTTATCTGTACTCAACATAGTAACTTTGCGTTGTTGATGGTTTTTCACAGGGTTCAAAGGTAATACTTTTTCTTTTTCTGGAGTATGTGCTCTACTTTCTTGCATTGATATGTTTCTTAAGCCTTCTTGCGTTCTTTCAACTTCGAAATCTAGGTCTCTGGCTCTTAGTAGCTTCGACTTTTCCTCCTTCTCTTCTATTAAGAACGCTATTCTCCTAGCCCTAAAATCCCTTAGTTCTTGCTTTTTCTGTTCTATAAATTCCTCTTCTGTTTTCCTTCTGACTTGATCTTTCTCAATCTAGGTTATTCCTAGAAAAAGGGAAAACGGGGCGTTGTTCTCAACAAAATTAATAACCTCGAATTCTTCCTCTGTCGAATATCCATGAGCACTCATAGGTATTTGGGTAAGTCTTCCACATAGGGTTATAAATTTTCCTTTAAACAATCTTATTTCTCCCACTGAAGGAATCATAGCTGGCTTTCCCAAAATTTCCCAAGTTCTTTCTGTCATGATATTCACCTGTGTTTCTACATCCAAGACACAGTCTATGTCGAAGTTTCATATTCTTGTTTCTATACATTCTTTTTCTTTTAATATCTCTGATAAGTTGATGTCTCTGTGATCATTCATGGTTTCTTTCATCTGGAACAATACAGTCTATGATTCTTTCTAGGGTTCTATCATATCCTTAGTCTCTTGGCTTATATATGGTTTTCTTGTCTCATATTCATCTTTTCGGCTTTAGAAATCATTATAGGGAAATCCAAAACTTCATGGTCCACAACTTTACAACAAAGGAAAATAAGGTTTCTACGAGGGCATTCCTTCGCAAGATGTCTCGGTCTTCTACAATTGTAACAAAGAGTTAATCCTCTCTTTCTCTTAAATGATCCCCAACCTTTCCTATACTACACCCTGGTATCATAATGATGGACCTACAGAAAATTATTTCTAGGATCCTGCATCCATTTGTTAGTCCAAACATTCTTTCTATGCATAGGAATAACATATATTTCATTACTTCTATCAGATCTATTCATTTCAAATCTTCTTTCTTCTAGCTGTGCCCTAGTTTTCAGACTAGGACAAAATCTATCAAACATACCTAGATCCATTCTTTTGAAACAAAATTTTTCACTTATCTTACCTTTATCAGAGCACAAAGGTTTAGGATATTACCTCTTTTCTTCAGATCTGATCCCTTTCTTAGCACAGAGCTTCGCAAGTTAAGTAGAATACTGCGCACTACAACAACAGATCTACGCACAAAGCTTTATTTTCCTTAGTTCCCAGCAATCACAGTTTCAGGTCTCGGCAATGGAACCATGTGTTGGCACACAGGGGCAGACCCGAGGTTCAACGCTTCAACAACACACCAAATAAAACCCTAACTATTGGCCCTTTCAACAACACCTGTGAAGCAGATGAAGTCTCACCCAAGGTAGAGGCAGGGGGGGTTGTAGGAATCAAGTGTCTACAACCTAGCTGGGACACAGATCTATGATTACAACACTCTAACAAATCACTTAGCAGTTATCAATCATTAGTACTTAACCCTTATTCACATCGCAGATAAAACCCTAATTACAGAGCAATGCAGTATTGAATAAGATCTAACACATTTAAGCACTTAACATATAGAAATAGATCATATTTAGCATTCATTCACATCACTAAGCACTAAGCTACCATATCAGATGCATCTAAACATACATAAAGATAACAACACTAAACATAAATCACATCAATCACATAAAACAATCAAAACACAGGATATACGTGGTTCACCCCCAGCGTGGGGCTACGTCCACCAACTCTTCTTCTTCTTTATTATCTTTTGTCAATATCATTACATGCACAAAGCATTAAAACCTACTCTTCATAGGACAGGATATTTGCGCACCTCGCCAGATCATCCTTGCCCGAGTAGATCTAGGCATAGAGCTTTACATAGTCTATGCACAAAGCACTACAGATGACTTGCACTTAGCTCTGCAAGTCTCAACATAAAATATGCACAAAGTCTCTTACAATCTCTTGCACTTATCATGACACCTCTTAGCACCGCAACTATATCTTACTTACATCACCTAGATTTCTATTTATACTTTACAAAATGGGCCTAAGCATGGGTAAACCCATGGGTCAACATCCCGTACTCATTACATAAACCCTAAACCCAAAAATTCCTCAAAAGGTGGCGAGATACCACAATCTCCGCTTCGCCTTGCACTCTGCCTTCGACCAACCTGTCGAAGTCCCAAAATCGGTCAAACATGACTAGCATTTCCACAAAACCTGGTCAAGGACCAACAATATGCAGGAGATAGAGAGAGTGAGGGAGGGGGGAGAGAGGGGGAAAGAGAGAGGGAGGTGGAGAGAGAGGGAGGGGGTAGAGAGAGAGAGAGAGAGAAAGAGAGAGAGAAAGAGAGAGAGATCTTTCATGTTAATAGGAACACATGGGCATTCTTTTTTCTAATAACACAAATGCTTTAGGAACGTGAATTTGTTCCTAAAGAACACATGTTATTTTAATTTCATTTTTTTTAGGAACATGTGCGCATTCATAAATAATTCGAGTTGGAAAGTGTGTTTGGCGGTTCGGTGAATATCGAAGTTGTAGGATTAAGAACATGCGCATGTTTCTAGGAACACCCACACATTCCTACATGCATGTATTCCTTCTCACCCCGTTACCACTTTTCCGTCTATCAACTTTGTGCACTCCCTCATTAGCTTAATTTTTAAAAACCTTCTCACCCCTTAATTCTATATAATATATTGAATTATCTTTTAACTATTTTTAATGCCCAATGTAAAAGTCTATGTGATATGATATTGCCTTACTAATGAATCTCTCATAAATATAACCCACAAAAAAATACAACTTTGATAAAAACTAGAATACAATCCTATCATATTTAACAAGGATGTGTTTTTTTTTAATTATTTTTTAAATTTCATGTTGAAGGATGTTCCTTTATCAACACAACCATTATTAATTTTTTAATTATTCTATTTATTTCAAAACTATACTTTTATTACATTATTTCATATACTTTCAATTTTAATTCTAATTTGTGATGTACAAATCTTAGTTCGAGTGGTGAAGTAAGTCTTCTAAATTATCTTCCCATTCAAGGATGGGTATTGATCGGTTTATATTATGTATTTGTAAGTTTATCATGCTACTTTAAGTAATTCAAAGTGTGAGATGAATCTTATTAGTCCCTTCCTTTCAGGATGGAGGGACTATTAGTAATCGGTTCAAGGTTGTTCTATTAATTTATGCACAGAAATCCATACAAACTAGTCATTTGAACCAAAGTTTTGCCAAATTCATATAAATTTCGGGCTCACATATAAGTTTTTATCCTAACTTTTCAAATTGAGGTTTTATTTGGAGTCATATCGAGGCAACATACTTCAAAATTAGGAAACATTTTTATCCTAACTTTTCAAATTGAGGTTTTATTTGGCCTCATATCGAGGCAACATACTTCAAAATTAGGAAACATAACGAGACAACAAACTTCAAACTTAGGAAACATAAGGCTTCAAGGAGGCAAGATGAATTAGGATGAATTAATACTATCTTGAAAGTTAGCATTAATTCCAAACATTAAATGTTTAAATGTTTGGAGAAGCATAACCCATAACCAGTTGTAATGTAAACAGTGACAGTGAGTACAACTTCCACTTGATAGTGGTAGTGAGTGAGACTTCCACTTGGTAGCTTGCATGTCGCTTTCCTAAGTTCAAAGAAAAGCCAAATTAATTTATCTCCTTCATTCCTATGGGAATGCATGGGTGAGTCCATTAATATCTTAAGCAATTTCATTTCCCTTCTCAATCTCTTACTTGGTTTAATTTTCTCTTCTTCTCAACCTCGTGCCTCTCCTTCTCAAGGAATGGGTATCCTCTGCAACTGGACGTTGTCTTCTCAAAGTAGTCCTCCTCTTCTTCCTGCAAGATTGAAGATAACTTAAAAGAGCAAAGTTATAATGGAAACTATCTTTTCAATCTTTGCAACTTGTCTCTCAAAATGGTCATCCTCTTCTGCCTTCAAGATTGAAAAGCGCTGAAAAGAGCAGAGTGATAATCATGAAACCTATCTTCTCAATCTTTTGCCTGGAAGATTGAAATCTTCCACCTGCAAGATTGAAAAGATAGGAGTGATCATGTTGCTCACTTTTTTTTTCTTTTCTTGTCACTAACAACTTTGAAAGCATTCATTTTCTATGGTCAATTTTCTATCTAGCGTTAACAGGGTTGAAGGCATTCAATTTTTTATCATTTTGTAATGTTGTTGCATTTATTCAAATTCTTGAAAACTACAAAGTAATCCTACAATAGACTACGCACCTATTATTTTCATCTTCGTAGAGTCTTCCATTGTTGAAGAAGATGAAGAGAGCCACGTTTGCACCTCTTATTTTCAAATTCATTGAGTCTTCCATTGTTGGTTTTGTTTCTTTCTTATCTTATGTTGAGGTTCATTTCATTTTTTTATGAGAGCCCAACCCCTGATTGGGAAAAAATTGATTGGATCTAAAAAAATTTCCCATCGAACCTCTTTGTTCATGTACAGATCAATGACCTTGCGGAATCTCCATAGCCAATTCTCTTTCCATTTTGGGTTATTTTCCTTCTACCCTCTCTACCCCCATTTATAGCTTGGAGGGTATCAAACAGAGAAAACCCACCTGCGTACTTCAGGTTCCCAGTCTCGACAACAGAGAAAACCCACCTATGGATTTCAGATTCCTAGTCCTGGTCCTTAAAGCATCCCTCATTATAGTATAGGCAGAATCAACCAAACGCATCACAAAGGTCCCATAATCGATAATGACTCCACCATTACCAGTCACATCCATATGAAACACGGAGGTAGGAATGGAGGTGATCCTCCTCTCACTGATGCTTATTCCCACCAGTTCAACATAATACAGTTTCTCTACATACCCAAGTCGTGAGCAGGATGGGAAGACAAAATATACATATTAAATTTTTGATTGTCTTGTTCCTGCCCAAAATCACTCGATCCAGCCATAGGACCACCATCACACCGTCAATAGTGAAGACATAATACACATATCCTTGATCGAACTTGATTCACTGGGTGCAATGCATGAAAGCCAAGTGTAACCCGATGCACTGGCACAATGCATGCAAACCAAGTGGCAGTAGATACATGCAACCTGTACATGCAGTTCACCAAGATATGAACCCTACCCATACACTGTGTCTTACCCACCCACACAACATGTCTTATGATGCGTTGAAAAAAGGTTATTCATTAAAATTATAATGAGACATGTTCATCTCATGGTTCGGTTCTAGGCGAGAACTCAAACCTTTAGCTGGACATGTTTCATTGTATTTGGTTATCAAATAGTTTTATGGTTTTATTCTATCTAATTGAAAAGTCAGACGCAACTTATTTCATTATACTTATGACATATTTTGTGTTCAACCTGCTCTCAAGTTGTCATGATCGTGTTTTATATTATAATAATAATAATAATCTATTTTTATTGGTGTATGAGACCCCCTTGTTTGTGCGACAAGGAACCCCCGTCCCTCCAGCAATTTGACTGGTAAAGTCTACGAAGGTATACATACCCTACCCGGTATACATACCCTACCCCCCTCTGGATTTGAACCTATGACCTCTTAAGAGGAAACACATGTTCTTAACCATTAAATAAGTTACATATAATTTCTTGCTTTTCATCTTGCTTTCTGACATGTCATAAAATAAAACTATGTATTGCTTTAATTCTTATTAGTAATATCTCAGCATCTATGAATAATATGGCCTCAGGCATTTTTGGGGGTTTTGATTAATTTTTCATTGATAAGCTAACAACCAATGGTTTAAAACTGTATATTAGAACAACCATCACTAACATTTCATTGAACATTTTCTACATTCATTATACCCAAAGTTTTGCAAACCTGCATTCTTTTCTATCCTAAAATCAACTTTCAATCTTCTAGAAGTGTGATTTAAATTCAATTCGGGCCTATTTCCGATACATGTATGACTGGACACCTTCTAGTATATAGATAGTGCAGTATAGGAGTGTCATAATTTAACAACCTTCTATTATTTTTTACCTATAATCGCTACTAAAGCTAATATTTCACAGATGAGCACTATTAAACTTTAATATTTTTTAAAGTTTCTTATTAATTGTTTTCAATATTATGGGTTAGTGGTACTACGTCAACTGTCTAGAGGAGCATGATTTTTGGGTTTGCCAATGATACTTGTCTAGAGGAGCATTGCTTTAGTTTGTCAATGCATATCCCAAGTAATATTTAAGATGACAAGTGTCCTTGTTCTGCTCAGAGCCTAATCTGCGTGAACCCCCTTTTCTATGGGTCAACAAAGCTTCACCATGCCACTAACCACTAAATCAGGCCGGACCCAAGCTATACAGTTCGAAGTCCTTTAATCTATGTTTGACTGTCTCATAAACACCTCAAGCTCATTCCTCTCTGAATGTCAGGTTTAGTCATCCAGGATGATACTATACGAACGTGATAGCACACAATGATCACCGTACGAACATAATTAGTTTACATGCCCTTCATTATGAAGTTACGCTAACAAGTTCATGTCGATATGCGCATAAATATATATAATATTTGTTTATGAACTCCAAGGCCCATATTGTTGGAAATATGGCAATACAGGTTGGCATGGATGGAATTGGTTTTGACATTAGATCTGTGGTGATGATAATAGCAATGATGGCATTGACACTGATGTCAAATAGATGAGAGACACTATTGTTGGTTGGCATTGAAAAATAACAATGTGCATTATGTATGTGTGATGGTTATAAGGCACTCTGTTACTACATGGCCTGTGATGATGAGAATGACAAGATCCAAAGTTCAGAGGATGTATCAGTGCATGGTGCAACAAGCCCTGTCAATAATAGTGTCAATAGGAAGAGATAATTTTATGGTATTCACGAACAAATAAAAATATGTTGAACCTGTCAAGTCACACCATCCACAAGATTACAGTGTAGAAGAGTGCGAGTGTAATCAGGAAATACACTTGAACATAAAACAAGACAGAGTAGAGATCATGATGGAAGCATGACTATGATGACAGAGTTGTTGATAAAGCAATGTTATAATGATGATGATGATGATGATGATGATGAGATAAACAATGCAAGATGATGTATTGTTACATGATCATAGTGAGGAATGTTGAAAAAACCTATACATATGCTCTGTTTTAAAATAACAGTCTATGACAGTTTCAAATAAACATATTGAGCATATAATAAATGTCAGTGTTATCTATGTTCATACGTTTCGAGTGACAAAGGGTTGACAAATGAGAAAGCTACAAATGTGAATCCTTCTACGTCTTATGATGATGATATTACACTCATTGATAAACTAATCACCACACTGAAAAGTGGAGTTACAAATATGGCTTCAGGTTTTCGCATGAATCCTATTCAGTTTGAAAAGGATGATGATACAAATTATCACATGGAACTTATAGTTGGACTTGCTAATATGCATGCAAAGAACTATAACATACTTGAGGTGGATAAGATCAGTAAACGCATTGGGTACAGGGATATTGACGTTGCATCATCTAGGATTGTTATTATTGAGGGTAGCTATGCTTTGAGTGAACGGTTGCACCCGTTCTTGGATCTCCGGGTGTCTGTCACTGGAGGTGTACACTTTGATCTTGTCAAGAGGGTTCTGAGGGATATAGATTAGTTGGGTCAGGCACCCGAGGAAAGTTCCAGATAAAACTGAAGAAAATTATGACATATATTTGTTTCCCCCCGAGGAAGATCCATAGACTTCTCAATCTTACTTGCGGATGGGGATTAGGGATGGCAAGTACAATCTTGTGTTTGAGGAATGGGTTGCTTCACAGGGAAGAGAGGCACATCGTGGACTTGTAAATATGGTGCAAAGACTCAACAACCATCCGATCAAGAGACTGACGGTTTAGATTAAATTGTCATTTGAGAATTAATCCCACATTGCAAGTGCGAAAAGATTTATTTGGGTTTATATACACAACTCTCTCTATTCCTATTCGACGCATAGTGCAGAGGTAAGGCGGGGGCTCTAGGTGCTTGGACGTCTCAAGAAGATCACCATCCTGGAGCCTGGGACGACCTGTCAGGCCCCCTACCTTTTGGTCAAGGAGACAATGACGTTGATTAACAATTGGAAGATCTCGTCCGTTGGTTGATTAAAATATTAAAAAAAAAAAAATTATTGTTGGCATGACCGTGGGCTTAAAGGTTGTTAGTTAGTTTGGTTGGTGGAGCCAGAAAGGGTTGATGAGGTTGTTATTCTCATAGTATTTTTAGGAATAATTCCAATTTGGAGGATATCCAAGCCCACTGCTAGTTGAATGAACATCTGGATGTCAAGACCTTCACTCTGTCGGGAGATTGAGTGTAATGCTAAAACTGGAGGTTCTTCAATTTTAGTAAAACCCTGCACAACATTCAGACCGTTGTAAATGTCGAGAGTTTTGATAATGGCAAGTTCAAGACGAAGGAGGATCACACGAAGAAGATAGAAGAGGATATTAAAACTCCATCATAAATGTTGAAAGATCTACATGCAGCCATATCCAGATGATCACAAAATTTAGTAAAACCCTACAGAAATACAAAAGACAATGAGTAAAATAAAGCCACATTTTTCGATAGATGCTTTGGGATGATGAATAACAATTCATGACAAATAGTATATCAATAACAATTGTTGATAAAAGTATGTGAATATTAGTTTAAAGAATAATTTTATTATGAATTAAAGAAGACATCAAAAGCTAAGATAAAGATTGAAGAGATGTGTGGTTTGAAACAAAATGATTGTGTTATTTAAAACAATGATTATGTAATAGAAAAAAAGGTGTGATGATTCATGAAAGGGTGTGAATTCACATGAAGAGTTATTATGAAGGCATGTATAAGAAGGTTTATAATTGAAGTAGAATAAGGGACTGCAGAAGATACATTGAAGATAAGATGACAAAAATAGAGAGAGGAGCAGTCAAGACATGAAACAAAATTTTTCCAGATTCATAAATTAAGGGTGGTTGGGAGGTGCAAGGGCAAGTTGGAGCCTACAGGGGAGTAGGTGCTTCCTTGTCAGTTGTATCTAACTAAATAGGGGGTTGTAACCTCCTACCAATTGGAGTTGGTGAACATCGGTGTGGGTGCATCCTGATCAGTGGGTGCTGATCTAAAGAGGAAGAACATCTTCCTTCTATGTAACTAGTAAAACATAATTTTGCAGTTAATAGAAAAGTTCTTGTGGTTTTCCCAATTGGGTTCCATGATAAAATATTATGTTTTTATTTTGTTTTCATTAAAAAAAGAAAAATTGGTAAAATTATTGTGTCATTGATTCACCCCTACCTCTCAGTGACAGGATCTGATCCTTCAATTGGTATCAGATCCAGGTTTCTTCACTAAAGGTTTAAATCACTTGAAGATAACTATACATCATAATGGATCAACAGTTGAAGATGTCAATAAAAGTCCCCCTGCTTGATGGTGAAGACTATGTTTTCTAGAGTGTTAGAATAAAAACATATCTAATGTCCATTGGACTATAAGTATGGACGTTAGTTGAAAAAGGATGTGATGTTCCAAAAGTCACTGCCACAGAAGTAGAAGACAAGAAGAAATTTTTGGAATATGCAAAGGCTTTAAACACACTACAAGCTGGACTGAGTAAGGAGATCCTTGCTAAAGTACTAAACTATAAAAATTTAAAACAACTATGGGATAAATTGGAAACTATATATGCAAGAGATTCCAAGGTAAAGAGGGCCAAACTTCAGACTCTCAAAGTACAGTATTAAGGTCTAAAAATAAAGGATGAAGAAAAAATCTTAGAGTATTTCGAAAGAGTTGAGAATATTGTTAATGCAATCAAAGGTTTGGGAGTAGAAGTGTCAGACAATGAGTTAGTTGAAAATATACTAAGAACACTACCTATGTTAAATCATCCTAAAGTGTGCACTCTTGAAAGAGAATCTAGATCAATTCACCATGGATGAATTGTATGGAATCCTCACAGCCTATGAGTTAAGATTAGGTCATGAGAGGCTCCAAAAAGGAAAGGCAACCTTCAAGGTGCTCAGTAAAAAAAAAATATCAAAAGAAAAATCCTCAACCCATCCATCATGAATAATCTGATGTAGAAGAAGCCAATTTTATTTAAAAATTTCAGAAATGATCAAGGAGGTACAAAGGAAAGCTTTCTTTCAAATGTTCTAGTTGTGGCAAGGTTGGCCACTTTGCAGCCAAGTGTCCCTATCCCAAGGAGGACCCTAAATATGAAGAAGACACAAATAAACAATACAAGAAGAAGGGAAAACCCAACTATAAGAAAAATTATTACAATGGGAAAAATATTTTTTACTCAAAAGAAGAAAACAACAATTCATCAGAG
>JZKD02S1855322.1:427224-461788 GCA_000966675.3 Picea glauca | reverse complement strand
TGTATTCTATAGGTTTGAAGCTTTGCATCCTTTACTTTCTCATTACCCTCATAGCTGCTAATGAGTTTGTCCCACATTTCTTTGGCAGTTCCTAGGTGCATAACTTTTACAAATTATGCTTTTGCAAGCCCACTCAAGATAGCATTCATAGCCTTAGCGTTGAAGCTAAATTCTAGTTTGTCATCCTTATTAGCTAGAACGAATGGCTTTACATAACCAATATCTACCACATCCCAGACATCTGCACCTAACGACATTATGTAGGTTCTCATTCTAACTTTCCAGAAGGCAAAGTTTGTTCCATTGAAAAGAGGAGCCTTATTGGTTGAATTTCCTTCATGGCTTGACATGTTTAAGCTCTAGGATATACCCTTAGATAAAAGGGGTTGGATATGATACCAATTGTTGGACAACTGAGAGGGGGGGTGAATCAGTTGTCACCGTGCTTAAACAATTATGCTTCTTTTAAAATATTTACAAGGCACTCAATGATGATCACAATAATGTAGGGAAATGAACAATGGCACATTCAACATCAGTCACATATATGAGAAGCATCAGTCAATTACGATTTCGCATATCACGATTCCTTCGATGGAGGTTCTTGTCACTCCAATTTGTGATAGGCGAAACTCCGAAATGGAGCTTAGATCAACAATCCATGATCTCGATGAATCTACGGTCCAGATCTCATCGTGAATTCGCATCTCGTGATTCCTTCGATGGAGGTTCTTGTCACTCCAAGTCGCGATAGGAGAAACTTAGAAATGGATCTTAGATCAACAATCCACGTCTTTTGGTGTATTGATGGTCAGGATCTTTTCGTGATTTCGCAAGTCTTCATTGTGTCTGCATCGAGATTTCGAGATTTCGCGAACTCGCTTCACCTTTCACTTTTAAATATCGTGAATATTCTCCTAGATCCTACGATGGTCGATCCTCACGCTCATATCTAATGCCCGAGATCTATCCTCCATATCTGTGTGCTCTTCTTGTCTACATTGAGATCTGACAGTCATTGAGAATTCTGAATTGTTGATCCAACGATCACTGCTGCTATTGATCATGCTGATCTTTTCCATCGCTATTCTTGCCAACAATCCTTTGCACTATCTCTTTTGAGCTTATTCAAATCTTCTCATAATGCCATCATCTGAATGCCCATCTATTACATACTTTCTGTACTCATGCCATCTTCATTGTTGTACTTGCCATCAATGACAAGTATTCGTTGTCTATTAAATATTTGCCAACAGACTTTGCTAGGAGTATGCAACAAGAATTTGAAATGTCCTTGCTTGGTGAACTGAATTTCTTTCCAGGATTACAAATAGTACGGTCCAAAAGGGGATTCTTTATCCATCAGTCCAAGTATGTTAAAGATATTCTTAAGAAATTCCAGTTAGAGGATTGCAAACCTGTTTGTACACCTATGACAGATGGATGCAAACTAAGCAAGGAAGATGAGTCAAAAGTTGTAGATCCAAAACACTATAGATCAATGATTGAGAGGTTATTCTATGTAACATCTTCCAAACCTGATGTCAAACAAGTTTTTGGGATGGTGGCTAGATTCCAGGCTGCACCAAAAGAGATCCATGATCAAGCTATGGAAAGAATATTTAGGTATTTAAAAGGAACCATGGATCTTGGTTTGTGGTACCCTAGCAATAATTCATTCTCTTTAAAGGCCTATTCAGATACAGATTGGGCAAGTTGTGTAGATGACAAAAAAAGTACAAGTGGAGGAGCATTCTTCTTGGGAGAATCATTGGTAACTTGGATAAGCAAGAAACAATCCTCAATTTCTCTGTCTACCACTGAAGCTAAGTATACTACAACAAAATAATGTTGCACACAGGTAGAATGGATGAAACAAACCTTACAAGACATCAAAATAGTGTTTGAATAACCCACTACTATCTACTGTGATAATACAAGTTCTATAAGTCTTTCCAATAACCCTATCCAACACTCAAAATCAAAACACATTCCAATAAATTACCACTATCTAAGAGATCAAGCTAAAAATAAGAACATTAAATTGGAATATGTCCCAACACAAGAACATGTTGCAGATATTTTCACTAAACCCTTAAGAAGAGATGTATTTGAATATCTCAGGAAAAGATTGGGAGTAGTCTCTCTTCCAATCTAATATCTCAAAAAAATAATGCATCAATTGGCATCAATTCAGGGGGAGACAATGATCAAAGTCAGGGGGAGTCATTCAACCCTTTTCCCTTGATGTCAAAGGGGGAGAAATGAAAATATTATTTCCATCAATGCCAAAGGGGGAGATTGTTGGCAATATTGCAATACAGATTGGCATTGATGGCATTGGTTTTGACATTAGATCTGTGATGATGATAATAGCATTGATGGCATTGTCACCGATGTCAAATAGATGAGAGACATTGTTGTTGGTTGGAATTGACAAATAACAATGTGCATTATGTATGTGTGATGGTTATAAGGCACTCTGTTACTACACGACCTGTGATGATGATAATGACAAGATCCAAAGTTCATAGGATGTATCAGTGCCTGGTGCAACAAGCCCTGTCAATAATAGTGTCAACATGAAGAGATACTTTTATGGTATTCATGGAAAAAGAAAAAGATTTTGAACCTATCAAATCACACCATCCACAATATTATAATGTAGAAGAGTGTGAGTGTAATCAAGCAATAGTCTTGAACATAAAAGAATACGGAGTATAGATCGTGATGAAAACATGAATGTGATGACAGAGTTGTTGATAAAGCAATGTTATAATGATGATGATGAGATAAACAATGCAAGATGATGTATTGTTACATGATCATAGTGAGGAATGTTGACAAACCCTATACATATGCTCCGTTTTAAAATAACAGTCTATGAAATTTTCAAATAAACATATTGAGCATATAATAAATGTCAGTGTTATCTATGTTCATACGTTTCGAGTGACAAAGGGTTGACATATGAGAAAGATAAAAATGTGAATCCTTTTGCGTCTTATGATGATGATATTACACTCATTGATAAACTGATCACCACACTAGAAAGTGGAGTTACAAATCTGCCTTCAGGTTTTCGCATGCATCCTATTTAGTTTGAAAAGGATGACGATACAAATTATCACATGGAACTTATAGCTGGACTTGCTAATATGCGTGCAAGGAACTATAACATACATGAGGTGGATAAGCTTAGTAAACACACTGGGTATAGGGATATTGACATTGCATCATCTAGGATTTTTATTATTGAGGTTATCTATGCTATGAGTGAACGATTACGCTCATTCTTAGATCTTCGGGTGTCTATCACTGGAGGTCTACACTTTGATCTTGTCAAGAAGGTTCTAAGGGATATCAATCTGTCAGGTCAGGAACCGGAGGACATCATCATCAAATATCATAGAAAGTTTATCCTATGTACAAGGCCTACATTGAACTTGACTTGAAGACTACCCATATTAAAATTGTGAACAAATTAAATCCTTTCTCTAGATTTCAAACGCCCACTTACAGTTTAAAGTCCAGTCGTATTGCCACAATAGGACAAATTAAGGAAGTATTTTGTAGAGATCTCACAGATAAAACTGAAGAAAATTATGACATATATATGTTCCCCCCCGGGAAAGATCCAGATACTTCTCAATCTTACTTGTGGATGCGGAATATGGATGGCCAGTACAGTATTATGTTTGAGGAATGGGTTTCTTCATAGGGAAGAGAGGCACATTGTGGGCTTGTAAATATGGTGCAAAGACTCAACAACCGTCCGATTAAGAGATTGATGGTGCTAATTAAATTGTCATTTGAGAATTAATCCCACATTGCAAGTGCGAAAATCTTTATTTGGGTTTATATACACAACTCTCTCTATGCGTATTTGACACGTAGTGCAGAGGTAAGGTGGCAGCTCTAGGTGCTTGGACTTCTCGAGAAGATCACCAACATGGAGCCCGGGATGACCTGTCAGGCTCCCTACCTTTTGTTCAAGGAAACAATGACCATTGATTAACAATTAGAATATCTCGTCCATTGGTTGATTAAAATATTTAAAAAAAAAAGAATATTATTGGCATGACCGTGGGCTTAAAGGTTGTTCATTAGTTTCGTTGGAAGAATCGAAAAGGGTTGATGAGGTTGGTATTATCATTGTAGTTTTAGGCATAATTCCAATTTGGAGGATAGCCAAGCCCACTGTTAGTTGATTGAACATCTAGATGTCAAGACCATCACTCTGTCGGGATATTGAGCGTAATGATAAAACTGGAGGTTCGTCAATTTTAGTAAAACCCTGCAGAACATTCAGACCGTTGTAAATGTTGATTTCTGGAGGTTCGTCAATTTTAGTTATGATAATGACAAGGTCAATACGAAGGAGGATCACATGAAGAAGATAGAAGAGGCTATTAAAACTCCATCATAAATATCGAAATATCTACATGCTGCCATATCCAAATGATCACAAAATTTAGTAAAACCCTGCAGAAATACAAAAGACAATGAGTAAAATAAAGCCACATTTTTCGATGGATGCTTTGGGTTGATGAATAAAAATTCATGACAAATAGTATATCAATAATAATTGTTGATCAAAGTCTGTGAATATTAGTTTAAAGAAGAATTTTATTATGAATTAAATAAGACATCAAAAGCTAAGATAAATATTTAAGAGATGTGTGGTTTGAAAAAACATGATTATGTTATTTAAAACAATGATTATGTAATAGACAAAGAGGTGTGATGATTTATGAAAGGGTTTGAATTCCCATGAAGAGTTATGATGAAGGAATATATAAGAAGGTTGAGAATTGAAGTAGAAGAAGGAACTGTAGAAGATACATTGAATATCAATTGACAAAAGCAGAGAGAGGAGCAATCAAGACATGAAACAAAAGTTTTCTAGATTCATAAATTAAGGGTGGTTGGGAGGTGCAAGAGTGGGTTGGAGCCTGCAGAGGAGTAGGTGCTTCCTTGTCAGTTGTAACTGACTAAATAGGGGTTGTAACCTCCTACCAGTTGGAGCTGATGAACATGGGTGTGGGTGCTTCATGATCAGTGGGTGTTGATCTAAAGAGGAAGAACATCTTCCTTCTATGTAACTTGTAAAACATAATTTTGCAGTTAACAGAAAAGTGTTTGTGGTTTTCCCAATTGGGTTCCATGATAAAATATTATGTTTTTCTTTTTTTTGCATTAACAAAAGAAAAATTGATAAAACTATTGTGTCACTGATTCACCCCTACCTCTCAGTGACAGGATTTGATCCTTCACATATAAATTAAGAAATATAAACATATGCGCCTCGGTATGAACTTACTATGAAAACAAGTATACCCTCTTTCCAAACGTACACATCAGGGCTATCAAGCTTAAAGCAAATGAATGCATCGAGGCATATCATAGAGAAACTTCATGAAAATGATGTTGTACATGTTATGATCTCATACATGTGCTAATTTTTCTTCTATGACAACGTCATGATGAACTTAAACTAAGCAATATTCCCATCCTTTCTGAGTCACTTCCTACCTCTTCCTGCCATTGATAGGGACTTTTTGCTCACAACTCTCCTTGTTTCTCTAAATAATTATGTTAGGAAATCGCTAAAGTTCATATATATATATTACAAAGTCTAAGCATGAGATCATATTGAAAAGTAAACATACAAGGCGAACAACACTATTTACATATGTGTTTGACCATACATATATGCCTAGTTAAAGTCATAACATATTATTCTCTTTGTATATCTTTCTAACTCCTTACCAATGGTAATAAAATGCAAATAATAAATATAAATGAAGGGATTCAAAAGATATAATTATATGTTCAAGATTATGAACATTTGAGGAGGGATTTTTGGCATACTCAAATCCTTGAATGTATTCTTTTTCTTTGACTTCTCATTTGTGGTTTAGTTGTTTGGGATTTTATACAAGTTTAAATAAAATATTTAAATTTTTATATTTAAACTTTTAATTTTATACTAGTGTAGATTTATGTTAATCTTAGATTTTGTTGGAGATGTGTTATATACTTTGTATGTTGATTGTGCTAGGTGAAAATCCAACAATTTCACTAGTGTGGAGGGATGGACTTGTTTAACATAGAGGTTTATGGTAAGGGGTGTTGGCCTTAGAATTATTTTTGGTGTCCATTTTTGGCTTGTTTTTGCATTTTTTTTTGCTAATGGTTTTTCTGCTCATTGTAATCTAATCCTGGTTAAGGGAATATGGTTGTAATCTAATTCAATATATTGGATTAGGATTTTTTTATAATGTGTAATACCTAAATATTGTATTGTTGACAATCAAATTAATACAATGAAGAAGATAGAGGTGTGAGTCTAGGTTAGGTTGGTTTTCTCTATTAAGGGTTTCTAGTATAAATTTCTATGTATTGTGTAGGTTATGTTGTTGTTATTTGTATTGTGCTTAAGAATTTGTATGCATTGCTTCACTTGCATAGGTTTAAAAATTTCATATAGTATTAAAGTGATATTATTCGCTTCAAGGGGATGCCTTTGTTGTTAGGGTTTAGTTCGTTCTTTATAGAGAAAATGTATCTTGCATTATTTAGCGTAGTGTTTCATTGTGAGGGGAAATGGCTTTGAAATATTTTGTTGAGTCTGTTTTTGGATTTTTTTTATATTTTTTTGGCCAATAGTTGGAGTGCAGGGGAGGTTACCCCCCCTGTGGGTTTGGGGATGAAGCCCTCAAAGGAAAAATTGCCTTGTAAATGTATATTGTAATTTCATTGTAAATCTAGACCGTTCATTATAAGGTTGCATATCTAACGATAGAAGTTATGTTAGGGTTTTTTTTCCTAGAAAGAAACCCTCTTTTATGATGGAAATGTATTGCGGCTATGTATCATAGAAAATATTGTATTCTAAGAGAGGAAATTGTGAGAGAAAGAAGAGGAAGTTACAGTGGGTTTGTTGTAGGTTGTATCCCTTCATTTGCTGGATAATAATAAAGGAAGGGCCTGGAAATTTCTCTGGCAATTTATCGGGTATTTGAGAGGTACTTCTACTCATGCATTATGTTTTGGAAGTTCAGACACTTTTCTACAGGGATATGTTGATTCAAATATGGCAGGTGATAAAGATAGCAGGAGGAGCACCACAGGGTATGTTTTTACTATAGGTGTAACAACAGTAACTTGGATTTCGAAACTACAAAAGGATGTTGCACTTTCAACAATAGAAGCAGAGTATGTTGCTGCTACAGAGGCCAGTAAAGAAATGATTTGGTTACAAAGGTTTATGGAGGAATTGGGAAAGAAGCAAGAGAACAGAAGGTTGTACTGTGACAGTGAGAGTGCCATTCATCTTGCAAAGAAATCAACCTTCCATTCGAAGACTAAGAATATACAACTGAGGTACCATTTCATACTATCTGTCTTGGAAGATGGACATTTGAAGTTGGAAAAGATACACACTAGCCAGAATCCTGTAGACATGTTAACAAAAGGAGTAACCAGGGAGAAACTAAGTTCTTGCTCAGTTTCAATTAGTCTTCAAGAATGAAGGTGAAGATGAGAAATTTTCCAGGTCCAAGAAGGTTCATAGTCCAGCAGATAAAACAACGGTGGAGTTGTTGAGATCAGTCTCCAAGTGGGAGATTGTTGGTTGAGGAGCCTGATTATCTTCTTGATTCAGGGGTCTTTGTTTTCAGCCGTGTTTATACCCCATGCAGACTTTACACCCCAGAATAACGTACACTTTTCCATGTGGGGGAGTGCAGGGCGGGTTACCCCCCATGTGGGGTCCAGGGGAAAGCAGGCCCCCGGAGGAAAAATTGCCTTGTAAATGTATATTGTAATTTCATTGTAAATCTAGACCATTCATTATAAGGTCATAGATCTAACGGTAGAAGTTATGTTAGGGTTTTTTTCCCTAGAAGGAAACCCTCTTTTATGAGGTAAATTTATTGCGGCTATGTATCATAGCGAATATTGTATTCTGAGAGAGGAGACTGTGAGAGAAAGAAGAGGAAGTTACAACGGGTTTGTTGTAGGTTGTATCCCTTCATTTGCTGGATAATAATAAAGGAAGGACCTGGCAATTTCTTTGGTGGACGTAGCCCACACTGGGTGAACCAAGTATATCTCTGTCTCTATTGTATTGTGTATCTTTTGTGTTTTATTTCCTCATTTGTTTTATTTTATTTCTCTGTGATCCTGTTTTTCTAACAAATGGTTTTTCAACGCATTGTAATCTAATCCTGGCTAAGTTATTAGGGTTGTAATCTAATTCGGGTTAATGGATTAGGGTTTTGGATTTTATAGAGTATCTAAATAGTGTATTATGAACAATGAAGTTAGTACAATGAAAAAGATAGAGGGGAGGATCTAAGTTAGGTTGGTTTGCTCAATTATGGGTTTCTAGTGTAAATCTCTATGTACTATGTGTGTGTCATTGTTGTTCTTTCTATTGTACTTAAGAATTTGTATGCATGGCTTCACTTGCATAGGTTTAAAACTTTCATCTAGTATTCAATCTAGGTTATTAGCTTCAGGGGGATGCGTTTATTACAAGGTTTTAGCTTGTCCTTAATAGAGAAAGTTTTTCTTGGGTTTGTGATAAACCTAATTTTAGTGGAAGCTCCATGGTAGTGATTCTTGTGTGGAAGGGAATGATGAGAAGTTCCAAAATCTATATTGAGACATTTATAAGTCAAATATATGAGTTATAGAAGATACATATGGAATATCTTATTGTAGATATAGAATAGTGGGTTGTTGTGGATCTAGGTACAAAACCTACTGTAACATCAAAACAAGTCTGAGAGATGTTGGAAACAAAGGAAAGAAGTACAATTTGATGTTACATCTCAAATTTGGTGTTGTTGAATGTCTTTGGAGAAAACAATGCAAATAAGCTAAGGGACAAGTGAGAATTTGTGTCAGTCAAAATCCCTAGGAAACAAGTTGTTTCTTCAAAAGAATACATATCATCTTAGGATGGATGATGGTGACTCCATCACAGAGCATCTAAATTCCTTTAATACTCAAGTGTAAGTCATCTTGTCTCTATTGATATTAAGATGGAGAAATAAGATAAGTGTATTTCCCTATTATTTTCTTTGCCAAAATCGTGGGATAATCTAGTTGTAACAATTGGTACTACTACTCAATCCACATTAAATATTGAGGATATAGTTGCATCCTTGTTATTTGAGGAAATGAGGAGAAAATCCATGGAGGTTGTGGCCAATGATCCCTTATTTGTGAGAGGTCACCATGTAGACAAAACTAAAAATAATTTTTCGGAGGGAAGATCTAAATATATAGGACAATCTATAAGGAAATGGTGGAAATGTGGTAAAGTTAGGAATTATAAGAAATATTGTAAATTAAAAAATGTTTATAAAAGAAATGGATCTGATGACGCTCCTTCTACAAAATTAAATACCTCCTCAAAAGGAGGGGACATGTACTTGACATATGCAAGTACATATTTAGATCGTGATGCATGAATAGTTGAATCAGGTGCATATGTACATGTATGACTCGTCACAACGAGTGGTTTTTTTAATATGAACCTTGATAGTTAAAAGATAAAATATAAAAGACAACCCTTAATTTTGAGAATAAACCTTTAACTTAACAAATACCAGAATTCAGTCACACCATAAACAACAAAAGAATGTAGAGAGAACTCTTTTAAAGTAGGGTAGCACCATCAAATAATCCTTATGGAAGGAATCACTTCACAAGTCATGTTTTATATGATACAATAATCAACATCCAATATATCTCAATACAATGATACTTGTGTATTTATATTTTTTCATGAGTATTTATAGGGGCCTATATCAACTACCCCTTATTATTATATTATTTTCTTAAACTACATATTGGGCCTATTCCATGATTATGGCCACGTCACATTCATAATCCCCTTGGGTATTTCCATAGGTACATTACATTCCACCCCCCTTCATATGTTTCATCCTCAAAACATGGGTGAAAGGCATATAAATATGATATATTAATAAACATAGTCAATTGGTACCATGCATGAAAATCCATATGATGAAATGTGGACATGGGGTCCAACCGTGGCCTTTCCTTGATCATGATTATGGTTAGTACTTTATTTCCATATTGTCATTCTGATACTATGATATCTCCATGAATTGACTTTAGTCCTCCATGTGCCTCCATACTCTTCATTTGATTTGCCAATAGGTATTGCAATCAGTTTCCCTGCAAGGAATTATTCATGTGACCCCTTGTGCCCTTCTTGTTTAGTAAAAGAAACATCTTGTACTGTAATTTTCTTTTTCTTGTACCAAAGTTTCATAAAATTATTTTGCACATTAATATTAATTGTAACAACTAAGTGCATCCAAGGATATTCAAGAATAATATCCACATCATCCATATCTATAGCATGGAAATATGAATACCACACATAATTACCCATAAAAATATTCAGATATTTTAAAAAATGAACATTCTCAGCCTCAAGTTGTATTATTTGAATATGTTTTGTGGGGACTTGCAATATTTTATCCAAGTTAACATTCATGAAATTATGCTTGCAATTAGGGTTAACATAAACAATGACCTTTTGTTGAATACATCCATGAACCTGTAATCAAGAGTTGTCACTCAAGAATAAAACCTTAGTGATTTATTTATCCTTCTTCATAGCATGAGACCACCTATATAAAAATACTTGTTCATATTCTTCATTTGAAATTTCTTTCATCTTGTCATAGTTAATCAGGTCACACCATATGACAACATCTTGTCTTAAACAATAGGGTAACAAATATCTCTAATCCTCCTTCCAAAATGACTTTGTCTTATGCATGTATTATTCAATACTAAGATCATAAAATTTCTTATATAATACATCCTTATTACTATAACCCAAAAATAAAACTAATTTTTTGAAGAAATAACATACTTTTCAATGGAGCTCCTTTATGTGGCCAAGATTTTGAGGTGACAAATTTGAAATGATCATAGCTCCCTCAATATTGTTTGGAAAGTCTATTATGACCACAATTATGAAATTCCATGTTCATTTTGCATCTATTAGTGCTTGTTTTACATAAATCTGGGCACTCTATCAAAATATACCTTCTCTACAATCCATGCAATGATTATCGAAAAAAACCCTAAAATAACCAATTTTCAATTAGTGATAACTTCACTTCTTGAACTCCAGTTTGTATGATTTTTTTTTCTGAACTTGGGTATTTTTTGAGAGGAAATTAGATATATATATCTAGTTTCTTTAGATGATGTATATAAAGTTTCAAAAATTGATCTAAATACCGCTTTCTTATTTTTTCCTTGAAAAAAATGCACAAAAAAAAAAAAAAAATCTTTCTTTTTTTCCTAAGAAAGAGATCCGATACCACTTGTAGTAAACATGGATAGATAAAAGATAACCCTTAAGCTTGAGAAACTCTTATATTCATAAATACTAAATTTCATTCACACCATAAAAAACACAAGAATGTAGAGAGAATCCTTAAGGTAGGGTAACACTATCAAATAATTCTTATGGAAGGAATCATTCCACAAGCTATTCTTGCTACATTACAATAATCAACATCCAATATATCTCAATACAATGATACTTATGTATTTATATTTTGTTATGGGTATTTCTAGGGGCCTATGTCAACTACCCCTTATTATTATATTATTTCCTCTAACTACATAGTGGACCTATCCATGATTATGACCACATTACATTCATTATCCTCTTGAGTACCTACCTAGGTACCTCATATTATCATCCCTAGGTACATTATCAATTTCTTTGTAGACATAAATAAAAGTGAATTTTCATAAGTGGATCTAAATCTCCATGAGAATCTAAAAGGAAATTCTAAAATGTAGTAAATCTAGGCATTATAGAAAGATTGTAAATTAATAAATGTTGATAAAAGTAAGGGATTTGATGATGTTATTTCTGCAGAAGGAAAGAACTCCTCAAAATAAGGAGGGGATATGCACTTGACATCTACAAGTAAATATTCAGATCATGATGCATGGTTGATTAACTCAGGTGCAGTTTTTCATATGACTCATCATATGTAGTTATTTTGTGAATATGAAAAGTATAATGGAGGTGGCATCTTCCCGGGAGATGACTCAACAACTAAGGATGGATAAGTGAGAACCCTTCCTAGTGTTTTGTGTATTCCAATTTAGCTAGAAACCCAATATATGTGAGTAATATGGGTAATGTGAGTTTCTAGACTATATTTGAAAATGATACATGAAAGATGGTTTCATGAGTAATAATGTTGTTGAGGGGAGTTCATGTTAGAACTCTATACAATTTTTTGGGAAGCACTATCACTATGGGTGCAATAGTACTATTGTTCCTAAGAATGAAACTGATAGAACTATCACTCTTCTTGTATATAATAAAATTCGTTGGCATTAGAGAATGGGAAACATTGGAGAGAAGGGCCTTCATGATTTTCATAATAAATATATGGTTGAAGGTATCCTTGATTGTTATTTACATTTTGATTTATGTGAACACTATGTATATGGTAAACAAAGTTGAGTGAGATTCCTATTTAGCGATACAAAGGAAAAAGGGATCCTAGATTTGATATGCAATGGTGTGATTGGACCTGTACCTATTCCATCCATGGGAGGATATTTATACGATGTCTCCAAGAGTTCAAAGATCTTGTAGAAAACAAGACATAGAAGAAAATGAAAGTCTTGAGGGTTGATAATGGGGGAGAATTCTATAGGAAATATTTTGAGTAGGTTTGTAAATTTCATGGAAAAAAATCACAAAATATAACTCCATATACACCTCAACATAATGTAGTTACACAAAGGATGAATACGAAGTTGATGGAAAAGGCAAGAAGTATGCTTAGTGTTATATGTATAGAACAAAAAATTGGCTAGAGGCAATAGATATTGCATGTTATCTAATCAACTTAAAACCTATATCGTCATTGGTTGATAAGACTCTTCATGAGGCATGGAATAGTAAGAAAACATATCTTGTACATATTAGAGTTTTTAGATATGATTCTTATGTGCATGTTTCAAAGTAGAAAATGAGCAAGATGGAAAATAAAGCAGAGAAATGTATCTTCATTGGTTATAAATATGGAGTAAAAGGCTAGTAGATTTGGAATCTAGTGATCGAGAAGATTTTTTATAGTTGTGATGTGATCTTTAGAGAAGTTAATAGTACTTCCAAGCATGAATATGAACCAAGAGAAGAAAAACTAGAGAAAATAGAGTTTGAGATTGAGAATGGAGAATCTGATTGAATGGATGAATATGAGTTAGATGAGTCAGATGAAGAAGAGGAAACACAAACCCAATTTTCCCTTTGTTTTATCTGTTATTGAAGACGATCCTAGAATTTTTAGAGAGGTAGTTGATTCTAACGAGGGTAAACTCTAGAAGAAGGCTATGGTAGAAAAAATGGAGGCCTCAGACAAAAATGCGACATGGGACTTGGTCAAGTTACTTGATGGAAGAAAACATGTTGGTAGCAAATGAGTGTTCAAGAATAATCGTAATGCAAAAATTAGAGTGGAAAAGTACAAGTCTAGCCTAGTAGCAAAATAATATTCTCAGGTGGAGGGAATTCACTTTCATATGATTTTATCTCCTGTTGCAAAATTGATTTCCATTAGATTTATGTTGTCTCTTATTGCAACATTTAATCTTGAAGAGAACAAATGGATGTAAATACAACATTCTTACATGGAGATATGGAAGAAAAAATGTACATGAAATAGTTTGAAGGGTAAGAAGGAGTTGGTTTGCAAGTTGAAGCAATCCCCAAGAATGTGGCATCAAAAGTTTGATACTTACATACGAGGATTGAGATTTATGAGAAGCAAGGTGGATCATTATGTGTATTCCAAGAACGTTGATGATCACTTTATTTATGTAGTATTATATGTTGATAGTATGTTGCTAATGAGAAACAACAAGGCTATCATCAAGGAGGTCAAGTCTCACATATCCTTTAAATTTGATACAAAGCATCCTGGTGCTGCAAACTTTGTTTTGGTCATGGAGATTAAAGGAGATTTCGCAGATAGGAAACTTTGGTTAAACTAGAGGAAGTATGTTGAGACAATTTTGTAGAGATTTAATACGTAGGAATGTAAACATGTCAAGGTTTATATTTCTGTAGGTTGAAAGTTATTTGTAGAGCAACATCCCAAGACACAAGAAGACTAGAGGACATGTCCCATGTTCCATATGCTAGTGCTATTGATAGTATGATGTATGCCATGATTTGTATTAGACTAGGCATTACCCATACAATGGGAGTTTTGAGCAAATATGTGTGAAAACTAGGGAAGGAGCATTGGACAACTATAAAGAGAGTCTTTAGATATTTGTGGGGTACTGTAGATTATGCAATTCTCTACCAAGGAAGACTTGGATGATAGAGAGTGATAAATGTACAGGGCTTTGTTAATGCACATTGGGTTGGATATCTTAATTGCAAAATATTTACAAGTGGTTATGTGTTTATCCATTTGGAGGAACAATTAGCCACATGAGTAAGAGACAACTTGTAGTTTTACTTTCAACTATAAAAGTTGAATACATGGTAGCCACCCATGCAAGCAAGGAAACTCTATGGTTGCACAGATTGTGTTCAGATATTGGGTTTGTATAACAAGTTGTAAGGTTAGATTATGATAATCAGAGTGCAATATTTCTGGCAAATAACCCTTCTTATCATTCTACGTCAAAGCATATTGATGTGTAGTACGACTTTGTGAGAGACCTAGTTGAAGACAAGAAGGTGTTGCTAAAGAATGTTGACACCTTGAAGAACGTTGCAGACTCATTAATGAAATCTATTATTATTGGAAATTTCTCTTTGTGTAGAGAAGCATTGGGCATTGTTACTTGAACCCGTGACCTTGTAAATCTTGGACCATGTTGCCTTGACCCTGTGAACTTAGTAATTATGTCTCCGTTTACATTTTTGTTGAACTCAGTTGCTTCGATCATCAGTGGAACAGATTCCTTGTATGTTGATGGGGCATATCAATTTTATAAATGTACATCTTATATTCTCAATTTTTTCCATGCTTAATTTTGGATTTCATCAATTACAATCATTTTCATCTAGACATTTTTGCACAAAGTTCTTAACCGTTGTAAATATTTACAACTTTATTGTTTACATTAATTCACAAATTCAGATTATCTGTTGATAATAATAACCGACTATTATAGGATTATCGATACCATTTTTCTTATTGTAAAATTAGTGAGTAGAAAGTTAAATCATTTTAGTTAAAACATCTGATCATTTTGTCATTTTTGCCTGAGTCTCTCTAGTTTGTTTCCTTCTGGAAGTTCTCTAATTTGGACATCAAATTTTCATTATAAAAATGGTGGTAATATAACTAATTTTGTTCATGCAAGGTTTCTGAGATTAGATTTTCATCATAAAGCTGGGAGTAATTTAAATTACATTGTCCTATTTTAAATTATTCTTAATATGATAATAATAATAATAATAATAATAATCTATTTTTAAGGTCACTGCCAAGCCAGCACACCAAATTGGTGTATGAGACCCCCTTGTTTGTGGGACAAGGGACCCCCCTCTGCCCAGCGATTTGACTGGCAAAGTCTCGAAGGTATACATACCCTACCCCCCTCTGGATTTGAACCTGTGACCTCTTAAGAGGAAACACATGTTCTTAACCATTAGGCCCACTCAGGAAACACATGATAATAAGGTTGAAAGGTCACTTAAATTAACTTTTGGAGTTTATTTGTTCGCAGAACTGTACCTGTTAAGTGCAATATTTTCCCAAATAAATATTTGTATTTCATGTATAACATGTGATTTTAAAAGTTAGAGTTTTCATTTTGAATTTGTGTTATTGGCCTCTATATTTGTTAAATTGTATTGAGTTATATGAATATTTATCCTTTAAATGATTTCATAATGTAATTGGTTATGATTCTTTGCTACTCTCATTTTCATTTTATATTAAATTAGGTTTTTATTTACATACTTTCATTTTATATTAAGTTTTTATTTTCATGTTTTTATTGGCTATATGATTTGTTAACGTAGTTGGTTATGATTCTTTCCACTCCTATTTAATACTAAATTGAGTTTTTATTTACATGCTTTCATTTTTCATATTTCTTGTTTTTATTTGCTATAAATGTAGAACTTAAAGTATGATGTGTCATTTCATAAATTTTTAAGTAGATTCTTAAGTAAAAATTATAAGAATTAGATATTTGTTAATTATAATTTAGTGTTAGACCACATCTCAATAATCTTACATCAATATTATTATTTGTAAAATATTTAAAATTTTATTTATTCTCAAATAGTTATATAAATTAGAGTTAATGTGAAGATATAAAAGTGATGGAAAATTTAGTGTGGTGGGTTAGCTTGAATAGTTGAGTGTTGTGAATTACAAGCATGAGATCTCGGGGTCAAGTCCTCGAGCTAACTCCCTTTCTAGATATTATTGATCCTCACTCGATGTCACTACTGAGTTAGTGTTGTGAATTACAAGCAGGAGGACTCGGAATCAAGTCCCCAGGCTAGCTCTCTTTGTAGATATTATTGGGCCTCACTCAATGTCCCTGTCGAAAAAAGAAAGAAGGAAAGTTATGGAAAATTTAGAGTTGAAATCATTATTCACTAGTATCATTTTTGTTTTGGTGTTAGACGTATGTAATTCTATACTCTATAATACAATTCACCAAAATAAATCTTATGTGTATGTGGTATACAAAGAACCTATGACATAAGTGGGATATTAAAGAATATTCCTAATCTTGTTCCTACCTCCCAAATGTTTATTGATAATGACACGGACCTACCAAGTCCAAATTCATTTTTCTTTAGAGTTCTCAAACAACGTTGTTGATAGCTTCAATATGGGGTTGTCATGAGTACTTTAATCAACATCATATCCTTCTTTGTCAGAGCCCCAAACTGCTCTGTTCATGCACCAATGAAACAGTCATCATGAGCGCATGTTTTTTCCTTTGGTGCTAAACATTTACTCCCACGTGACCAAATGCTCGTCCTTGGGCCAAAACCTTCATCATTAGAGGTTTCTTATTAAGAAACAAACACCAACCTAGTCATCTCGATGATTATCCTTATTTGTCAGAGTCCCAAACTGCTCAGTTCATGCACTAGTGAAACAAGTCATCATGAGCGCCTATTTTCCCTCTGGCACTAAACCTTTACTCCCACGTGACCAAACGCCCATCCTTGGGCCAAAGCCGTCATCATTTGAGGTTTCTTATTAAGAAACAATAATCAACCTAGTCATCCCAACAATATCCCAATTGCGACAATGTATGTATCATCATCGGTGCTTTACCAAGGAGTAAGTGCACAACGCTATGTTGCTCTCACAATAAATTAGTCCCGACGATACCGGTCCACCCTGACCATTCTATATCATCGATCTGGAATTGAGTGATTAAAACGACATTATCGATTTATTATAACTTCACTGATCTCCATTTATCCCTCCATCGTCGATCTACTCCTTCGGTTTAATCCTTGTCGTCGATTGATCTAGATTCCCAACTCATCATTGTTGACCCTTCTTCTCGTCGGCACAATCACCAATATATTTTCATCGGTGACTCTAGATTCTTCAACAACAACGATCACTAATGTGTATCGACGTTGGCGGTCCTGAAATGGATGTCGTCGGCGATTGTTTGTTGTTGGAAAACCTCCCAAGTGGAGTTTGTGTGTTTCGATATGGCGAGTCCTAACGGTATGATCATGATTGTCAATTTTGAAAGGGTATCCCCGATCATATCTTCACTATCCATTCACTTGAACTTGGAAAACAATTCATTATGCATGCCTAATTTGCCTCTGGTTTATTTCAATCGATCTATGCAACAAAACATATTTATTCTTCTTCGCCTTAGTAATTTCAATCTTGTCCTAATTCATAGTGAGGGTATACACACAAACTCATGCAAAACATAACCTCTATTCGGCCCTACGCATAACACATTTTCACAACAAAGACATAACACACACACATATAATCCACAAAACACAGATTCACACATTTTTTTGAACTAGAAGGAATGGTATTACAACAATGAAGGATTTGTTCCTTGTTGGTCTCTCATACCGTTGTGCACACAATCACACACACTCACCCACTAACCTCTATCCATTACAAAACACTCAATATATTTTTGAGCTCTCGAGTAGCTCACAAACCAACAAATCCCGAGGCATCTTAACAAAACCCCAAATTTGGAAACTATTCCTAGAATTCAATAACAAATCAACACTTATCAAAACAAAACCAATGAATATATATTCTAGAGACACTTCATATAATTAGTACAAATAAAAATTTGAAAAATTAGGGAACCAAGTCCCTTGGTAAATGGTTTTGACCTCCTGGGTCAATCTTGAAACTTTACTGCTTGATGCTCTTGCATCAGATTCCCGGGGAAGAAAATATTCATGGACTTCTTTCCATGAGGTCTTCAAATTGTTTTCCATGCTTTTGGATCTCTACAACACTCACCCAATTCACATCTTCTATTGGAATATCTCTCCATTTCACCAAGTACTCATAGTAATCATGTTTCCTTGTCCTCTTGACAATTCTTTGATCAAGAATATTCTTCATCTGCAACTATTTTGTTGTAGGTAATTTCTTCATCCAATAGAATGGTTCAACCTTCTCTTGATCATAATAATCCTCTACATCAGGTCCTCTGTAAGGATATAAATATGCAACATTTAATATTGGTGAAATTCCAATATCATGTGGTAACTCAATCTCATAGGCATTATCTGAAAATTTTCTCAAAATCCTACAGGGTCCTATCTTCTTCAATTTCAATTTGTTATATTCCTTCTTTGGGAATATCCCTCTCCTTAGATGTTCCAAAACTTGATCTCCAACTTCAAAAGTATCTTCTCTTCTTCTCTGGTCTGCTCTTTGCTTGTACCTCTGACTATTGTCCTATAGTTGTTCCTTTATCTGTTCATGCAACATTTACATTGTTGTAGAAAAATCCGTTGCATCAACACTTCTCATCTATGTGTTTCCCATATCTCTAAGTGTATAAATGCCTCTTGGGTGCATACCATGATCCCACTGACTTCTATGCTCACTTACCAAACTCCTTAGTAAGTTTCCCAAGCTCATGTTAACCACTTCCATCTTCCCATCAGTTTGGGGGTGATATTATGAAATGAAAGAAAGGTTTATTCCAAGCTTCTTCCACAATGTCCTCCAAAATGTCCAACAAATTTAGTGTCTCTATCTGAAACTATACTTCTGGTAAATCCATGCAATCTAACAATTTCTCTGGAAAATAAATTAACAATATGGGTCGCGTCACTAGTCTTATAACAAGGTAAAAAAATGCGCTATTTTTTAGAATCTATCAACAATTACAAAGATTTAATCATTTCCCCTCTAAGTTCTAAGAAAATACAAAACAAAATCCATGCTTATAGCATCCCATGGTCTACTTGGTATGGGAAATGGTTGATATAAAGTTGTATTCTATTGCTTCCCTTTGGAATACTGAAAAACTCTAAATCTTTCTACAAAATTCTTAACATCAGATCTCATACCTGGCTAAAAATAAGAACTTAACTGAGAATTTTTTTTTTCTTGTCTAAAGTGACCAACCAATCCTTCACTATTCTTTTCTTTCAGCAAGTTATCCCTCATTGAGCATTTTGGAATGCACAATTGACTACCTTTGAACAACAATCCCTCCTAGATCGTATACTCCATCTAATGACGTCTATCTATGACCACTAGTTTCTCACATGCTTCATAGGCTTCCTTGAATTTTGGGTCTTCTTTGTACATTTCTTTGAGATGTTCAAACCCCATAGTACTCACTTGGAATTCCTACAAAACCAAACACCTCCTTCTCAAAGCATCTACAAATTTGTTATCACTTCCATCGATATGTTTAAGAACGAATGTAAAGTTTTGCAGAAACTCTACCCATCTGGCATGTCTTTGATTCAACTTCTCTTGCTCAGTTATCAACTATAAAACACAATTTCCAGTATACAAAATAAATTCTCTAGGCATAAGATAAACATGGATGATTTTAAGGATGGAAATTTATATTAAAATGTAAAAACTTGGGCTAATATTACTAGTCTTTAATATGAAAAATGTAAAATGTTTCGCGATAGTTTTTTTTAATTATTCAACTTTCTAAGGATTTTATATAATTTCTATAACATTTTGGTGATTTTTAAAGTAAAATAATTTTATTCTATGGAATTTGAGCGAATTGTTTTTAGAAAAAATGGAAATTGGCAAATCATTTTTTCGAAAAAACCATGGAAAATTAGCCCATTTGCGAAATTTATCCCCTAAAATAATCTATGAAGATAATTTTGATTAATTGGGTTGGTTTTCATTGATGTCGATCCTTGAAGAAAGTCTGGTAGCAAATTTTGGTAGCACAAGGTTTGGGTAATGGACCCAAGTTTGTTTGATGGATAATGGTATGAGTTTTGATATATTTATAGGCAATACTATTCTATATGGATAGTACATGTCATGCCATTTCCAGTGGTATGTGTAACGTCACATAACTCCTCACGGTTAGAGAGTTATGGCCATGTGAAGTCGGAGAATCGTCATGAATCATCTAGAAGCCCCAAAAGGTCAAAGTAGTCAAAGTGTTTGCAAAGAAGAAATTATTTAAATAATAAAGTGAAGTGATGAGTGTACTATAATTCAAAGAGGATGAAAAATAAATTATTTAAATAATAAAGTTAATGGAGAACGTACTAATTATGGAAAGTGGTTAAGTTAAGTGGACAAGTGGTTATAAGTGAGTTAACCCTAAATTAAGGAAAGTGGGTTAAGATGGTTAGAAGGTAACCCCTTGAGGAAGATACATAAAAGTATAAATAAGAGGAAAGGATCTCTCATTCAAATCACACTTGAATATAATTGAATATCTATTTTTGTGAAAGGTTATTTGGGCATGTATTATTGATAGAGAAAAATTGCAGCAGAAAAAATGCGGCAGGAAAAGTGCGGCAAAAAAAGTGCGACAGGAAAACTGCGGCAGAAAAAGTGCAGCAAAAAAAGTGTGGCAGAAAAAAGTGTGACAGAAAAATCGCGGCAGAAAAATCGGGTAGAAAAAGTGCAACAGAAAAATCGCGGAAGAAAAATTGTGACAGAAAAATCATGGTAGAAAAAGTGCGACAAAAAAATTCACAATAGAAAAAGTGAAACAGAAAAATCGCGGCAGAAAAATCGCGGTATTGGATGGTATTGGATGTTCAGTATTGTTGCATATATCAGATTTGTTGAGGGTTACAGTTGGTATTTGGCATATGGGTATTGGTGTTTTGGTTGTGATGTGTTTCTAAAGTTGTTGGTTTAGCTTGAGGCTACATAACAGTGAGGTTGTGGCACATGGTTTGATGTAAGAGTTTATGGTATTTGGCTTATGGATAGAGTGATGAATTGTTCGATAAATTTTGATGGGTATATTGGTGTATGTCTTTGGTAAATGGTTGAGGTACATGTTGGGTACATGGTTGAGACAAGTAGTTGATGAGTTGGCACATACATGAGGTGTATAGTTGATGATGTTTGTACATCTTGATGAGTCATAGTTGATGTGTAGTTGATGCATGATTGGTACATACTTGGTACATGGTTGGAGGCACTTGTTAGTAGTATTGTTGACACATCATTTATGGATGATGTAGCATACTTGTCTTGTTAGATCTGATTTTGTTGATAAGATTGATGAGACATGTTGTGATGATAGGTTGTTTGGACAGGTTGTTGTTACAAGTTATTTGTACAAGTTTGGTGCATGGTTTATGCACTTGTTGATGGTACAGGTTGAGGATATGTTGATGCATGGTACATGTTGTTTGGTGCAAGTTGATTGGTACAGGTTGTTATAGGTTATTAGTACAGGTTGACAGTGACAAGTTGACAGTGGCAGTGGTTGATTCAGTGATAGTGATAGGTTGTCTACATTTCGCATTTATATTTCAGGGTGGCTGGATAGGGCAAGGACAGGCGGTTGTAGCCACCTTTTTGTTGTAGCTGGAGAACATATATAGGGGGTTGCAGCCTCCTTCTGGTTGTAGCCAGAGAATTGGGGATTTGGATCTTCCCTCGGGTTGTAGCCTGAGAAACTAGGGGGTTGTAGCCTCCTTCTTGTTGTAGCCAAAGAATTGGGGAGTTGGAGCTTCCTTTAGTTTGTATCCTGAGAAACTAGGGTGTTGGAGCCTCCTTCCAGTTACAGTTGGAAAACAAAGGAAGTTGGTGCTTCCAATGAATGTAATTCTTAAAAACATATATGAAAAAGCATTTCATTTTTTTCTCCCTCTTTGGGTTTCCACGTAAAAAAATGGTGTACTGTGTATGTGTGTGATTGCTCATTTGTTCATTGTTTATTTACTCTGCAACTATTGGATGATAATGCTACATTGATATAACACTTGCATTTTGTGGTGAAAAATGATTAAATTTCTCTATTACTGATTCACCCCCCCTCTCAATAATCCAACAATTGGTATCAGATCCGGTTCCTTCAGGAATCATTTTAACCACTAGAAGAAGATCATGGATTATTATGAGAATGGAGTACCAATGTTTAATGGTCAAAATGGTTGTAAGTATGAGATGTGGAGCAGAAGGATGAAAGTATTTTTACAGGCACAGGGAAATTATGTTTGTCTATCAGTTGTTATAGGATATGATAGTTCAAAAAGGGAAAAGACTGCAGCCAAGAAGGAATTGAACGAGAATAAAAAAATAGCAATGGATTTCATCTGGGAAGGATTACCTAATCCGGTAAGAGAAAAGGTTGGTAAATGTTCATCAGCCAAAGAAATTTGGGACAAGTTACATGACATATATTCTTCACCCATCGCAGATTCAAAAAAATTCAAAGAAGATGCAGATACAGATCAAGAAGAATTATGTTCACCATGTCAAATAGATTCAGAAGATGAAGAGTACATAATCACCAAAGGTATGTTGTTTTTCTTTAATTTTGAAAAATGCGGACATCTTGAAATAGAATGCCATGAAGGAAATGAGACAAAAAAAATAATCGAAAAGGAAGACAATTATGAAGAAGAATTGATTAGTGTTTTAGATGAACTAAGAGAAAAAAAACAAGTCACTCAAGAAAGAATTGATGAAACAAAAGGAAAGTGTTCACATTTTTGAAGAATCCCAACAAGTCATTGAGAACTTAGGAACTCGGCTAGAAGAAGCCAGAAAGATCGAAGAAAATCTTGAATATCAAAAGTAGTATTTGGAAGCCTAACATAGAAGCACAGAAGAAAGAAACAGAAATGAGAGAGAAGATATTGACAGATCGTCTTAAGGAAAGAACTAACGATCTAAACCAGCTTGAGGCAAAGTTTGGTCAAGAAGAGAAAGGACTTGAAGAAGAAATAATCACATTAAAAAATCATCTTGAAGAAGATAAAAGAACATAAGAAGTCATAAAGTCCCAGATAATGAAGAAAGAAGAAGAGGTTGAGAAGCTTGAAGAAGAAGTTGTCAGATTGAGAAGTAAAAACGTCAAGCTCAACAAGGAAGTTGAAGAGACAGAAACATCCACATTAGTTATAGAGAATGAAGAGAAGCACTCTAGGTTGCTAGAAAATAAGAATGAAGAAAATAGAAAGATTTATGTAGAAGTACTAAAAGAAAGGAATCACAGTCAACCAGAATCTAAGAAAACTATTGAAGATACATCTTCAAGAAGACCATCCATGTTCAAGCCACAAAGAATATTCAATCATGATCATGATTAGTCAAGGAAAAAATTTAGAAGGACTACGCCACAAAGAAGATCACTCACTCCCAGGTATGCAAATTTCTTTTATGGTCATTGTTTTTGTTGTACTAACTTTGGACATAAGGTTGCAGATTGAAAGGATTATAAAATAAATGCTCAAGAAAGAAATGCCTATGTGGCCCCATGTAACATTGAATATTACAAATGTCATAACTATGGACACATAGCTAGTGATTGTAGAAACATGATCGATACTTCCATGAAAGAGAACATTGATATCAGATGTAAGAAAGTATGGATAAGAAAACGTGAAGAACATTTGAACAAAGACCAGGTCCCAGAGATCGCAAGATTGGAAATAAAGCTAGATGAAGAAAATTCTACAGAGAAAAATAAAGATTTCAAATATAGAAATGTTTGGAAAACAACTGAAAGAAAAGAAGGACGGGAAAATAAGGAACAGGTTCAAGAGATTGTACTTTCAGGAATTGTAGTGAAAGATGAATCCACAGACAAAAAGAAAGAAGTTAGATCTCATAGAGATAATGAATCTACCAATGAAGATGATGATGAATACACATCAGAGCAGGAATTGTTCTGTGCCATCCAGCTTAGAGACTCCCAGGTAACATAAATATTAGATAGGGGGAGTCTAGGCGATAGATGTGACAGACCAAAGAACCATCCTTCGAGCATTTTGTAGAGTTTGAATAAACAGATCCATAGCAGTCAGTTAGCATAAGTACAATCAGTTGTAGTAGTGAATACTTCATGATAGTACAATGATAAATGGGTCAAGATTATGGATAGTGTGCAGTAAAGTCTTGGACAGTATGGACAGAGATAGATTCATAATAACACTTAGCAGGTTTGGACATATATATGACAGTGGATGAGAGAATGGATTCATAGATTGGTTCAGAGAGTGGTTCAGAGACAAAGGAACATTATCATAATGGATTATAATTACACATGAAGTGGCGCGAACAATGCTAATGGATTCAAAATTGACATATATTGTTTGGACACATGTAGTGCATACAACAGTTCACATTCAAAATAGAGTAATTCTCATAAACAACAATGAAAAAACTTGCTACGAGCTATTGAAAGGAAGACCAACAAATGTGAATACAACAACCTCTACATCAAGGTAACTCAAGATAGTATTTTATTAATTGAATTTTATGTTGATGATATTATTTTTGTAAGCAATGATGACAAGTTAAGCCAGAAATTTGCAAAGGATATGCGGAATGAATTTCAAATGTCATTACTCGGAGAACTATCCTTCTTTCTGGGTCTTCATATACGTCAAAACAACCAAGGAATTTTTATTTCTCAAACTAAGTATATCAGAGAAAGGCTAAAGAGGTTTGGAATGGAAAATTGCAAACCAGTTACCACTCCTATTCAAACCAGTTGAAAGTTTAGCAAACATGATGATTCAAAGTCTACATACCAGACTAATACAAGTCAATGATTGGTAGCTTACTATATGTGACAACATCCAAACCAGACGTAATGCAAGCAGTTGGACATGTGTCACGATTTCAAGCAGCACCAAAGGAATCACATGTCTTAGCAGTGAAGAGGATTTTCAGATATCTCAAAGGAAAAAGAGATTTTGGATTATGGTATCCAAAAGGAAAGGATCTATCACTTATTTCCTACACAGATGCAAATTGGGAAGGTTGCATTGATGACCAATGAAGCACTAGTGGAGCAACTTTCTACTTGGGTGAGTGTTTAGTATCTTGTCTAAGCAAGAAACAATCATCAATATATTTATCTACAACCAAAGTAGAGTATATTGCAGCAGCATGATGTTGTACACAGGTTCTATGGATGAAAAAAACTTTGACAGATATGCAGGTTGAGTATGATGATCCCATTCTAATCTATTGTGATAATACAAGCGCCATTAGTATCTCAAAGAACCCCTTGATGCACTCCAAGATGAAGAACATTCCAATCAAGTATCACTTTCTACGGAAACAAGTTGCAGAGAAGAGAATCAAAATTGAATATGTGGGCACAAAAGAACAAGTGGCATACATATTTACAAAACCGCTTCCACGGGAAGCCTTGAGTATCTTTGCCAGAGACTCGGAGTAATTTATACTCCAAAATGAATTCTTTTGAATGCTTATCTTATATGTCTTAGATTTACACGAGGAAGCACCATAAAGAGGACAATTCAGGTTGGGAGATCAGTTTTAGAAAGAGTTCATTCAAGAGGAGTATCCCCAAGGACAATTCAGTTAGGGGGAGAAGCCCCGGATGGAAAGATATATTTTCCATTGGTGAGAAAGGGGGAGAGATTTATCATATGCAAAGGTAAATTCTTGGATAAAGAGCACAGAGGCATGGTTCCAGGGGGAGCATGAGTGATATGAATTCAGTATTGAATGAGAGTGTTTCCATCAATGCCAAAGGGGGAGGTTTTTGATTAATTGGGTTGGTTTTCATTGATGTCAACCCTTGAAGAAAGTCTGGTAGAAAATTTCGGTAGCAAAAAGGTTTGGGTAATGGACCCAAGTTTGTTTGATGGGTAATGGTATGATTTTTGATATATTTGTAGAAAAGACTATTCTAGATGGATAATACATGTCATGCCATTTTTGGTGGTATGTGGAACGTCACATAACTCCTCACGGTTAGAGAGTTATCGACATCTGAAGTTGAAGAACCCTCATGAGTCGTCTAGAAGCCCAAAAAGGTCAAAGTAGTCAAAGTGTTTGCAAAGAAGAAATTATTTAAATAATAAAGTGAAGTGATGAGTGTACTATAAGTCAAAGAGGATGCAAAATAAATTATTTAAATAATAAAGTTAATGGAGAACTTACTAATTATGGAAAGTGGTTAAGTTAAGTGGACAAGTGGTTATAAGTGGGTTAACCCTAAAATAAGGAAAGTGGATTAAGATGGTTAGAAGGTAACCCCTTGAGGAAGCTACATAAAAGTATAAATAAGAGACAAGGGTCTCTCATTCAAATCACACTTGAATATAATTGAATATCTATTTTTGTGAAAGGTTATTTGGGAAGGTACTATTGATAGAGAAAAATTGCAGCAGAAAAAGTGGCAGGAAAAGTGTTGCAGAAAAAGTGTGGTAGGAAAAGTGCAGAAGAAAAAGTGCGACAGAAAAATCGTGGCATAAAAAGTGCAGCAGAAAAATCGCAACAGAAAAAGTGCGATAGAAAAATCGTGGCAGAAAAAGTATGACAGAAAAATTGCGGCAGAAAAAGTGCGATAGAAAAATCGCGGCAGAAAAATCACGGCAAAAAAAGTGCGGAAAAAAAATCACGGCAGAAAAAGTGCGATAGAAAAATCGCAGCAGAAAAAGTGCGGCAAAAAATCGCAATAGAAAAATCGCAATAGCAACATGGTTGGGGTCTATTTATGAGAGATATGGCACATCTTGTTCGAGGTATGTTTTGTGAGCTAGAATTTAGCTCTTGAGATGGTATTGGATGTTTAGTATTGTTACATATATCAGATTTGTTGAGGGTTACAGTTGGTATTTTGTTGTTGGTATTTGGCATATGGGTATTGGTCTTTTGGTTGTTATGTGTTGTTGAATTTGTTGGTTTATCTTGAGGCTACATAATAGTGAGGTTGTGGTACATGATTTGAAGTAAGGGTTTATGGTATTTGATTTATGGATAGTGTGATGAATTGTTAGATAAATTTTGATGGTTATATTGGTGTATGTCTTTGGTATATGGTTGAGGTACAAGTTGGGTACATGGTTGAGACAAGTAGTTGATGAGTTGGCACATACATGAGGTGTATAGTTGATGATGTTGGTACATCTTGATGAGTCATAGTTGATGTGCAGTCGATACATGATTGGTACATACTTGGTACATGGTTGGAGACACTTGTTAGTAGTATTGTTGACACATCGTTTAAGGATGATGTAGCATACTTGTGTTGTTAGATATGATTTGGTTGATAATATTGATGAGACATGTTGTGGTGATAGGTTGTTTGGACAAGTTTTTGTGACAAGTTATTTGTACAGGTTTGGTGCATGGTTGATGTTACAGGTTGAGGACGGGTTGATGCATGGTACATGTTGGTTCAGGTTGTTTGGTGCAGGTTGATTGGTACAGGTTGTTATAGGTTATTGGTATAGGTTGACAATAGTAGTGGTTGATTCAGTGACAGTGACAGGTTGTCTACATTTGGCATTTATATTTCGGGGTTGTTGGATGGGGCAATGATAGGTGGTTGTAGCCACCTTCTGGTTGTAGCTAGAGAACATAGGGGGTTGTAGCCTCCTTTTGGTTGTAGCTAGAGAATTGGGGAGTTGGAGCTTCCCTCAAGTTGTAGCCTGAGAAACTATGGGGTTATAACCTCCTTATGGTTCTAGCCAGAGAATTGGGGAGTTGGAGCTTCCTTCATATTGTATCCCAAGAAACTAGGTGGTTGGAGCCTCCTTCCAGTTGCAGCTGGAAAACAAAGGAAGTTGGTGCTTCCAATGAATGTAATTATTAAAGAATATGAGAAAAAACATTTTGTGGTTTTCTCCCGCTTTGGGTTTCCACGTAAAACATTGTTGTATTGTGCATGTGTGTGATTGCTCATTTGTTAATTGTTTATTTACTCTACAACTATTGGATGATAATGCTACATTGATATAACACTTGCATTTTATGGAGAAAAAGGATTAAGTTTCTCTATTATTGATTCACCCCCCCTCTTAGTAATCCAACAGATAATTCCTCCATTTCTTTAAAGCTTGGATCACTGCATAGAACTCTTTTCCATAGGTTGAGTATTTATGCTTGGCATCTTTCAATTTCTCACTAAAATAAGCAATAGGATTTTCATATTGACTTAGAAAAACACTAATGGTTGCTCCACTTGCATCACACTTGACTTGGAAAGGTTTATGAAAATATGGAATAACTAAAATAGGTTGTTTGGTGATCTTCTCTTTAAAAAATTTGAATCATTTTTCAACTTCTCTTTTCCACTTAAATGGATGATGTTCCTTCTCAATAGTCTCAACTATTGGAGCACATATTCTACTGAAATTTCTAATGAATTTTCTGTAGAAACTTTCTAACCCATGAAAACTTCTTACCTCATAAATATTCCTTGGAGAATGCCACTCCTTGATAGATTTCACCTTCTCTGGGTCCATATTCAATCCATCCTGAGAGATTACAAAACCAAATAGGCTAACTTTGTCTTCATGAAGGAATATTTATTCAAATTTATCAATATTTTCTCCTGCTGCAAATTCCTCAATACCAACTTCAGAAACCTTAACTGTTGTTCCTTTGTTTTGATGTAGAAAACAATATCATCTAGATAAACAATTACAAATTTTCTAATAAAATTCTTGAGTACTTCATTCATGAGTCTCATGAATGTAATAGGTGTGTTTGTTAAGCCAAAAGGAATGACAATCCATTCATACAAACAATCATTTGTTTTAAAGGTTGTCTTCCACTCATCTCCTTCTCTCATCCTAATATGATGATATCCACTCTTTAAGTCAATATTTGAAAAATAATTTGCACCAATTAGACAATCTGTCAAATCATGCATACATGGTAAAGGAAATATGTACTTGATTTTAATCTTGTTAATTTCTCTAGTGTCTGTACACATTCTCCATCCGTGATCCTTCTTTGGAGTCAAACTAGTTGGCACCACACAAAGGATTAAAATTTCTCTTACCAATCATTTATCCAACAACTCCTAAACCTTATTTATGATTTCTTCATTCTCTTTGGGTGTCATCTTGTAGGCAACTTTGTTTGGTATACTTTCTCCTAGAATCAAGTTTATGTGATGGCTAATATTTCTCATGGGTTATAAGGCATTAGAAAACTCATCAACAATGATATCAATAGACTCATCTAATAGTGTTATAGCAAGATTTGTCTCACCACTTCAATCCTCCACCAAAGGCAAGCTCATAAGAGAGAAATAATGAGGTTCTCAATCAATAAGGGAAGATCTTGGGGGTTGAACATTTTGTTCAGACTTAAAGCACAAAGGGATGTAGACTCAATATGAAGTAAATAATTTCTCCAAAGTAACTTTGCTCTCAAAGTTGAATTCTTTCTCCTCTTTTTCATTGCTCGGAATTGGCCCATTTATAGACTTCAAAATGGAACTGAAGGGACGAGTCAGAATGTTTCCAGTATATGGAAGGCCAAGGATCATAGATCTCCTATTGTGACATGGAAACATGACATTAATTTTCATTTTCTGGCACAAATCTTGATGTACGCTGGTTTTAGTGGAGCAGCCTGCGTATACACATGTTGTATAGTAGGCAAGATGCATACATGTGAAAAAATATTTATTTTTAGCTCTAGATTTTATAAACAAGGATGATAAGTCTGGATGGAGAAATGGAAAAAGGCCTTATGTGTAATATTGCATAGGGTGAGGCAAATCTTTCTATAACAAATAGTGCTTGAATTTCAGTAGGAAAATCATGTAAATTAGTGTTGGTAAGTACTACCCTTGGATTACCAATCAAAGCAAATTGTACCTCCTCTTATTTCTTGACTTCCTGCAAAAAATCCTTTCCGCTCATCAACAACACACTTGGACCAACTTCTTCTTTAGCTCCTTCATCTTTCAGTGGAAATAACACATGCTTGTGTTCATCCTTTTCAAGGGTATAAGTATTCCTCTTTCCATCATGAACAACTTTCCTATCATACTTCCATGATCTTCCCAACAAAATATGACATACATCCATAGGCATGATATCACTTATTATTTCATCTTTGTAACCACCAATCTGAATTTCTTCCTTACACTGTTCACTTACCAAAATATGACGTCCTTTTTGAAACCAAGACATTTTGTATGGAGTAGGATGTGTCATCCTCTACAATCCCAACTTATCCACCATCTCTGTAGAAACTAGATTGCCTATGATGCCACTATCAATAACCACCTTACAACATTTCCCTTTTGATTTGCACGTGGTCCTGAATAAACTCTTTCTCTGTACTGGTTCATGAGTCTCCTTCTCTTCTTTAATAAAAATTCTCTTCAACATTAGTGATTCACCTAGATTAGGATTTTATTATTTTACCTCAACATTCATTGTCTCTTCCTTAGCTTCTGCAATGTGAGCTCCTCTCTGGTTTGTTGACTTGTTCTTAGCAAAATACCAAAACATGTGTCATGTTTTTCCACAAGTAAAACACCTGATTACTCTACCTCTATCTTGACCTCTTGAGAAGAATATTTCACCCCTTGAATATTCTCCTCTTGGTGACTGATTTCTATAGCTTCATGCCTCTCTCTTTGAAGCTTGATGATGTGTATTTTATGAGCGGAACAAAATGAATAGAGATTATTATCAAAAGATGCTTAACACATAATAACAGATATACAATAAAACTAGTTTCTATTCAATAAGTAAAAAAATATGAAACTGTAAAATGTAGCGAAAAACAAACTTGCTAGAATGGTGGTGGATTATCTCTAAGAAGGGATGTGATGATTGCACTCATTCACAAAAAGATGATTACAATGAGGCTCTGAAGGCCTTTTTACAATAAATAGGAATTTCAAAAACCCTAGACATCCAAAAACCTAACCCTAGGAGATGAACCGCCAAAAGTCATGTGGTCCCCGTTTGGGTAAGTTATTGCATCAACTTCTTGGGGTCATAACTTTTGCATACGATCTCCATTTTAGGTGCATAATAGCTCGTTGAAAAGACCTTCCTTTGAATTGAAGGCATTTATCCATACATCTGTCTATTCTATCAGGACCTAGTGGTATCCAGACTTCAGATCAATATTACTGAAGTATTTGGCCCCCGTGAGCTAACCAAGGAGGTCGTCAATTCAGGGAATCGGGTACCAGTTTCTGACTGTGATTTTATTCAAGGCCCGATAATCAATGCAGAGTCACCAGGTTCCATATTTCTTCTGTACCAGCATGATTGGGCTCCCGCAAGGTGATGAGCTGGGATGGATGTGCCCCTTGTGGATAATTTCTTGGATTTGTTGCCTGATCTCCTCATACTCTAAGAGAGAGAAGCGATAGACTAGCCCATTGGGCAGCGATGCGTCGGGGATCATATCGATGGGGTTCTTGACCTAACAGTGTAGAGGTACCCTGGTAGGTGAGGAGAATATATCTGAGTATTCTTCCATGACCTTATCCACTTGCTTATGTTGTGTGGAGAGGCCAGTCGTAGAGACCCTGGATGTGGTTGCGATATTTCGCTGGTTCTGAGAGCGAATCACGAAGAATAAAAACTTATCTGTCTGACAAATGACCTTCTTACATTGCTTGGCAGAGATCAAGGAAATATCACTAGGTTGGACTACCTCAGGTATCCTATACAATTTCTTGCTCAAAGTAATAATACCACTGCGAGGCCTAGACTCATATACAACATGACGTTTCCATAAATATGGTTGGCCCAAAATAACATTACAAACTTCGAGACGGGAAACATCATAAAATACCTCGTCTTTGAAGGGCTTGATTTCATATGAGAAGAGAAATTATTGGCTGACACAGATGTTTCTTCCTTGCTAGATCCATTCGATGTTGTAGGGCTGCAGGTGCGAAGTTATCGGTAGGGCGAGTCGCTTGACAACCTCTGTTGAGATGAGGTTCTTCTGGCTACCACTATCAATGATGAAGTGCATTAAACTACCTGTCTCCCCCTTTCTGGTTCTGACTCAGAGTTGTAACCCACATCTAATTTAGATTCTTTCACCTCAGCCACCAGTGACTACTTTGAGTGGAAATCAACAGTGTTATGCCAGGGGCTCTTATGGAAGTCACACCACTTCCCGATATCTTTATTTGTATTTTTCATTTTCCTTCTTTTCTTACGGCTTGTACTAGTCGTCCTGAGGTTGTCTATATTTGCTTTGTCCTTTTTTGTGTGGTTTGGAGCCACCCTTTCCTGGATTTTTTTGTGAGGGGTTCCTAGGCCCAAATTGTTGTGTCTTTTGTTTGAGCTTCTGCTCGATTTTGAAGGCATGTCGGTAGGTCGTGCCCAAGGATGAGATGGACAGAAATTCCATTTTTGCCTATATGTATCTATGCATACTGCCACGATACGTGAGCACCAGATTTCTCTCATAATATTTGATACCCAGCTCTGTGTGCAAGGTATGGAATATATTTGTGAAATCGGGCACTGCTTGGTCTCTTTCCTGCCGCGGTGTGGTCCATATTGTGTACATGTTGTCATAGCTTCCAACAGGGTAGTATTGTTCTGTAATAACATCCCTAAATGACTCACAGGTGACCGTGACTATAAATAATGAGGTTTCCTCTATTTCCTTTTGCTCACAGAAAGTTTCCCACCAATATTTGACATGGGGAACGACTTTGAGGAGCACAAAAGTAATATTTTCTCTATTCGAGAAGTTATGGATAGAGAAATACCCTTCTAGCAGATTCAACCATTTGTCTACAACATCTGCGTCTATATGACCTTCAAATATAGGAATATTGAAGTTTATTTGTACCTTGAAGGGGGCGGCACCTCCGTTTGAGGAAGATGCGTCACATGTTGGTATTCGTCGAAGTATTTGTGCAAAACTATCCATCTTCTTGTTCCTATGTTGCATGAGGGATTCCTCGAGGAACATTTTGAAGGGATCTCTTGCCCTATCATCTTTATTTTATCCCACCATGAGAGTTCGTTTGGGTGTGTGAGAGCTTTTGTCCTCAAGAGAAACAAGCTAGAGACCCAATTCTTTGTACCCTGACCTCGTTGGGGACATGCATTAAGACGACAAGGAGCATACCACTCTGATACCAATGATCCAGATTTTATGAGAAAAATGAAATGAATACAAATCATTATCAAAAAATGATTAACACATAACAACAAATATACAATTAAATTGGTTTCTATTCAATAAGGAAATAAGTTGGAACTGCAAAATGCAGCGAAAAACAAGCTTGCTAGAATGGTGGCAGCTTATCTATGAGAAGAGATGTGATGTATACACTCATCCGCAAGAAGATGATTACAATGAGGCTCTGAAGGCCCTTTTACAATAAACAAGAATGTCAAAAACCCTAGACATCCAAAAATCTAACTCTAGGAGATGAAGCGCCAAAAGTCATGTGGGCCCCATTTGGGTAAGTTAGTACACCAACTTCCCGGGGTCGTAACTTTTGCATACGATCTTCGTTTTAGGCACACGATAGCCCATTGGAAAGGTCTATCCAAGGACTACACATGTTTTTAGGACTTGACTTAGTTTATTTTCTATCTATGGTGAGGACTAAAAACGTTGTTTAGGGCCTCAAAATGGCCCCGGAAGTGAGGGACCCAAAAACTAGGAAAAAATTGCCATACTGGAAAACTGCCAAAATGAGCCAATTGGAATAGGTGGGAGGCCACTGAAATCCATCTGGATCACTTGAAATCTTCCTCTGTTGGATGATCCTTTTCCTCTTTTCAAACTCCTTCCTCTATTCTTTTGGCTCCGCTTCTTAGCCAACTTCTCTTTTTCCTTTAGGGATGCTTGGTAGGCATCTTCTAATATTCTTAGAGATAAAATGTTGATCTCATCTCAAATATCAAACCTCAGTCCATTTATATATCTAGAAACCTTCTCAACATCCTCTTCTATGTGTCATTCCCTAATATTCAGCCTATCGAATTCTTCAATGTATTCCTTCACTTTCATAGCTTTCTGCCTTAAATTTTACAATTATCTGAATATAATCAATTGATAGTCCTTAGGCATGAATTTTCCTTTGAATTTAGCTA
>JZKD02S1855322.1:399512-427098 GCA_000966675.3 Picea glauca | reverse complement strand
ACCATTCAACAACATCACATCAAATACACAGTACACCAAAATTTATGTGGAAATACAAATGGGAGAAAACCACATAGTTCTTTATTATAATATATCAAGATTAAATTCAAAATAAGCACCAACTTCCCAATTCTCCAACACCAAATGGAAGGAGGATCCAACTGTTAGAAATAATAGGTTTGCTCATTTAACCATAGATAATATAGCAATATTGTCACCCAACATAGGCCGAAGCCACCCCCGAGCACCTTAATCTTGACAGAGAGAATAATTTTGGAAGAAAATACTAGCTCCAAAAGCCAATCAATGTAGTGTACCACTCTCCAGAGCTAGCATACCAATCAAAAATTCCAAACCATAACCAAGAGAAAGTACAAGCCTAAAACCGAAAATACTAGTTGCAGTAGTTGTAGCTGCAACTACTCTCCAGACTTGCGCACTTACTGAATTTATTCAGTTGTGAGTTGTGTGTGTAAAAATGAGCTCTGGCATCCTGTATTTATACTACTCTTTCTTAATCATCTGGGCTGACTTCTCTTTCTAGAGGCTAAAGACTCAATATCAATTATATCCTTTAGTCGACTTGTCTTCTAGGGTTATGTCCAAGGCTTTAGGGTTTCTTCTTGATTTTTGGAATATTTTGTTCTTGTCAGGGTTACACATGGAGGTTAATACCTCCCACAACTACCATAATATCAACACTCCCTCCTATCTGGGGAGGTATTGAAAACAATGGTCTTGAGCACAAACATACCATTCAATTGGTCGCATCATCATAACAACACATGTTATCTCATGATCAAATCACGAGCACCATCAGTATTATCAGTATCACCTGATAGCATAAATTGCATCATCTCTCGAAGTCGTACTCCATCCAAGTGATCAGACATGATGCTGAATAAGTCACTCACTCCACAGAGTGATACAATAACTATTCTTCTAATCTGGACATATGTCCTAGAAGAATAAATGTCCTGGACCATTTTCTGCCTGGAGAATATCTGTCCACCAACACACTAACTATCCATATAGCTGGTAATCATTTCTAAAACTATTGATAGTCTTCATGGAAATTGGAACAATGACATTCAATAGAACACAACTATTTCTATCCATAGTAGTACACAACTATTATCTAGGGGTACACAACCACACCAAGTAGCACACAAATATTTAACCAGTGACACAGTCACAACTAGTGGAACACATCCACAACAGTAGCATACATCTATTTTCTAGAGACATACAGTCTCTACAACAACAATATCACTGTATCAACCTACATAAAACAATATCATGATATAAACTGAGTCATCTGGGCCATTCTTCCACTCACATCTATGATATCTGGAAGAGCATCTTCCCTTAGAAACTAAAACATCAACCATGGGCTATTTGGACTATTCTTCTCAAGGACTGAAGAACAATTATCCCTAATTTCTAAGCCTAGACCATTCCTTCGGCACTAATCATAGTGCAACCTGGATAGAATGAGTTTTCCCTAGGGAATGCATGTCCCTGATTTTTGAACCTGGACCATTCACATAACTAGACCATTCTCTAGAACTAATCATAGTGAAACCTTGATATAATGAGTCTTCCCTAGGGAATGAATGTCCAGACCATTTACTAATTGAAATGATTGTCCCACACCAACCTCCAAAACAGACCATTCTTCAAAACTGCTCACAACTGTGAACTTCGAAAGAATGATTTCCCGGCAAGGCATACCATTCTACTCGACCACTACTAAGAGTCATTGCAAAGAATAATGGTTTTCCTATACCATTCCCCCATACTAGTGTTATAGCCCTAAAATTCCATACCTCTGCATACATGGCATTGGCCCTCTTACTTGCATAATTTTCCAAAGTACTGTTGAGAAGCTCTTCTTAAAAAAAACATTTTTTAGATCATGTACGCGCCCTACACCACTGCAGATTGCATACATACGCTTGTTTCATGATACACAACATGCATACATACACTTGTTTCACACTAAACAACCCCCGTATGCTTGCAAAATTTGCAAAAATTAAAAAGTTGTAAGGAATTCAGTGAAATTCACAGGCTATTGGAAGTTTCCCAACCAATTCACCTGCTATGGCCCACCACCCAACCGAATAAACATCCTTTTGTCATATAAAAGGAGGTGTTGGGGTCTCATTTCCAATCCAATCATAAGAACAATGAAACTTTGCCCAATTTCACTTCCCTTCCTTGCCCAAGATTTTGCTACCTTTTGTGAGATATTGCCTCAACATTCCCTCATCAGCCCCTTCTTCCTCCATTCAATCCATTCCCTTCCCTTGAGATAATAAAAATATTGAGAGAAGAGGCCTATTGAAGGTGCACTTGGAGCATTGTAAAGAGCAGCCTGGACCAGGTTCACGAAATGGTGGCCGACACAGATTGCAAGTTTCAGTCTTTGTTTTATGAATAAAATAATCTCTTTTCCATGTCCCAAATGATGATGTTTTGTGTATTTTCTTTGATTTATACTTAGAATTTGATATCTAACCCTAAATCATGAATAGAATAGCATGCTTGTAGTCCTTGTTTTCCTATTTTTTGATGCAGTTCAGCCTTGGGAGGAGACTTGTAGTCTTTGGAACTACAGAGCTTGAGGATATCATCACCAAATGTGGGATAAAGGGTACATTTACCTGCTATTCTCTCTTATTGCTTTCTTTGCATTTGTTTTGGTATGTTTGGGGTAGAGTATAAAATAGATTGATTTTTAGATGGTCATTCACTTTGTCTATATCTTAAACCCTGGTATAGTTAAAGGGGGGATTTTCCTACTAGAAGAACTGGAGACCATATTGGGGATCTCTCTAGGGTTTTTATGGGGTTTTGGGTTGATTGATTAGTTTGTTTTCCTTTCGAGTTTCAGCCAAGTTTGTTGAGTCTATCAAGGGGTTATAGTCACCTCCACAATGCATACCATTTGTCCCTACCCCATAAGAGTTCCTAGTCTTTTTATTTTTGAAAAGACACAGAGGTGTATGCTCCCTAGCTTGGGTCAACCCACATACATACGTGCTCTGCACAGTAAAAAACCCGCGTACATATGGAGGGTGATAATGCAACAACCCATGTCTTTGTTTCATGAAAGTTTTTTGACAAAGAGGGAGTTTACCTCTTTCCTAATTGAAGTTCACACTTCTCATGCATTTCTTGAATCAGCCAGAGTCTTTGTCGGTGGCCATAGATCGGGTATAGGTTCCAGTTTACTTGTTTCCTAAGTCTTCTTGTGTTTACCCTAAAAAGGTTTTAAGCAAGATGTTGAGTCTTGGATCCTCCTTGTTGGTTTCTTGATTAAATCCCTATGATACGTAGTGGGATGAATTTCTTTGCCGATCTTGTTTCAGATTTATTTTTATCCTTTTTTACTTGATTTGAAAATATAAAAAGTTTACTTCAGTTTTTCTCTTTAAAGAGGTTAAAAAAAAATTATTGTTTTCTTGCATTTCAGTTTGGTAAAGTAGTTATTTGAAAAAAAAGAAAAAGAGTCTTTGTTTTCAAGTTCTTCTTGATTTCTTGAAACATAAGTAGTTTGTAGTCAATCGAAAGCAAGTTTTAGGTTTTCTTTACAAGATCTTGAAATATCAGTTAAGAAAAGTTGAGTTCACAAAGAGTTAGTTACAAGCTTTGCTTTTAAATTTGAAGTAATTTTCCTTTCAAGTGTTGTAATTTTCTCCTCCTTATTCATCTCTTTATAACACCATTAGTTTCACTATTGTGCCTTTTGAGTAAATCAATCCTTAAAAATAATGCCTAATCTAAAATACATTAGACCTTTTTGTTTGTAGGGTTCACAAACTAGTTTAGAGTTTTAGGGCCTTGAATTAGGTTTGGAGAGGAAAATCTTCAAGGCCACTTTAAATAAAACATTGGAGTCTGAGTTAGGGAGTGATTTAAGTCCAGTGTCATAAGAGTTAGTCGTGACCCCCCTCTAACATAAGGGATAAACATGAGGTCATGTGAGGAAAGGTAATGGAGATAACCCCTCCAAATTTTGACTGAACGTAGTGGGGATTGTATATTGAGGGTCTTTCTCGGGAATAATACTGACTGCATTTTCCTACAGATCTTCATGGACCTCAAATCCGTTAGAGATCCTATGTTTTCTTCTAGAACATTTGATTTTGATACCATTTATAGGCTTCAGACTTGTTATCCTGCTCATTATGATCTGCTCGACTGTCAACTGTACCCGGCTGGTAACTGACTGTGAGCTGGAAACCTAGTTGCCCATATTGTAGGGACTTACATAGGTGAATGTGGGAGAATAATGTGGTACATAGGAAGGATGTCGGATCGCGCTTTGAAAAGTATACCCAGAGGGCGATTACATTCTCAAGTTGCACTTACACTGGTTAGCTGCTCTAGTGTCGATTGGCGTAACTGTCCTTCCTACTAGATAGTCGACTGCTTGATTTGTCTTTAGGAAAAATTTTAGTGTGTGATTTGTGTTCAATGTTAGTCAATCATTACTGTGTCGGTTGATCATTTCACAAAGTGGAATATCAACAGCTTTGTCGGTCACAAAGGCTTCAGGGCCTGTCATCGGTTACATTGGAGCCACCTCCGCCACCGTTGCGGCGAAGACTTGACCAAGAAAAGTCGTTCGAAGCGACGAGGCCATAGGAAAATGTGCCTGAGCCTGCTTCGCAAGGAGACTTTCCAACTCCAGAGGAACCTACTATTTCTAACCTTGATGCAGAGGCTATTAGGCCAGCTAACCCTCTGATTACTGACTTGTTGATGTCGATATTAATTCATATTGTCCCTCTTGAGGTGACACCTTATGAGCGCCAGCTAGTCCTATGAGTGACAATGGGAGCAAATGTTGCTACTTTGTTCGGGAGTCATCATACTCCCATTACGACTACTACTACAAGGGGCATCCTACCTCCTCTCCCATCTTCGCTAGTCAGGACCACAATGGTCTCAACTCCCTCAACTTCGGGCAGTGGATCGATAGCGTTATCGACTTCGACCACTACTTTTTTTAATCAGAGTGCGACGATCCCTCCCTTATCATATGGGTTTCCCAACACTGATTCACACATGGTTCTTACTTATTCTACCTTATAGAAAATAGGTATGGGGGAAGGGAGCTCGAACACTCCCGTGCAAGGGTCAAACAGGGGATTTTTTGTCCCTTTTAATGCTATCCCTTATGGTGGGGGTCATATACCTCCTCTATCCCCTTCACTCGATGGTGCTTTTTAGCAGCCAATCAGGCCAAACGCTAATTATAGCTTGTTGGGTTGAGGAATTTTAGGACCTTCATTTTATACAATGTCGATGGGATCTATGTCGTTCTCTTTGTTCGATGCATTTGGGAATAATTATTTTTCTTCAGTTGTTGTCTCGGATGGGGGAAACACCATTTTTGGTCAACAAAACTTGGTGCAAGGTACTATTCCTTCACAGAGAGCGACAACTGGAGTTTTCTCCACACATGGTATTTGGAATCCTTGGCAGGGATTAGTTCCCTTACAAGGGATGATGGTCGGGGGTAACCCCTTCCATGCTCAATGGAACCCTGGGCAGGGCTCTATACCCTTGCCCATCGGATCGGTTGGGGGCATCCCCTTCCAAGGTCCTTGGAACACAATGCAGGGAGAAATCCCCACATAATCTATGCCATCCAATTTCATAAGTTCGTCGATGATACCCCAACAGACATAGTTTCCCTATGCTGGTCAAGGCCACGATTTCTACCAAAACCCTGGACAGTAGTCCAAATTTTCCTAGAAATATGGTGTCAGTCAAACTCCAGGACCCTCTTTTCTTGTAAATAGTTCACAACCGAAACTATCATTTTTGGCAACGCTACATCTCTCATACTTGTCAAGATTACTGAATGACCCAATTTGTCATGATATGTGTTGGCCCCCCATGCTGACTAAGTTTCCCTCAGATATTCTAAAATTTGAGGGAAATCCTGGTGAGGATCCAGGTGATCATGTGACGAATTTTCATTTGTGGTGCTCGTCAAACTCCCTGAAGGACGACTATGTCCATTTGCGCCTTTTTCAATGCACTCTTATAAAGGGTGTTACAAAATGGTATATTGAGCTCGACTACTTGAGGCACTCTTACTTCAACGACTTGGAAATGGTATTCTTTAACCATTTCCAGTTACTTGTGAGATACGATGCCGACACAAAATTGTTGTCCAACTTTGAGAAAACCAAGGCCGACCACATCTCTGATCATATCCAAGAATGGAAGTGTAGAAAGAGCTTAATCAAGGTCAAGGTACCTCCTACTTTTTTTCTTGAGTGGTTCTTGAAGTCTTTGGTTCCCTACATATCCAAGGACGTTGTGAATTCCAGAGTGTTTTCAGAGGAGGAGGAAATTATGAGATCCCAACAGCTTGAACTGATCTACTCTCGGTCTGGAATGCTCTATGATATTTTTCCAGATGCGTTGCGGTCTACTCTCGATAAGGCCAAGAAAAAGTATGGACCCCATGTCGATGGTATTTTGGTCTCAACACAAAGCAAGTCCATGGACCTGTTGTCGAATCAATTGGAAAAATTGTCGATACAATAGATTATGGCTAGCCAAACTTCGAGTTTGGTTGTTCCCCCTACCCAGACGTCGGATGTACACAGTGTGCAGTCGACGAATCTCAAGGCCAACCGGTAGCCTGAGGGAAATAAAAAAAAATGGAATAAGAAGGGTAAAGGGGATAAAAAGGCTACCAATAATGTTGGTGGGGGGAAAATGGAGAAGAAGAAGTCGAAGTATCTATGTAATCTCTAAACGAAAGACCACCAAACTCATTTGTGCCTTCGGCTTGCAGAATCCTAGAAGATATTAGTGCAACAACAAAATTATGTACTGACGAACCCTTTTCCACAAGGGAAAAACATGGCTCAAGCTTCAACATCCACGAGTGTGGTAGGGGGCAGTCAGGGACCCCCCACACCTACCAATAACAAACCGACCATAAATATTTACATGATGAATGTCAAGGCTCATTTAAGGACCAGGGCCCGAGACTACGGAATGCCAGAATTTGTTGAGAAGGGAAAAGAAGCCACTAACCCACCGACTCCTCTCCATATTGAGAAGGTCACATGAGAAATGATGAATCACTTCCCTAAATGTGCATTTAAGAAGTATTCTCATAATCTAAACACGAGGGCCACCCAGAACTACTCCATTGTAGAAGATCTGGCATAGAACCCTTACGTGATGTTTTCCCTGGAAGTCCTCCAAAGTTTCCCCTCGCAGATAAAATCTCTATTATCCACCTTGGGAGTGGTAGAGAATTGCAACCAAGAAGCGATCATTTTTTATCCAACTGACTTAAAACCTCGTCTTCCTTACCACGTTGTGTTTTAGATAGTACTGGCTTACACCATGAAATGTTTTATGCTAAACATTTTATGTACAGTATTTGACGAGGGTGCCTCGACTTATGTGATGTCGTTGGCATGTTGGAAATCCATTGGCCAACCTGGGTTGTCTCTGTCACCTACATTTCTTATGGTGTTTGACAGATGGTCATTTAGACCACATGGAATTATTCCTTCCTTCCCCATGCAGTTTAGAGGAAAAATCGTGTGTGTCGAATTTGAAGTGGTCGATGTGCCTCTCGACTACAACTTGTTGTTAGGAAGGAGTTGGATTTATGAGATGCATGCAGTGGTCGCTACGGTTTTTTGGGTCTTGTGTTTTCTGCATGAGGACCGGATTATGACCATTGACCAATTGACTTTCTCTCATCTCAACTCTTCATCAGGGGCTTCCACGGTCCCGATGATTGATAGTTCACAACCCAACATTGTCAACTTAGGTGTTGGTTTGTTTCCATCATTGATGGAAACTTTTGATTACCTACCACCTTCTAGCGATTTAAATCTTATATCGGTTGTTATCGACCAGCTATTGGAAACAATTCTACAAGTGTCATCGTTTCGAACAAGATAATTTAACAATCTATGGAATTTACCTTCCCCATCGGCTTCGATGGAAGGGACAGGGAATCATGACATGGCCATGCCCTTTTCTGCAGTTGAGGTTGCATACAACATTGTCCAGTAGACTTCATCCAACCCTGATCTGACTCCCGCAAAGGAGTTAGATCCAATTCTCGAGCCTATTTTGGCTCAAGGTTCTCTTGCCACTCAAGATCCTTTAGACTTGGTCTTGTCCTCTATCGAGGTGATGACTGGTCCTGATAGACCTTGGGATGATCTACATCATAGATCTTACTTCCTTCCCGAGTTAAGGAGAATAGAGGTGGGAGAATTTGTTTCGACCGTGAATGGAGATAATTCTTGTCCTATCAATGCTCTGGATATGCACGAAGTTTATGCCGAGGGTAACATGGCAAGAATTTCTACAACAATTCCAATCGATATATCCAAAACCCCTGGCGCTGTGGAGAATTTGTTTGTCAGAGTGGATTGCTCCTCCGAAGAGATTCAAACTTACACTAAGTTATTCAAAGAATTCTGCGACATTTTTTCCTGTTTTTACGAGGAAATGCCAGGCATTGACCCATGAATTGTTGAGCATGAAATTACGAATTATCCTGATGCTAAACGGGTACGACAAAAGCTTCATCCAGTAAATCCTCGAAAAGTGGCATCGATTAAGGCAGAAGTAGAAAAAATTCTCAAAGATGGTTTTATCTACCCTGTACAGTTGACGGAATGGGTGTCAAACCCGGTTCCAGTTAAAAATAAATAGGGCATGATTCGTGTGTGCATGGAGTTTCATTATTTGAATAAGGCTTGTCCAAAAGAAAACTTTCCCACCCCATTCATCGATCATATTTTCGATGAGTGCATAGCCTATGAGGTCTTTTCATTCATGGATGGTTTCTCGGGATACAATCAAATTCAAATCAAACCCGGAGACCAACATAAAACAACTTTTATTTGTCTTTGGGGCAAATTTGTGTATCGTACGATTCCTTTTGTCCTGAAAAATGATGGAGCTACCTTTCAACGGTCCATGTCATTTTATTTTCATGACCTTAGACACATAGTCGAGGTGTACCTCAATGATCTATCATCACGCTCTCACAAGAGATCTGATCATCCCACCCATCTTCGACTAATGTTTGAACGATGTCGCTACTATCAGATTCACTTGAATCCTAACAAGTGCAGTTTTTGCGTGACATCAGGTCGTCTCTTAGGTTTTATTGTATCAACAACAAGGATCATGTTCAATCCTCTCAAGGTGGAGGAAATAGTTCAATTTCCTCCCTCGTGCATGATCCCCCAACTTGAGAGCTTACAAGGGAAAGTGAATTTTCTTCGCCATTTTTTCGCGAATTATGTTGAGATCACTAAAGGGTTTATGTGTCTCTTGAAAAAAGGGGTCCCATTCTGTTGGGATGAAGCTGCTCAATGCTCCTTTTAAGAATTGAAATGTGCCCTAACATCTGCCCCTCTGCTCCGACCTCTCAATTATAACAAAGACTTCATGTTGTATATGGTTGTTGCAAAGTCGACCATCGGCATGGTCTTTGTTCAAGAAGATGATCTTCTCAAAGAGAAAGTTATATATTACCTTAGATGAGGCATGGTTTGGTTAGAGCTCAACTATTCTCACATTGAGAAGCTTTCTTTGGAAACAATTCATGTTTTCCAACGGTTACATCGCTACATTTTTCTTCGCAAGACCATTGTCATTGTCACTGTTAACCCTTTCCCATATGGGTTAACATGATGCGTCATTGGTGGAAATATTAGTAGATGGATAGTCATATTACAATAATTTGACTTGGATTTTGTTTCTCCAAAATCTAAAAAATCATTGTTCTTTGCCAAACTCATTTCAGAATTTCTGGTCAGTCTAGTGATATCATGCCTGAAGAATCGCCTATTAAGGGAGATATTTTTCTAATTGGATATTTGGACCCCTGGTATGGAGATATACTAGTTTATCTCCAGAATTTGAAGTACCTCGCTTTTGCTTCCTGTGATGAGCGTCGGTGCATTCGACATCAGGTGCGAAACTATCTTATACTCGATGACACTTTGCATCGTCGATGCATGGATTGCATTCTTTGTCGATGCCTTATCCATAAATAAGCAGAGCTTGTTTTAAACGAATGTCACACTGGAGCATGTGGTGGTCATTTTTCTGGGTTGGAAACATCCCAACAGATTCTACGCACATGTTACTTTTTGCCCTCGTTAATCAAGGATTGTGTTGAAGCGGTCAAGAAGTGACACCCATGCCAGATCTTATGTCGGAAGATGTGGGTGCATCCTGCTCCTATGTTTCCTATCATTACTGTTGGTCCTTTCACCAAGTGGGGGATTGAATTCACTACATGTCACCTGACCTCATCTAGGGGGAATCATTATATCATCATAGAAATAGACTACTTCAGAAAGTGGGTCGAAGATATGCCAACGTTTAGTAATGATGGTGAAACTACGACTCTTTTCATATTTAATCAGATAATAGAAAGGTTCAGTATCTCGAAGGAGATTTTCACTGACCATGGAAGTCACTTCCAAAAAAAATGATGACTGATTTAATGTCAAAGATCGAGTTCAAACAAGAACATTTGTCACCTTATTACCTGCAAGAGAATGGTCAGGTTGAAGTTGTGAATAAGTCTCTCAAGATTATTCTTCAGCAAATGATTAATTTTTACAAGTCAAATTGGCATTTGATGTTATATTCAACGTTGTGGGCCTACCAAATGTCTGTGAAGACTGCCACCGATTTTTCACCTTTTCAACTCGTATATGGGCTAGAAGCAGTCTTACCTATCGAGTGTCATATTCCTTCTTTAAAGTTGGCAGTGGAATTACTACTAAACATTTCACCACTTGAGGAATGCCTACTATATCTCGAGCAACTCGATGAGCAGTGTCGTGATGAAACCTTAGCCAATGAGACTCATAAGAAATGATTTAAGTGTCAGTATGATCAATTCATTCATCCTCATATTTTCTCTGAAGGCGATCTTTTTCTAGTCTATGATCAAGACAAATATCCCATAGGGGCATGCAAGTTCAAATCCATGTGGTTCGGACTGTTCATTATGAAAGAGGTATTGAAGAAGGGCGCTTACTGTATGGTTGATTTTGAAGAAAATGCCTTGGAAGAGCCTAGAAATGGGCTCTAACTAAAGAATTATTACTCTTAGGTTGGTCACCTAGGTGACTTCTTGTATATATGTATAACTTCTTATACAGTTTTTTGTCTTTTTGTTTTGTGGACGTGTAGTTATTTATGTCTTATTTTTCACTGTGGCATATGTCAAGTGAATCGGAGATGTATTTTGGGTTCGCGGATGGTGCTAACTGACACACTCATAGGATTGCTTCCACAGCTTGGGTGATTTTCACACTTGGAGGCCATTTTCTATCTTCCGGAGGTATTTGTCTAGGAAATGATACAAACAATGTTGTTGAATATAGTGCAATGATAGAATTGCGTTGTGACGCTTTGTCACATGGAATTTCTCACCTTCGGTTCTACCTATATGCTCATATGGTTGTGTCCCAGTTAAATGGTTTTTACCGCTTTTATGATCCTACTTTTTTTATAGCAAGATTTGCCTCACCCTATGCAATCTTGAACATAAGGCCTTTTTCCTTTTCCCCATGCAGAAATATCATCCCTGTTTGTGAAATATAGAGATAAAAATAAATACTTTTCCACATGTATGCATCTTGCCTACTATACAACATGCGTATACGCAGAATGCTCCACTACAGCCCATGTACATCAATATTTGTGCTAGAAAATGAAAATTAATGTCGGGTTTCCATGTCATGACAGGAGATCTATGATACTTGGCCTTCCACATACTAGAAACATTCTGACTCGGCCCTTCAATTACATTTTGAAGGCTATAAATGGGCCAATTCTGAGCTATGGAAAAAAGAGAAAGAATTCAACTTTGAGAGAAAGGTTACTCCGAAGAAATTATTTACTTCATATTGAGTCTGCATCCCTTTGTCCTTTAAGTTTGAACACAGTGTTCAACCCCCAAGCTCTTCCCTTATTGATTGAGAACCTCATTATTTCTCTCTTATGAGCTTGCCTTTGGTGGAGGATTGAAGTGGTGGAGGCCCAGCTGGAAGGAACTTAGTTTCTCGGTTCTGAATCATGCCGACATGGAAGTCTGTAACATTTTCACTTATGTTGATCATATATTAATAGAAATACTATTTTCCGTCCAATTGATATCTTACAAATATATTGAATTATTATTCAATGGTCATATTTGTCATGTTTATTAATGGATTATGCTATTGAATGTTCTAACATTATATAATATCACCATATGCTTTCTTTGCTTGGTTCTTGGGGACTAGTTGCAGGTATATTGCTTTGGGTCAAGTGCTTAACGGTGGACTTCATTGAACGTCTGGACGAGGTAGGGCTTTTATCTTGTCTTACTAGAATATTTGTTTATATAGCATACTTGAAAAGAGAGTTGATTTCTACAATCATTTCCATCTTTTGTGGTTCACCCTAGCCATAGATAGATTTTCCTCATAACAAAATTGGTGACCATACTGGGGATTGAATCTTATTTATTAGGGTTTGGAGTATTTTTCTCCTTAGATAGCTTTCGTTCCTATTGTGTTTCTTGTCGTATCATTGCTTGACATCCTTTTTCCACTCTGGGTCTGTGTTTTCATCCTTTCTCCCTTGCCTAGACTTGTTTTGAAACATATACGTGCATTTTTCCTTGACAGTCGCGTACATACGTAGTTTGTCCCTCTACAAGATGTGTATATACACTCTGTTTATATAAAAGGTCACGTACATCAATTTTCCTTTCTTGTTTTCTTGTTCTGGTGGTTGTTGGGTGGGATTTGATGCTTTTTTAGCTTCTTGGGTCTCTGTAGTGCCTATTAAGTGCTTGTGGGATGACAAGAAACCTATATTTGGCTTAATTTCTTGGCAGATTCTTTCTCATCATATTTTCATGTTGATTTTTCTTGTACATTGGGCTGGGTGTTTTGCTACTTGGTATCCTACTTGAGTTATATCTCTCTATACATAGTAGGGTTATATATCAAGTTACTTTTCAGTCCATGCATTTTCATTTTTATTATATTGAAAATACAAAAAAATAGGCATTTTACATTGCTTGGAATTTTTGTCTTTTGAGACCTTGTCATTAACTTAGTGCATGTAGTGAAAGATTGCATTTTAATTCAGAATTGTAGAGTTGAAATTGAAATTTGCATTGGTTTTGAGAAGCATACCATTCATTGAAATTTAAAGTTAGGACTTTGCATCATTTTCATATTTACTTTTCTTGCAGAGTCATAACATCATGAGTTTCACTACCATAAATTTTTGAGTAATCACAACCACTAAAATTAACGCTATAATTTAAAATTGATTAGTCACGATTTTAATTTCTAGGGTGCACAAACTAGCTTAGGATTTAATGCCTTGGAATAGGATTTTGTGAGTAAACTTCTCCAAGGCAATTAAATAAACATATGTGTCTAAGAAAGGGAGTGGAGAAATCCATTGTATAATTGGTAATATCAGGAGGCTCCGCTCACACCGGAGTTAATCACAAGGTCACGTGAGGTTGGTTGAAGGGATATCACCCCGATACCTTCTTAGCGTCAGAGATATTTCTGGGGATCTATTCGTATCTAAGGATCTTGTTAGTGCCCTTACCTCTGTGAGAGGTAGTGATTTCAAGGTTTCGAGCTTTGCTACCCTGCCCATATGATGGACTTGACTTACGACTACTCACCTGTGCATCGGTTATACAATGGTTTATTAGTTTCTTGACTTAGGTGCCATAGAGGTTATTGCAGGGGTTATTCTGCATGTACCCTGGGTCAAATAAGGGTCGAACAACACACAACCTTTATGGAGGATTACCTCTTCAGGGGGATCTGACCGACAGGTTGTTAATCCCACGAGGGCCCTTATAAATAATTATGTTACCTCTGATCTTTAGCAAGGAGTCTTAGGCCCCTCTTGGGAGATACATACCTTCTTTAGGGAGGGAGGCCACTCAACCACTTTACCTCGTTTGTATGCATATTGTTCGTTTGACTTTTGGTGTGCTCTTTGATTACTAGTGTGGCCTTAGGATATATTTTTTGTCTTTAGAGTATTAAGTCATCATGGAATCGGACCAGCACCCTCGCAAGTCTCGTCGCGTGTTACAGTTACCATCGGATTTCTAGTCTTTTCCTTCTAAAAGGCATAGAGTTATTAGGCATGGTACACACACATCCATTGTTCAGATTTGTGATTCTACAAGGATGAGTACTGAACCTAGTCTTAAGAACACTAGGAGCTCTTCGACACCCACACATACTATAGTTAATGGAACCCCTTCAACTCCTGCAACCACAATGGTTGTAGTGTCGGAGGCACCTATCATTACTATGGCTTGGCCTATAGTGAATGCTCAATCTACTTCCTCGAACCCTTTTGGGTCTCTTGGTCACTCACCGAGCTATAATTTTCAATCCATACCTATGGCCTATGTTCCTTTTTCTTATGGTATGTCGAACTTTACTTCACAATTTTCAAACGCCATCCCATATGTTGGCCTTAATGTTAACATTGGGATTGGGGGAACTACACCTCATTATACTCCATTTTCGTTTGGTGGGTCTCAAATCACTCAAACGACTCCTAATATGGGAGCCATTCCTACTTTTAACCCTGGGTCTAATCCTCCTACTTCTGGGTGGAACAAGCAACCTGACAGACAAGCTTCGGCTCAAGTTCTATCCTATACTCCTACCTCCTCAGTGTCGATTCTGACCAATACGTTTGGCATGATGAATCCACCTCTATCCTCCAGATTCCCACCTGGAGGAGGTCAGTTTCATTCTTTGGGAAACCCCCAACCCAGATCCAATCCAAATGGGGGAAATTTCTATAATCCCCACCAGAACATTCCTACTGGAATGATTCCCAACCAACCTTTTATGAATCAGCCCGGAGGAGGGCCCTATAATCCTGGACAGGGACATGGTGTTTACCAGAACCTTGGATGGGCTGCAGTTCCTCAAGCACAATCTTTCTCGAAAGCTTGGGGCCAGATGCTACAACCATGTCTCCAATTTCTGGCCACGCTTAATCTGCTAGACTTGTCTAAGTTAATGAACGACCTTGTGAGTCATGATCCTACATGGCCCCTCATCCCCACCAAGATTCCTTTGGACATTCCAAAGTTCGAAGGTAAGAATGGAGAGGATCCTAGTGATCACGTCACTACCTTTCACCTTTGGTTCTCATCAAATTCCCTTAATGATGATTATATTCGATTAAGATTATTTCAACGCACCCTCATTGGAGTTGTTGCGAAATGGTATATTGAGCTACCTAGAGGAGCATATGGGACCTTAGTTAGTTGGTGTTGGTCTTCCTTAACCACTTCCAATTGTCAATTCGTTATGATGTTGGCCTAGAACTTCTATTGACTTTACGCCAGGACATCGCCACTCATATCTCGGATCATATCTAGGAGTGGCATAGATGGAAGAGGTTGATCAAGACTCCTATAACCCCAAACTTTCTTTTAGAATGGTTCCTTAAGTATTTGCACACTCATATCTCGAAGGACGTTGCTACTTCTAGGGTTACCACTGAGGAAGAAGGAAACTTTAGAGCCTAGCAGTTAGAATTGATATATGCTCAGTCTAGGATGTTATACCACCTTCTTCCGGATGCACTGCGGTCAACTTATGACCCTAGAAAAAATCCCAGACCTCATGCCAATGGCATTGTAGGTACCACCAATGTAAATTCTGCAGACTCGGTGACAAGCCATTTGAAAGAGTTGTCTCTAAACCAGTCTCTAGGAGGGCCAACTTCGTCTGTGTCTTCCAATCCCACTAAGTTGAAGGATGTACACTCTGTGAAATCGTTGGCAAACCCAAATGGTAACCAGAAACCAGGTGGGAATAAGAAGAAAGGATGTAATAATCATAAGGGTGGGAAAAATAATAATAAACCCAAGGACAATGGTAATAATGAGAATACGAATAATAATGCTAGAGAGGGAAAATGAGAAAGACGTAAGGTAAAGTTTCCCTGTAAGCTTTGCACAGATGATCACCTTTCCCATTTATGTTCCAAACTTGCGGAAGATACGAGGCTATTATCTCTACCACATGTTGTGCTAACGAATCCATTCCCACATAACCAACACATGGCCTCGAGTTCCTCAAATGTCAGAAATGTGGCGGGTGGGAGTCAAAACCCGTCATTGCAAGACGACAACCGTTTATGTATCAATATGGTTGATGTGAAAGTTAATGTAGCCACTCAATCCCAAGATTATAACTCTTCACAAGCTATTCTTGGTCTAGAATCTCCTCCTCCTCCTCCAGAGAAAACTTACAGATTGAAAAACTAGAGCCACCACCTCGTATTCCAAAAGGAGAATCTCAAGCTCTCTACCCACAATCAAAATTCTAGAGCTTCCCAGAACTACTCTATTGTTGAGGACCTGGGTAAAACTCCTTGTGTGATGTCGGCTTTGGAGGTAATCCAGACGTGTCCTTCACAAAGGAATGCCTTACTATCTGCTTTAGGAGCTCTAGAACCCAGTTGCTCAAAAGTTATCAAGTTTGATGTCATAGATGTGAAGCCTCGCTTGCCTTACCATGTGGCTTTCCAAATCCACGTGGAGTACTCAAAGTATAACATAAAACGTGTGGTTGTTGACAAAGGCGTTTCCACTTGGGTGATGTCCCTGATCTATTGGAAAGCTCTCAGTTCTCCAACTCTTTCCAAGTCATCGAACATGTTGATTACTTTTGAAGGTCATTCCTTCTGCCCTCACGTTATTCTTCTTGCCTTTTCGGTCCAGTTAGGTGGGAAGATAGTAGAGATGGAGGTTGAGGTAGTTGATGCGCCTCTTGATTATAAATTGTTACTAGGACACAATTGGACCTATGTTATGGTCATCATCGTATCGTTCGTCTTATGTACTCTTTGTTTTTCTCATGAAGGGAAGATTGTGACGGTCAACCGGTTATCCTTTGCGTACTCTAGTCCTAATGCATCTATTGGACCATTTATCCCTGTGATCGAAAATTATCAACCGAAAACTGAGAATATCAGTGTCAGAATGTATTCTTCCCTTATGGGTACTTTTGACTTCACGACATCAAGTCACCATGTTTACGCCATGTCTAGTGGGCCCGTCTCGACAGGGAGGTCCATTCCTTTCCACACTTCCTATATTAGTGATCCATTGACCCTACCTTCCCTGACTTCATCTTGTGAAGGTTATTTTCATGATGGAATGTCCATGCCCCTATCGGTAGCGGAGATTGCATATCAAGTTGTTCTTGACTCTTTCGTTGATCCTGATATTGTTACCTCGCCGACGGACGAGGAGGATCCTATTCTCAGGCTCGTGTGGTCCACTTCATTGTATTGATCACATGACTTCCTCGATGATACTTTGCCTTCGAACGAAGCTATCATCGAAGCCATGAATGGTTCCAACAAACCTTGGGACGATATGCATCACTGCTCTTATTTTCTCCCAGAGCTTGAAAGAATCGAACAAGATGATTTTTTATCTACTTTGAGTGAGATAGTTAGTCACATCATAGTTCCACTTGATACACACGAAATTTATGTTGAAGGAAATATGGCGATTATTTCTCCTACCATCACGATCAATATCTCTCGTACCCCTGACAAGGTTGAAAACATAAATATCAGTGCGGATTGTCCCCCAGAATAAATCTTGATCTACATCGAACTCTTCAAAGAATTCTAAGATGTATTTTCTTGGTCATATGAAGAGATTCCAGGAATCGACCCTCGTATTGTCGAACATAATATTAGAAGTTATCCGGATTCTAAACATGTTCGACAATGTCTTAGAGTTGTCAACCCCCGAAAGGCCCCTGCTATTAAGGCAGAGGTGGAGAAGATACTTAATGTTGGCTTCATTTACCTAGTTCCCTTGACTGAATGGGTATCCAACCCTGTTCTTGTGGATATGAAGCAAGGAACCATTCGTGTATATGTATGGACTTTCATGACCTGAACAAGGCATGTCCTAAAGACAACTTCCCGACACCTTTCATCGATCAGATTCTCGACAAGTTTGTGGGTAGCGAGATATTTTCTTTTAGGGACGGATTTTCAGGGTATAACCAAATTCAAATTAAAACTGAGGATCAACACAATAAGACATTTATTTATCCTTGGGGTACTTTCGCATACCGAAAAATGCCTTTCGTCCTTAAAAACATCGAAGCAACCTTCCAACATGCCATGACTTTCACTTTCCACGATCTTAAGAACATATTCGAAGCTTACCTTGATGATATTGTTGCTCACTCTCGCAAGAGAGTGGATCACACTACACACCTTTGACTTGTTTTTGAAATATGTCATTACTATAGAATCCAATTCAACCCTCACAAATGCATATTTTTCATTAAGTCTAGTCGGATTTTGGGATTTCTAGTCTCTGAGACCGGGATCATGGTAGATCCACTAAAGGTTGAGGCAATACTTTGATTTCCTCCCCCACGCACTATTAGACAACTTCAAGGTTTACAGGGGAAAGATAAATTTCTTCGTCGGTTTATAGTAAACTATGCCAATATCACTAAGGGTTTCATGCATCTTTCGAAGAAGGAAACCCCTTTTATCTGGGATGAGAAAGCCTAGGATTCCTTTGATGCTTTGAAGAAATCCTTGGTATTGGCGCCTCTGTTGAAGTCTCCTGACTATAGTAGCGATTACTTGCTTTAAATCGCCACATCTGAGGATATGATTGGTATGGTTTTGGTTTAGGAGGATGATGAGCTCTGCGAGCACGTCATCTACTATCTTAGTCGAAGCTTAGTCGGTCCTGAGCTTAATTATTCTCACATTGAAAATTTAACTTTGGTTGTCATTCACGTAGTCCAATGTTTGCGTCACTATATATTACTTTGCAAGACTATTGTGGTTGTCGATGACAATCCATTTCAATACATCCTTACCAGACGTATCATAGGGGGAAAATATAATAAATGGATTGTCATTTTACAAGAGTTTGATCTCGATTTCTCTTCTGCAAAATCCAAGAAATCACTAGTCTTTGAGGAGTTAATATCTGATTTTCCACAATTAGATGAGGATTTCATCCATGTTGATTCATTTGCGAATGAACACATTTCTCTTGTCTCGTCATACGACCCCTGGTGTGGAGACATTGTTCTCCATCTTCAAACCTTGAAATTCCCTCAGCATCTCTTGCGAGATGACTAACAGCGTGTAAGGTACCAAGATAATAAATATACTATCATCGGTGACACATTGTATCACCGAGGAATAGACAATATCTTGTGTCAAGTCAGTCTTGAACTATTGCCATAATGGGGCTTATGCTGGTCATCTATTCAAGCTTACGACAGCCCAAACAATATTGTGAGCCAATTATTTCTGGCCTACTATCTTTAAATATTGTATTAAGCGGTTAAGAAGTGTCACTTCTGCCAGGTGTTCACTCGGAAAATGAACTTGCATCCAGCCCCTCTTCACCCAGTCATTATCGTCGATCCCTTCACCAAGTGGGGGGTGGACTTCATGGATTGCAACCCAACTTCAGCTAGGGAGCATCATCACATTATCGTGGTCATAGACTACTTTACTAAGTGGGTTGAGGCCATGCCTACAGTTAAATCCTATGGGAATATTGTCACCTTCTTCATATTCAATAAAATTATCACCCAATTCGGTATCCCGAGTGAGATTGTCACTGATCATGGCAGTCCCTTTCAAAACAAAATGATGGAAGAGATAGAACTTAATATGGGGTTTCAATATGGTCATTCTTCTCCTTATTACCCCCAAGAAAATGGACAAGTAGAGGACGTCATCAAGTCTCTCAAGACCATTTTGCAAAAAACTTTCAGTCAGAGTAAGTCTGACTGACACATCATGTTATATCTCGCACTTTGGGCATATCGAACCTCGGTCAAGACTGCCATCAAATTTTCCCATTTCCAGTTAGTACAGGGTGTAGATTCTATACTCCCTAATGAATGTGAAATCCCTTCTCTTATGTTGGTGTTCACGCTCCTACCTGACACTCTCAATCTCGAGCAACACCTTGCACACCTAGAGAGTCTTGATGAGCAGCGTCGAGATGCCTCTATGACTATCGAGGAAAACAAAAGATGTGTCAAGGTCCAGTACGATAAGTCTATTTGTCCTTGGTTGTACGTTGAGAGTGACTTATTCCTCTTGTATGATCGAGCCAAAGAAACACTAGGGGCAGGCAAGTTTAATCCCATGTGGCATGGTCCATAGATTGTGCATCGTGTTCTAAAAAAGGGAGCCTATGAGCTAGAAGATTATAAAGGGAATAGGTTGGCCGAGCCCATAAATGGGCTCTACTTGAAAATATATTATGCTTGAGCCCCAAGCTTGGGCAGAACTCTTTGTATACTAATGTAATTTAGTGTATATATATTTTTCCTTTATTTTCATCTTCATCTTGCTTATCGATTTGTCCTTTGGTTGGCAGATGTCAATGGACTCATTGGTCTATCTAGGATTCACAGATGGAGCCAGTCTTCATACACAGAACTTGGCTTCCATCGCTTGGGTGGTTTACTCACTCGAGGGTCTACCGGTGTCTTCAAGTGGCGTATGCCTAGGGCCATCCACAAACAATGTGGTTGAATATAGCGTTGTTATAGAAATTTTGTGTGATGCTATCTCACATGATATTCTCTCTTTAAAGGTTTTCTTAGATTCCCAGTTAGTAGTATGTTAGTTAAACGGCAGTTACAACATGCGTGATCCTACTTTACTCTGATGATTCCTACGGGTACATCTTTTAGAACGACAATTTTATTTTATTACATATTATCACATTCCTAGGAGTTCCAATCATGTATCTGATGCTTATGCTAATTTCATTTTAGATTGGAATTTTTCACATAAGTAAAGAAAAGAAAATCATCTCATCAATGTACACATTGTAAAATATAAGTAAATTCGAAGATCCCTTTCTATATTTCAAAACATATGGTGTTTATAGTACAAAAATGGGGCTAATACCCTCAATACACGTACATCCGGTACTACAATATCCATGAAATATACGCCTATGGTGTCATATGTGTGTCATGGTAACAAACTATGGCATTTGCGAGACGCCGAAAGAGTCGTACCCAAGCTCTAGGTACACCAACCACCTATCGTTGCATGGCTTCAAGAAGATCCTCTACCTGAACCATGGGAATCCTCTGAGTCAAACAAGACAGGTTTCCCTACACATTTTGTAGGACTCTCTCAGCTTCTCCTCCTATCACCTCATCTCCTCGGTTCCTCCATCGATGTCGAGGAAACCCTTCTGGTCGTCGTGGACCCACATCTATGTTACACAAGTGTCTAGTTAGTACTTAAACACCATACAAAAATATTTTTGTTCTACTATACAAAAATACAAATAAATGAAATATTTAAAATATTTGATGTACCCGTGTCACCATAGGTAGACCCTAGTGGGAGTGGCATGTCCGGATCTCCTCAGAAGTAGATTCCCACATAGGGATATTCATCTAGGGAAATGACCTATCGCTGCCACCAGTAGAAGAAATCCTCATTTTAGGGTGTGGGAACCCTACCTCCCCCTGCCACCTCATTACCTCAGTCCAATGTGCCATGGTTGGATCATGAGGTCCTCTCAGAAGAATCTCGACTCTAGGTCCCAAACCTGGAACCTGCTCAAAAAATAAACTACATAGGATAGAGGCAAACCCAAAATCCCTCTTACTCCCTTGTTTTCACTCTATCAACTGGATCTTCATATTTTCCAGTAGTGAGGTACACCAGTCATATATTGTGGGTCTCATACACTGCATTGCATAGAACATGAGCGACCTCGAATCCTGATGCAACAAGGTCGAACCTATGATCCTGGTCAATACAAGGACAATAATCTTCAAGATGAGATTGTTTCTCGCCTGGATAGGGAGTTGACTCCCGACCTTCGGGCTCCCTGCTACACAGTGGGCATTGATGTACTCCTCTATTTTCATTCTAATTCCTGCTCCTCATGATTTGAGGTTTAAAACCTCTCCTCGACGTGATAGACCAATCAAAAAGTAGATATCCTCTACTTCAATCCTCAATGGTTTCCCATCGAGGTTGAAGCTTACACTCGTAGGGTCCCAATAACCCACAAGCATCTAGAGAAACCTCACTTGGGACCTCATTCCTTTGAGTGCCCAAAATTTATATAATCCACATCTCTTTAAGGCCATTTGGGCCCCGAGATCTTGATCCACTGCAACATCAACCTCCTCGTGCTCTCTTTCTCTCCATTCAAGAACCATCCTGCCAAGGACCAGTCAAAATTTGAGTTAGCATCCTTAAAATTCATTGTTTGTGTGTCTTCACGTGAGCTACTTCACTTACAGTCATGTATAGGGTTGGCTATATGCACCCTGCATTTTTCACAGGCACGTATAACTCATCGTATACGTGACCCGATAGGAGACAACCCGCGTACACCAAATTTCACATTTTATGCCCTCAATTACTAAAAATTTGGAACCTAATTTAAAAATTTAATCCACTGGAAATTAAGAGAAAGGGACGAAGACTTACCTAGTCCAGACAGTTTCTGATTTCGTTGTCTGACACTCCCACAATCGTCGTTTGAATCTCAAAGGTATTTTGGTCCAATTTGCACTATTTGGGTAAAAAAACAAATTTGCACTATTGGTGGTTTCCTCGCCTTTGTCAGCAGTTTTCATCATTGGCTGCTATTCAGAGGGTCTTTTTTGTGTACTGCTTGCACTTGGAACACGCAAAATATGCACAGGGTCATTGGTTCATGAACATGGTCTTCGTCTGATTTCCACCAAATCATGAAGCTCATGCTTTGTACCTCGTGCTAACTGATGAGAGATGCCTTAATTCTCTCCTTTCAGTGGGTCTCCTTCCATCAACTTCAGCCCATATATTCTAGAAACAGGACCTAGAGTCTTATGAGTACCTTGAGGCTTGCATTCATTAGTGGCAGGCTCTCTTGCCATCGACAGTTGGGAATACATCAATGTCTCCTGATCGATGGATTCTTCAAGTGTTTAACACCGACTCCTTTATTCACACTTTTAAGAATGCACTCGATGCTTTGATACCTACTTTTATTATTGGTAGGTTGTCTTGCATTTGTTAACAATATACCTCAATGATTGGTAATCAAACGATGTCTCATTATGTTTGACCTCAACTCCTTTATTCACATGATGTAGACTTGCAAACTTGGCATATTGTGTAGAAGACTTGAAGACACCACTATGTGGCTGCAACTTTCCTGAGTTGTTTCTTCTTTTTCATTGGACCAGTACCTATATGACTTCAGTGATCATGGGAGATCATATTGTACTCCATTGTATACAAATATATTCATATTGGTTTTGAGACTGGTTCTACTGGGCCTGGTTCGTGACTATGACAGTTATTGGCATGTAACCGCATTTGTATTTTCCTATTCATGGACATAGACACTTGTTTGGTATATTTTCACATGGATCTGTGATGTAATTTTATTGGCAACCATGTATGCAAAGTCGGTGCAGAATGTAATGAGCAACTAGTTCTTCCTACTGGTTCCCCATCACTCCACTTCTGGGTTTTTTATAATGTATTTCGGCCATCACAGATACTCCTCTGGCCTCACACATTAGGGGGCATATTTTATAGCAAGATTTTCCTCACCCTATGCAATATTGCACAGAAGGCCTTTTTCCATTTCCACATGCAGACTTATCATCCATGTTTGTAAAATCCAAAGATAAAAATAAATATTTTTCCACGGGTACGCATCTATCCTACTATACAACATGCGTATACGCAGGCTTCCCCACTACAGCCCGCGTACAACAGGACTTGTGCCAGAAAATGAAAATTAATGTCGAGTTTCCATGTCACGATAGGAGATCTATGATCCTTGGCCTTCCACATACTAGAAACGTTCTGAATTGGCTCTTTAGTTCCATTTTGAAGGCTATAAATGGGCCAATTCCGAGCTATGGAAAAAAGAGAAAGAATTCAACTTTGAGAGAAAAGTTACTCTAGAGAAATTATTTACTTCATATTGAGTCTGCATCCCTTTGTCCTCTAAGTCTGAACACAGTATTCAGCCCCCAAGCTCTTCCCTTATTGATTGAGAACCTCATTGTTTATCTCTTATGAGCTTGCCTTTGGTGGAGGATTGAAGTGGTGGAGGCCCAACTAGAAGGAACTTAGTTTCTCAGTTTTGAACCGTGACAACACGAAAGTCTGTAACACTTTCACTTCTGCTAATCATATATTAATAGAAATACTCTTTTCTCGTCCAAATGATATCTTTCAAATATATTGAATTATTATTCCATGGGCGTATATGTCATGTTTATTAATGGATTATGCTATTGAATGTGCTAACATTATATAATATCACCATATGCTTTCTTTTCTTGGTTGTTGAGGACTAGTTGCAGGTATATTTATTTGGGTCAAGTGCTCAATGGTGGACTTCATCGAACGTCTGGACGAGGTAGGCCTTTTATCTTTTCTTGCTAGCATATTTGTTTATATAGCATACTTGAGAAGAGAGTTGAGTTTGCAGTCATTTCCATCTATTGTGGTTCACCCTAGCCATAGAGATATTTTCCTCCTAACAAATTTGTGTCGATGATTCCTTAGGGTATGTCTCTTAGAATGTTCTTTCGATTACATTACATATATCCATATTCCTAGTAGATTTAATAATCGAACAGATACTCTGGCTAATTGTTGGAAATATTTTCATTGATGGCAAAGGAAGCTTTCATGTTAGAAAATCAGTGTATAGTTGAGTTTTGGATGGGCGAGTATGATTGTTGCAGAGCGTCGCTGCCAGCCATCAGATCTGTAGAAGCTGCGAGGGAGATAAGCCATCGGAGAATCGGGGATCGGGACTTTGAAATGTCCAGTTCACTCGACAATGAAAACCCTGAAATCGCAATATGCGATTTCGCGATTTGATCGCAACCGTTAAAGCAAGCATGAGATATGGATCATTGATCATAGCCCTGGTCGGAGTTTCGGGGATCGGGTTTTTGAAATGTCCGATTCACTTGTCAACAAGAACCCCGAAATCACGATGAGTGAAATTTCAACTGAACCTGAACCGTCAGATCAAGATATGATCTAGACCATCGATCCAATTCACGACAGCAGACCACATCAGCTAAGCAACACGTGGCACAACCAGGTAGTGACAAGTGTCAGAATGATTCAACATTTCAGGCACTTGTGGGTGACGAATCAAAGTGACACATGGCATGATTTAACACGTGTCAAACCACGTGTGATGTCAGCAGAGGCATCGACGATCGGGACCATCCATCTGAGGGACAGGTGTCAAAGATCAAGGCACCGTCGGCATATTGGCCATCGGGAAATCGGAGTTCCTGAGGTCGAAGGAAATGAGATATCGAAAGTCTCAAAATCCCGAAGGGATCGGGACCGTCCATCTGAGGGACATGTGTCGAAGATCAAGGTGCCGTCGGCATTTTGTTCATCGGGAAATCGGGGATCCCGCTGACAAGAGTTTTGTGCAATTCAGAATCGCGATCCACGAAACCCCGATGAGTGGGGGCCAACTGTCAGCACAGCAGAGAAGGAGGACAACGGTGTAGTGGAGACCAGTTGTTAGTGTATGCAAGGAGCGTCGGGATTTGGACGATCGGGAATCACGCGGGTGCATGCATTGATGCATCACAAACCCTGTAGCTCTGACGGGGTAAGGTTGTGGTCACGGGTAATGGTCACATGGACCAGGGCTCAGCCAAGAGGGATGAAGCGCATCGTGAATCGGGAAATCGTGAATCCCATGAACATAAACATTATGTCATCGTAAGTGTCGAAACTCTGATGGAGTGATAAGACCAAGGTCACATGGAGGCAGGTCACATGGACCATTGTGTAGCCGGAAGGGGCTAGCGTATGGAATGCTGAAACCCGATCAAAAAGGCGCGCATTGGTTTAATTCAAATTTCAAAAAGGGGCCCGATTTCCTCCGAGCAATAAATATGGGACCCGATGAGCGTTGAACAGGTCCTGGACCAATGGGCTTAAGAAGGGGTCGATGCTCTTCCTACAGTGATACTGCAGAGGCAAAGGAAGACGGTGATAGGTTGCAGAGGTCCCTCTTGGAGGACGCGGAGGCCATTTTCTGACAGTAGGGATATCTACTGGTGGGTGAGGTCATTTGTGCAGGCCGGATAGAAGGTTTGAGGAAAGAGGAACCTCCTTGTGGCAGTCGGGCGGCAGATCTACATTGACAGAGAGATCTCGGCCGTGGGTTCAGCAACCACGAGAGCAGAGGCATCATCTCCAGGTTTATTGACTTGTTTAATGTGTGTCTTTTGGTAACTGCCTGGCAGTCTGTAGATCTATTTTTACTCTTGAAATAACTTCAGTTACTATCATAACCACTAGATGAAACTGCCTGATCCAATGTGAAAATTAATGAAACGTGGTCAGCAGTGAGTATGAGGGTTAAACCCTTCAGTTGTAGCAACCTACCAGTAGACACTGGTGCTATCTTCAGGGGCTTGAAGATCCCTTCCAGGACAGGCTAGTAAACGAGAGAAGGTTGTAGCCTTCTGCAGCTGGAAGCCTGCGTACTAGTTCGAGTCTGCACTAGTACATTGTTGTAGAATGTTTTCTTAATAATAATCATTGAACACATAGACAACGACAACGATGGTTTTCTCCCGATTTGGGTTTCCACCTTAAAATCCTGGTGTTCATGTGTCTTACTCATGTGCGTTGGTTTGCTTGTTTTTACTACATTGTTTTATTGCTTAATAGACATCTGATGAATAATGAAAGAACTCTGGATGCACTCTTATCTCTACAAAGTAGCCTAAGGTTTTTAGTATAAAAAAGAGAAAATATTATTGCTCAAATACTGATTCACCCCCCCTCTCAGTATTTCTCAACAATTGGTATCAGAGCTAGGTCCTTCTGAAAAGGCCTAGCCACTTGAAGGAAGTTTAATCAAAATGAGCAATCAAGACGGAATAGCATCTATCAGGCCTCCACTCTTCAATGGAAACAATTTAATCTTCTGGAAAACGAGGATGAGATCTTATCTTCAGTCTCTGGGAGAAGATGTATGGGCTATAGTTGAAGGAGGATATCAATATCCATCTACAATACCAACAGATCCAACAGAAAGAAAAACCTACGAGACAAATGCAAAAGAAGTTAATGCTCTGTTAGGAAGTCTAACTGAATCAGAATTTGTCAAAGTCATGCAGCTGAACACAAAAAAGGACATATGGGACAAAATTATTCTAAGTTATGAAGGTGATGCAAAGGTAAAAATTGCTAAACTGCAAACTCTCAGAATTCAATATGAGAATCTTAAAATGAATAATGAGGAAAGCATTGCAAATTTCTTTTTATGTCTTGATGATATTGTAAATCACATGAGAAATATGGGAGAAACAATAACCGAATCTACTTTGGTTGAAAAAAATTTAAGATCTCTAACTGCAAAGTTTGAGTCAAAAGTATCAGCTCTTGAAGAAAAGCAGGATCTTCAAAATCTTAC
>JZKD02S1855322.1:326486-359168 GCA_000966675.3 Picea glauca | reverse complement strand
AGATAAATTTTAATTAGCGTTGATTTTTGTGGCTGTTCTTTACGCAAAAGGGGTGCATGGAAGTGAAACAAATGGAATTATGACTCAGACCCAAAGAATGCATCGAGCATGATAATCAGTCATTTCCTTTCGATGAACATCTAGCTAAGGGAGAGAGAAAGTTCTTTCACTAACAAGCACAACTACAGAATTCTCTCAAACAATTCTTTTTCTCAATCAAATCCTGATGTAATGCAAACTTTTAAATGCCTTCTAATATGCTCAATCAATCATGAAGATATTCTTTATTGTTTGCGTATGGATGACGATCAATGCAATACAATGCTTRTCTTTGCTAATTATCTTTTTGGTATGAATGAGAACCAAACTAGCATAAGCAAAGATCACACAAACAATACACCCTTCGTAGTAATCAAAACGAAAAGACGAAAGAAAAGAAACAATCAAAGAAAAACAAACTTTTAACCCAAAAACAAGAGCTGAAGAACAATGATTTTGAATGAAATCAAGGTAAAGAGGCCTGTAGACCTTTGATGACCTTCACCAAGGTTTTACTCAACTGAAGAGAAAAGAAAAGCAATGCATGGATTTCAAGCTTCACTCAACAGGAAAACTCAATGAAAATAGGTGAAGAAGGCTACAAGATCCAATCAAAAAGGTGTTTGTTCTTCAAAAAGACTGATGTCAAGATTAAAAAGGAAGAACAATTGACTCACCAGGTCACTCAACAACAGAAACACAGAGGAAAACCCTAAACAAGGTAGTTCTGAAGGGTTTATTGGCCAAAAGGAGGTTGGCGCTCTGTTGCCAAGGGCAAAGAGCGTTATAGCACTCTGTGTAAGGCTACTAGAAGCGCTGGCACTCTGATAACACTGGGTCAAGGGCGCCAGGGTCTAAAAGTCCCAGAAATGTCAAAAAATTTCAAAAAATCGAGATTTGAGTTTGACAAATATGTTGAATGTGACAAGGTAAGGACCCAATCAACTCATGAAACTAATCAAAGAGGGATGAACCAGGTCTGAAACAGTCAAGGGACAGAACAAGGTCAATGAGGAGAAGAATCCAAACAAGAGGTTTCGATTCGAGGCTATCTCCCCAGTGGAGTCGCCAGTTTCTGTTGTAGGAAAATCTCCCTGCGGATAGGTAGATCACCTCTAAGGCTTGACCTTAACCCTAGACAGAAAAATGCTTAACGTGGACACTGACTTCCTTTCAAATCTATCTAAACTAATGCAAGAGAAGGAAGGATAATAGAAGTACCTTTTAATCGATGTCTGTCCCTGCACGCTCCGAGTTGCGCTCTAGTCCTTTGCTCCTCGCTGAGTTCTGTGGAAAAAACAAGATACGACCACTTACTACTCTACTAACATTAGCTTGAAAATAGATCTATCAATAAATGACAAGTTCATGTAACATTAGACACAAACTAGAAAGAAACAGGCCAAGCTTGTCATATTAATGAGAATAACGACAGCAGTACTTACAATCGTAGATGCGAATGTGACAGCTTCATCAAGTCCTCTTCATCTAACCCTTGCCTGAAAGATCCACAACCTAGATAACAACAGCTTCACTGATCACTCTCTTTTGGCTGACTGTAAGTTTCCTCCGAGATCATAAGTTTCTTATGTTCAGTTCTTCCCAATCAGCTCCAACACCACTTATGAGATCATAAATTTGGTGTAATTCTCTTCTTCCAGTCCTCACTTATGAGATCATAAGTTTGACATTCTCTATTTTTCAGCTCTCACTTATGAGATCATAAGTTTGGTATCATTCTCCAATTTTCAGCCCTCTTTCACCATTAGAAAGCTTGTTTATATAGCATTGGAGAGGCTTTAACCACTTAAGATATCCTTGGGGAAGGTGAGGATTTTCCTCCTTCAGTTGAGGATCTGCCCTAGGATCATGGCTTGATCAGGGATTCGAGGTCAACTACCTTCTAAGAATGAAAAGATGCTTCCCCCATTCGTCTCAACAGTTTAACAACTTCCCAGAATAGGTAGCGCTCCCTCAAAAGGGCCATCAGAGCGTTGTAGCGCTCCTTAGTAAGCTTTAGGGGGCGCCAGCGCTCTCAAAATTTATAGCACTCCCTCAAAAGGGCCAGGGGAGCATTATAATGCTCCCTGACATTGTATAGGGGAGCGTCGGCACTCCGAGATAGTGTAAGGGGGAGCACTCCTCTCCAAAAACTCATTTTTTGAGGTGCTTTCAGATGGCAAAAGGTTTGCAAGCCTGCTGACTCATTTCTCCTCTTCCAAATCAGATGTTTGAGGTGTTTCAAATGTCTTTCTCATGTCATTATGGGTACGACATAAGCATCATGGCAATATGCTTTGCTTGACACTTGCGACACTTGTGAGCAACATGCGATGCTTGCGACCTTGTGAGCAAAATGCGACACTTGCGACACTATCAAAGTGAGTAATTTTGACGTGTAACAATTAGCCTTCTTACTTGCATAATTTTCCAAAGCACTGTTGAGAACCTCTTCTTAAAAAACCATTTTTTAGAGCATGTACGTGTCCTAAACCACTACAGTCCATGTACACATGCTTGTTTCATGCTAGACATATCGCGTACATATGCTTGTTGCACACTAAACAAGCCGTGTATTCTTGCAAAAGTTGCAAAAATTAAAAATTTGTAAGGAATTCGATGAAATTCATGGGCTATGGGAGGTTTCCCAACCAATTCACCTACTATAGCCCATCACCCAACCGAATAAACATCCTTTTTTCATATAAAAGGAGGTGTTGGGGTCTCATTTCCAATCCAAGCATAAGAACAGTGAAACTCTACCCAATTTCACTTCCCTTCCTTGCCCAAGATTTTGCTACCTTTTGTGAGATATTGCCTCAGTATTCCCTCATCAACCCCTTATTCCTCCATTCAATCCATTCCCTTCCCTTGAGGTGATCAAAATATTGAGAGAAGAGGTCTATTGAAGGTGCACTTGGAGCATTGTAAAGAGGATCCCGGACCAAGTTCGCAGAATGGTGGCCGACACAAATTGCAAGTTTCAGTATTTGTTTGATAAATAAAAGAATTTATTTTCCCTGTCCCAAATGATGATGTTTTGTGTATTTTCTTTGATTTATACTTAGCATTTTATATCTAACCCTAACTCATGAATAAAATAGCATGTTTGTAGTCCTTTTCTTCCTAGTTTTGGATGTAGGTCAACCTTGGGAGGAGACTTGTAGTCTTTGGAACTACAGAGCTTGAAGAGATCATCACCAAACATGAGATAAAAGGTACAATTACCTGATCTTCTCTCTTATTGCTTTCTTTGCATTTGTTTTTTTATGTTTGGGGTAGAGTAGAAAATAGATTGACTTTTAGACAGTCATTCAATTTGTCTATATCTTAAACCTTGGTATAGTTAAAGGGGGGATTTTTCCTGAAGAAACTGGCCACAAGGGGAATCGTTGTCTATGGTACATCATCAATCTATCAGACCATTTTCATTACGAAAATGATTGTTCAATCTGGACCATTTTCTGAACTGGAAAATGCATGTCCGTCAGAAATCTCAAACCACTTTCCGAAATGGAAAGGAACTACTCATCTTGGACCATTTTTCAAACTAAAAAATGATTTTCCTTAAATAAATAACATATAAGTGATCCCTCCAACCTGCGAGTAATCTCTTCCTTTTTCAATAAGAAATGTGTTGGCCCTTGACAAGTCTTGAAGAATACTTGGTCATATTTGACTATTTTGGGGACTGCAACAGCTTGCCAAAGATGGAGCGCAATGCGAAGCAAAAATTAGGGAAGTAAGACCTATTTTTGGGTCCATTTTAGGGTTTTGGGTTGATGTAAAGGGAAAGATATGTCAGCCCGTGGGTTTACCCATGCTTAGGCCCATTTTTTAATCTATAAATAGATACTTAGGCAATGTAAGTAGAGAGGAGTAGTAGTAGTACATCTATGTGATGTATAGCTAAAGGCTTAGTGCTAGTAGCTGGATCTATGTGATTGGATGTATATTGCAAGTGCTTTGTGCATGATTGGAAGGAGATTGGAAAGCTAAGTGCAAGTTGTTGTAGTTTTGTGCTAAAGTGCAAGGAAGAAGGATCTAGCAAGCTACACAGATTTTCTGTCCTGTGCGAAGTAAGGGTCACTAAAGCTCTGTGTTGTAACTGCTTGACCAAGATAATATAAAGAAGAAGACTTTGTGGACGTAGCCCCGGGGTGGGGGTGAACCACGGTAACTTTGTGTATTGTGATCTGTGCTTTGACCTAATGTGTTTATCTCCTTATTGGCTAAGTACTTACTTTGATTAAATAGATCTAGTTATGTTTTATGCTTATGATATATGAATGAATGCTAGATCTGATATATAAGATGCTTAGTGCTTGATCTGTTGAATATAATCTATATTTATGACACTAAGTACTGAATCATCTTTCGTCTAAATATTCACTGTGATGCTCTGTGTTATCTGTGAAGTACCATAAGGGTTAAATATTGATGAATGATCTATGTTAAGTGCCATGTAAAAGATATAATCATAGATCGGTGTCCCGGCTAAGGTTGCAGACATCTGAGTCCTACAACCACCTCTACCTCTACCTCGGGTGAGACTTCATCTACTTCGCAGGTGTTGCCGAAAGGGCCAGTAGTTAGGGTTTTTTTGGTGCGCTCTTGAGCGTTGAACCCTAGGTCTGCCCCTGTGCCAACAAATGGTTCGGTTGCCAGGACCTGGAACTGTGATTGCTGGGAACTAAGGAAGAAAAATCTTTGTGTGAAATAAACTCTCTGCGTAGATCTGTTTCCCTAGTGCGTAGTATTCTACTTGACCTATGAAGCTTTGTGTCGAGAAAGAAAGTTCAGATCTGCAAGAAAAAGGTTGATACTGAAGAAAAGAAGTGAGATTTGAACACTTTATGCTCTAATAAGGGTAAAAGTAGAATTTTTTTCATAAAAGAGGTAAGATCTGTAAGCTCTAGCTTCTAGTAAAGGTAAGAATAGTTCAAGTTCTAGATCTGAAAGCTTTGTGCTCTATATAGGTAAGATAAGTGTTGTTTTTTGTTTTTGAAGCATGAATTTAGGTACGCTTGATAGATTTTGTCCTAGCCTGAAAACTAGAGCATTGTTAGATAAAATAAAGTTTGATATGAATAGGTCTGATAGGAATAGTGAAAGATATGTTATACCTATGCATAGAAAGAATTTTTGGACTAACCAATGGATGCAGGATCCTAGAAATAAATTTTTGCAGGCTAGCCATCATGATCCTAGCGCCCAGTACAAGAATAGTTGGGGATCATGGACGATAAAGAGAAGATTCACTCTTTGTTACAATTGTATAATACCATGACATCTTACTAAGGAATGGCTTGGGAGAAACCCTAGTTGCCTCTATTGTAAAGCTATGGACCATGAAGTATTGGATTTCCCTATAATGATTGCTAGACTTGAAAAACTGAATATGGAAAAAGAAAACTCTAAAGGAGATCAAGAGACTAAAATTGTGGAAGAACCCCAGAAAGAATTAGAGATCATGTTACTGGAAAAAAAAGAAACCCTAGATGATCATAAGGATGTCAGTTTGTCATAGATCTTCAAAGAAAAGGAGAAAATCAAAGTAAGAATAGGAGACTTTGACATTGACTGTGCTCTGGATGAGGGAACACCGATGAACATTATGACAAAAATCACTTGGGAAACCCTAGGAAGGCCTGCTCTGGTCCCTTCACTAGGAACCATCGGATTATTTAAAGGAAAAATGGTAACCCTATGTGGCAGAATTACCCAGATAGCTATGAGTACCCATGGAACTTCGACAGAGGAAGAGTTCGAAGTCATTAGATTTATTGAGGCCCATGCCCCATTTCCATATTTGTTAGGAAATATATGGATTAAAAAAGACCAGATCCGGAGGAAAGAAGAAAAGGAATCCCTAGAATAAAGGAAGCAAGAACTCATGGAATTTATGACTAGAAGGATCGCCTACTTGATGGAGGAACAAGAGAATAGATATCAGTTGTTAAACACCAAGGACCTGGATGTCAAAGCTATAAGAGCGTTAGAGGAACCATAGAAGACCCAAATACCTAATCCATATGATGAAGGAGTATTACCCTTGGATCTGAAGAAAGAACCTAAGTAGTGCGAAGTGACTATGTTGAGAGAAGATAAGACTCGGAATGGAAAAAGGATGATCGAGACTAAGCTCACTGGGAAAAAGGCTAGGAAGCTAAGTAAGAAGAGGGACAAAATCGGAAAGTTACCGAAGACTCCAGAGGAAACTTCGCAGAAGGAAAAATCACAAGAATTGAGCTTCGTCGAGATATCAGAACAATGACATCTAGCACTTCGCCATGGCGCAGCAATATAGCCGTTGGACCGATATACCCATTCAACTTCCACCCCAAACGGGTCGAAAATAAATTATGGATTCCCTCTAGACCGTTGGACAACACCAGAACGGATAGAATGGAGTTAATGAAAGCCCCATATCCGTTGCAAGCAGACCGTTGCTAAGTTTCTCTACTTAGTCTGTCGCGCCATGCACCGAGAATACTTTTTTCTAAGTGAGAATTTGAGCCCGAAACTTGATATTACTTCACCCTTTGATCATTGCCTTGTTCCCATACTGTTCATCGTAGTCTCTAAATTCATTTTCACACTTGAGCTAGTGGACCCAATCTTGTATGTCGGACGAGCTTAGCGTTGTCGAGAAAGCAGATGAAGAAGTTTTGATTGACCTAATGGCTGAGAGAGTCATGTCAGAGAGAAGGATGTCTGCAAGTGTGCAAGCATCATCAACAGGAGGAGTCCAAGCTTCTCCCTCCACTGCTCGCGGAGCAGGACCTTCCAGAACCACGACCGAGACAAGAACAAAGCACAGAGACGATATTGCAAACACCAAGCTGATCCCGCGCATTTTGTCGATTTACATACCACCTTTGAGAGGCAAGATTAACCATGACAGTGTACCTAGAGACTTTGAGTACACCTTGGTCACCGTGTATCTTCTGAAAGGGGTGTGTGCAGTACATGTTGACTAGGATAAGCTTGCAACACTGAAATTTAATGATTTTAACCTTGGAGATCACAAAACCTATAGCATGTTATGCTCTGCATAAATACTTAACCAAGACCAAAGGAAGAAATCCTAAAATTGTCCCGCAGTCCTGGACCCAGAACCTTGCACAATCCACACTGATCAACATAATGAAGATACCTCACTTCGACAGACACCAGGAAGTCAACGCATGCATCAGGTTGTCGATGTCTTGCTAGCACGGCGAATACTTATGGTTGGACCACTGCATCACTATGGATCTGACTCTGATCAATCAAATCATAGGACTTAGCATGCAAGGCCCTAACCCATGGGACTTTTACCCAGGCAAGACCTCAGACCGAGCACTAGCACAACGGATAAAGGAAACTTATGGCGATGTAGAGAAGGTTATGTGAGGCTACAAGGTAGCCTCTATCTAGAGTGGCGCAGTGCACCTTGCATGTCAGCTGATCATGGGCAAGTTAGTTCGTAAGAACAGACCAACACAGGTGACGAGCTTCGTAGTTGACCTCGCAGGGAAGTGCACCGAGGGACTACAAATGAATTGGGCACAGTATCTTGTAAACCAGTTAGAGATAGATTGCAGAGGAGCGCAAGACCAAGGGTATGAGTTTCACTTTAGTTGGTTTCTCATACTCATTGCTTTCATCGCTTGGGAACTGCTAGAGGGAGCCACTTTTCCAGAGATCGAACCTTTCGAACCACTAGCCATGAAGTTTTGTACGCTATGGTACTCCAGCGACATGAACAAGCAATGGAAGTCCAATGTTGTCTTCCACACCTGCTTCAACCAACTAAAGAATACAATTCAGTCTAGACCATGAATCACCTCAAACGTACTTCATAGGTTTAGACCTTTGATGAAATTTAGCGTGGACCACCACTTCACCTATATTATAACGTGTGGTGATGAGCATAAATAACAGCTCCAATCCTACTACAAGCTGACAGAAGATGACTTGGAGGAGATTACCAAGGAATGGTCGGCGGACCTCCTTATTGCAGTGGACCCCGCAGACATGTCCGATGAGGAAATCCATCAAGCTATGTCGGATACACCTGGGCATAGCTATGTTGAAGATCTCCCTAGCATGCCCACGAAGACTACTTCGATCTCACCTGTGCAGGGAGGTGATGATGATGAGCTAGGCAATACAGAAGTTGAGAAAAACAAAGGCGAGGTTACTCCACCTAGAAAGGAGGAGGATCCCTCCATGAAAAGAAATATGATGCCACCAAAACCCTCCTCCCGAAATAAAGATAAGGCCACCCGGACAACGCTTAAAACTACCCTTACCCCAGATGACTTTGACTTCTTAATTGTCACACTGAATGATGTTTCACTAGAGCTCGCAGAAAAGCAAGAAGCAAAGCAGGAGGAGCTATTCAACCTAATCAAGGGCGAACTCAAAGAAGTGTAGCAGGCACTCTAGTCTAGCCAAGCAGTTTCTACAGTGCCCTTGATAAGCGGAACATCAGGAACAGGTGATGAGCCCACTCAATTACACCAGATCATTGATCAAGTTGAAACTCGCATTCGACGAGCTTAAGAAGACATAACACAAGCCACCAAGGCTTTGATGCAAGCACGGAAAGAACTTCTAGAACAACAGAATGAGGCAGAACGGGAAAAGATTGCTCTAAAAGTGAAGTGGGATGAGGAAAAGGAACAATTTCTAGCAGAGAAACTTGAAGTACAGGAAAGGGTTCACAAGGCACTGCACTCTGTGACAGTCATAGAAGTGAAGATGGAAGACCGTCTCCCACAGCAGGTGACCCAACTAGAAGAAGTAATCCAACAACTCCAACAATGCATCATGGATTTGGAGCTCTGCACCATGCTCGAGACCCCCCAAGAAATAAGAGATCTAAGATAGGCCATTTCTCGAAGCGCAATTGACTGATTAAAAACCTTTGCCTTGGAATGCAAGTAGATGAGAGCTAGAAGCACCCAGACTTATGAAACCCTCACAGAGAATCCAAAATTGCAGACATTGGAGGCACAACTCCAATAAGGAAAGTAGCGTGCAGACACGCTACAGGTGTAGATAAAGACTTTGACCCCAGTCAAAAGAATGAACAGGTTCGTAGAACAATGCACATCCCAACAACAGGTACATATGCTGCAAAGTAAAGTGATGGAAGTCTCCCAATGACTTCATCCAATCCAAGAAAAGGCATGCCAATTGTTTGTTGAACTTGAAAACTAGGGATTTGAACTCGAACAGGTTGTCATCACTATAGAACAGCTCCTGGAAGGACCTCTCAATGACACAGTGATCCAGAAATTTACTGAGCAAGAGGTTTTCGCACTGCAGCAGGTCGAAGTAGCTCAAGCCAAGATCGAGGCATTTGAGGCAAAATTGATCAGACCTGAGTGACTCGGGATGAGTCACAGGTGAGTGTTGGGGGCATGTTGGCCCTTGACCAAGTCTTGAAGAATACTTGGTCATATTTGACCATTTTTGGGACTGCGACAGCTTGCCAAAGATGGAGCGCAACGTGAAGCGGAAATTAGGGAAGAAAGACCTATTTTTGGATCCCTTTTAGGGTTTTGGGTTGATGTAAATGGAAAGGGATGTCAGCCCGTGGGTTTACCCATTCTTAGGCCCATTTTTTAATCTATAAATAGATACTTATGCAATGTAAGTAGAGAGGAGTAGTAGTAGTACATCTATGTGATGTATAGCTAAAGGCTTAGTTCTAGTAGCTGGATCTGTGTGATTGGATGTATATTGCAGCTAAGTGCAATTTGTTGTAGTTTTGTGCTAAAGTGCAAGGAAGAAGGATCTAGCGAGCTGCGCGGATCTTATTTCATGTGCGAAGTAAGGGTCACTGAATCTTTGTGTTGTAACCTCTTGACCGAGATAATATAAAGAAGAAGACTTTGTGGACATAGCCCCAGGGTGGGGGTGAACCACGATAAATTTGTGTATTGTGCTTTGTGCTTTGACCTAATGTGTTTATATCCTTCTTGGATAAGTACTTGCTATGATTAAATAGATCTAGTTATGCTCTGTTCTTATGATATATGAATGAATGTTAGATCTGATATATAAGATTCTTAGTGCTTGATCTATTGAATCTAATCTATATTTTTGTGGCTAAGCAATGAATCGTCTTTTGTCTAAGTATTCATTGCGATGATCTATTCTATCTTTGAAGTACCATAAGGGTTAAATATTGATGAATGATCTATGCTAAGTGCCCTGTAAAAGATATAATCACAGATCGGTGTCCCAGCTAAGGTTGCAGACATATAAGTCCTGCAACCACCCCTGCCTCTACCTCGGCTGAGACTTCATCTACTTCGTAGGTGTTGTCGAAAGGGCTGGTATTTAGGGTTTTGTTGGTGTGCTCTTGAGCATTGAACCCTGGGTCTACCCCTGTGCCAACAAAATTCATCTCCATGAACCCCAACTTGTTTCTTGAGCACACAAAATTTTCATATTGGGCATAGGATTTTACTAAAATATCTATTATCTGCTCATTTGTGGAGATATATTGGAGAACCACTTCTCTTTTCTGGACTTCATCATGGAGAATATAATGCTTGACCTCAATGTACTTCAGTCTTGTCATGAAACAATATTTCTCTTTGAAGTCTTCATATAGCTCTGATCATTGGAATATATCATGGTTGAATTCAGCACTTATGTTTCCTGCTAGCTCATAACATCGTGGCAAGGCTCAAACTGAAACATATCCAAGTAGCACTTATTTTTTTATCATGAGAGTTTTCCATGGATTAGCAATCCATCATCCCAGACTTATGAGTAACTATTTTGATACACTGTCTCTGTCATAGAACATTTTCACCAAGTTTTTGTCGTATATGAGATACTTTGCATCAAGTTGTTTGAATCCATACAAGTTATTCTTATATTTGCATACATGAGTCTCTTTCTGGTATAGGCTTATTTCTCACTTTCTTTATTGGGAAGAACAGTCTTTTACATGTAAATTATAATCCATGGATACTACAAGAGGTATCTCTGGTTTGCTAGAACAAGTTGTTGTCATAGTATTCTCCCTCCTTCTGGAAGAATCTATGAATCTTGCAATGCTTCCATTCATAAGTATTTTTCACATTTTCTTACATACATTGTTATTTATCATGCCTTCCATTTCTTCTATTCGACTAATTCTTAGTGGGTTCAAACCAAGCTGGTAGTCTTGTGATTCTTGGTATAATAACTGGTTGTTATTGTTTTTCTTTCTTTCTTGGAATCTTCATATTCTTCCTCATGTCTCTCTTTAGCTATGGGGTCTTCTATATGCCCTGAAGATTCCAACTTATTCCTTTCATCATAGGATCATGGATGTAGATGTAAAACCAAAGATACTTTAAGGATTCTTTTCGAAGAAGACTTCTTCTAGAGTCAAACTGAACACGTGATGCTTATCATGGCTACTTCTTTCAATTGGAACATGGAAAGATACTTCATAATCCTCAATGGATCATATCATTTAGGATTAGCTCCCTCTTAATCCTTGCTTCATGCAAGAATTCATGCTCTTATTTTGGAATTATGTAATCAACGCCCTCTATCTAAGAGATTCCATGCTTTCGTCTTCATCCTTATTGCCCTATGCAAAGTGTCACAAGTATTTTTCTAATTTCCTCTTGATTGTTGACTTCTTTACGTTTTGACTTCTTTTGGGTTTCTTCAAGTTTGATTCTGATTTTGGCTTATCTTGCAGTTCTTACTCATGTAATATATTCCACAGGAATTTTTACCAAGGATTGTCAATGTACTTCATCTTTTCATGTGTATTTCTTGACTAGTAGTCATCGGGATAGAAATCCTTATCTCGTTATTCTTCTATGGGTATTGTTTCACTTGAACATCTTATCTTCTAAGAAATAGATATGTAAGATAAGTACATAAACTATGTAAACATGGTATTTACAAGAACTATGAAGAATATTGTTACCTTGTCTTTGAATAAAAAGTTTGTTTTATCCTTCTTGGCCTTCTTTGAGGGTTCCCTTTCTTCAACAATTGATGCTTCGTTTGTTTCCTTCCTTAGGATAAAATTCCTCTTATTCCTGAAATTCTTGAATTTTTGATGTGAAGACTTGATCATCGTATTTCTTTTGGGATTTCTCTTTTGTGCTAATCCTTGATTATTCTTGTGCACAACAATTCCAAAGTTCTTCAAATGTGAGATATTCCTTTCTTGTGCTCATGCTTGCGGCAAATGCATCCCATGTCTTGGGAAGGAAGTTGAGTACTATATTTACCAGTCTCTTGTGATGATTTATTCAATAGATTGTATTTGATCTCTTAACTGAGAGATTATCACAAAGTATGATGTTATTCTTCATCATCATTCATTTTCATGTCACGAAGCTCATTCTTCAGACTCATTACTTGTCCAATGTTTCTGAATGAGAAGAGATTAGTTAGGGCATCGTACATATTCTTAGATGACTCAAGATGAGAGATGTAGGGTATCAAGCGGCCTTATATAGAGTCCATTATGATAATCATGTCATGGATGTCATTGTCCTTGAAATTATTCATAGCTACAATGTTCTGAGGTTCCTTCTCTTTTCCTTCTTCAAACTGTGGTTCCACGATCTTTCCTTTCATGATATCCAACATTTTATTCTTTCCAAGGATGAGGTCAATCCTTTTCTTCCATGCTCTGAAGTTAGAAGCCCCTTCTAACTTGTTTTCTGACTTCATAAAGTAAGTCATGGATGCTTTGACTTGGTCAACCTTTGACTTTGACTTAGCCGACCTTTGACCTTGACCAAAAACTCAAACTTGACGTCTTATATTGTTGAGAATACCAGGAGGTGCGCTAGGTTAAGGCGCACTAGGCTATCCAAAAATTAGGTCAATCTCTTCACTTAAGGTGCCTCAACATGAGGGTTAGGGTTTCGTTGATGCAACAAAAACTTTGACTAAAACTGCAACTATAACTGAGCAAATTCTCCCAATCTATCTTACAGCGGTTAGACTATCTAAAGATAGTGTGGGCCCATAACTTGTTATAAATAATAGGTTTTCTCGTTTAACCATAGAAAATATAGCAATATTGTCACCCAACCATAGGCTGAAGCCACCCCCGAGCACCTTAACCTTGACAGAGAGAATAATTCTATAAGGAAACCCTAGGTCCAAAATCCAATCAAGGTAGCATACTACTCTCCAGAGCTAACGTACCAATCAGAAAGTACAAACCATAACCAAGAGAAAGTCCAATCCTAAAACCAAAAATACTAGTTGCAGTAGTTCCAGCTGCAGCTTCTCTCCAGACTTGTGCACTTACTGAATTTATGTAGTTGTGAGATGTGTGTGTACACATGAGCTCTAGAATCCTGTATTTATACTACTCTTTCTTAGTTGTCTGGGCCGACTTCTCTTTTTGGAGGCTAAAGACTCAATGTTAATTATTTTCTTTAGCCGACTTGTCTTCTAGGGTTATGTCCAAGGCTTTAGGGTTTCTTATTTCTTTCCATAATATCTTGTTCTTTTCAGGGTTACACATGGAGGTTAATACCTACCACAATTACCATAATATCAACACCAACCCCCTATTTATAGGATCCAACCTGAAGGAAGCTAAAACTCCCTAAATTCTCCAGCTACAAGTGGAAGGAGGCTTCAACCCCCTATTTACAAGCTCCAACCTGTAGGAAGATACAACTCCCTAAATTCTATGGATCCAACCAGGGGGAGGCTACGACCCCATTATTTACAGGATCCAACTTGAAGGAAGCTCCAAATCCCTCAATCTTCTGGCTCGAATTGGAAGGATGCTACAACCCCCTTTCTTTTCCCCATCCCTCCTCCCTAAAATATAAGTGTAGAATCAAGTTGTCACTACCATTGATATTGTGACTACCACGGTCTCATCATCCTATCATCCAACCTGTCACTGTCATTGTCACTAATAGAACAACATGTAACTATCACTATCTCATCAACATGTCACTATCATTGTCAATACCATCATCAACATGTCATTGTCAATATGTCACTGATATACCATCACCAACCTGTGTGTCTCAACCATGTACCAAAGTGTGTACCAAAGACCTATACAAAACCAAGCATCAATCGTGTACTAAAACCTATACCATACCATGCATCAACCATGTACTAAAACGTGTACCATATCATGCATCAACCATGTACCAAAACCTGTACCATATCGTGCATCAACCATATACCAAGAACTACACCATATCATGCATCAATCAAGTACCAAAACCTGTACCAAGATCACCAAAAATGCATCCAAGATATACCTCAACCCATGTGCCTCAAGAATGTACCAAAAACCATGTACCATGATATGTGCCTCAAGAATATACCATATCACTCATGATATGTCTCAATCATGACATACACCATGCACCATAAGATATCATCAATGATGTGCCTCAACCAAGTACCATAAGATCTGTTTGAAGCATGTGATAACATAACCATAACATATACCAAACCAGATACCAAGATAGCCAAGATATACTTCTAACAATGTATGATATCATCACAGAGGTGTACCATACAATGTACCATCATTATCAAGGCATGCCTCAAGCATGTACCATAAACATAAACCTCACTAACACATGTAAAGAATACCTATGTGCCTATAATATACATGATACACAATATTACAGACCTGTAGCTCTTCCTCAACTTCAGCAACAAGAGAATAGCATCTTCATCAAAATTTACCTTAGTCCCACAAGACTAGTTTTGGATTAGTCACAAACCCTAACTTTCAACAAGTATAAATCCATACCTGTAATGAATATTTTTTTGAAATTTTAACCACATATACTATGAAATATTTCTTCCATATCCTCAAAATTTCAAGTTCTGAAACTTCTCAGAACCAAAGTTATAGAGAAAATGGAAAACCTTCCTGAATTTTATCCTATTTTGGAGAGCGAACTTTTACAACATGCCACGCGTGCAATATTTTATATCTGATTCTGAAACTTGCACAAAAGATACTACAGACTGTTATATTTTCATGGAAATTTGTCTCACATAATTTGGATCCTCTATGAATAATTTATGATTGTTGTACATGTAACACCTGTTTGAGACTAGTTTCAGGACTAGTCAACAACCCTATCTTCCACGGAGTGTATCTCCAAAATTTCAATTTATGAGAAGATGAAATTTTTACCACAATTACCTTGATATGTCATCTCAACATTCTCCAAGTTTCACTATCTGAATAATTCTATGAAAATAGTTATAGAGAAAATGGCAAGATGAACTTTAAATAACATACCTTAGAACACATCATCACAAGACTTCATCCTCCCTTGGAATTTCACCCTTATTCACTTCATATTCACTTTGAAATTCACCTCATATCTCCTTGGTTATGTTAGATAAAAATCACTTTATTTAAATATACAAATGAACTCATAGGTTCCTTATTTATACTAGATATTGAACGTTCTTTTTAGGGCTGACTTGACCCAAATAAAATTCAATTTAATTTTTAACGATTATTCCATTGAGGCCGACTTTACCAACAACACCCTTAATATTTATTTTAATATTTATTGCAATGGGGTCAACTTGTAACTTATTTTTTGCAACAACCTTTATTATTTTAATTAATTTGGGGTTGACTTGTCACAACTGTTTAGGGCTTCTTAACCATACTTCGGGGCTTCCATTTTCAAGAGGGCATATCTCTCTAACTATGAGGAACCACATGGCATACCACCTACCATTGGAAATGATGTGACAAGGAATATCCATCTATGACTATGTTACCTACATTTACACTTTTCTTTATGTTCTTATTCCTCAAACAACTTCAGGTTCCATGACCACACTTTTGGGGCTTCTCAACCACTTAACCCCTTAGCCATATTTCCAGGGATTCTTCTATGGTTGACTATGGTTGACATCAATATTTATAGAGTTAATATATAGTTTACATGAATGAAAACTAAATTTCCAACAATATCTCCCTTTGGCATTGATGCCAACATCAACACTCATACTCCACTTGTTACCAATGCTCTCGATATTTCTCTCCTCATGTTTCTCTCCCCCTTTGATATCAATGGAAAAGGGTATATCCCTTTGGGGTTGCTCCCCTTGTCTTCATTCTTATTATCTTTCTCTTTCTCCCTCTTTGATGCCATGGGAAAAAGGGTAACTCCCCCTGTCTTTGGGGTTCTGATCTTTCTCTCCTAACCTTTCTCTTTCCTTTTGATATCAATAACAAAGAGTGACTCCCCCTAACAATATACCTTATCTGAACAATATTTATATGACTTCGTATGCTCCCCCTAACTTCATGCTTATGATATTTTCTCTTCTGATTTTGTTCTTTCTCTTCCCCTTTGACATAAGGGTAACAACTTTTGATGATTTCTCCCAACCTGTCTTCTTTTGCAAGATAATATGTATATCAATATGGGGATTCATGTACATTCTTTCTTTCATTCCTTCCAGTGCTTCTTGTCCATTAGTGCTTCCTCTTGTAATTCACTTGACATATATAAAAAACATTCAAAGTTACTTGACTTCATATCTTCATAGATTGTCATGTATGCTTCTTAGAAATAAATGGCCATACTTTTCAACAATTTCCCTTTGACTGTATGGATTTTGTGGATGGTTTCTCTTCACTTGTTTTGTTGTACCTTTCACTGCTTACCTTCCTGTCACTCATTTCATGGGGATGAATCTGTCCGCTTTTCATAATGGTATGCATAATTATGACACTCAGTCCATGCCTTGGGTCTTTAATAATTTTCCTATTGATATGCCAAATGTGCCTTCATCCTTTCCATCCTCTCCCTGGCCCACTTTTGTGAATCCTAGTTTTGGATTCAAGGGCACCATGGCCCGGCCATCTATGTCTTCATTTGATAGGATTCATTTCCCTCTACCAACTCTCACTGTGGGAGGTTGGAACCTCCCCTCTTACGAATCCAGACGTAGCCATGTTTTTTCATGAGCCAGTACTCAAATGGCTGGTTATTCTACTTATTACACCCCATTTGTGTATCCTTCGTCTGCCATGTCAATTCCTACAAACACTTTTCCCATGGTGGGTCCACATATTTCCTTGGGTCTTTCATACGGAGGGAATCAATTTTATGGTTCGGGCTACCCTCTTCATAGAACCCCTTCACATGGGGGAAACATATATCGTCACTTGAATAATCCTTATCACACTTTTGTCTGTTTGGAGACATCTACTTCGATGATGATGCCTGTAGAAAACTCTATGGATCAATTAGGTGAATGATACTACCTTTCCAGATAGGGGCAGGGTGTAAACCAGGACCCTTCATGGCCTTCAATGTCTCAAAACCAATCTTTCCCAGGAACTTGGTCTCAAATTCCACAACTCACCACCGCCGCTAATCCAGTTACTGTCAGTCATACTGGAGCCCCATCACCAGTCGTTGCTAGTCATGCTAGGGGCATCACTCTAGTCATAATGAGTCATATCGATATCACATCTCCAACCTTTGTACATCATGTGGGAGATGAACCTCCATCCTTTGCCAGTCATACTGAGAGCATGTCACCAACCATTGTAAATGAATTTGGGGGTATTCATACAGTCGATAAGTCTAGACGTGTCATATGTAAGCCAAGATTCCTTTGCATGACTTGCAAAGGAAATCACCTTACTCGTTTGTTTCCTACTACTATCAGGATATCGAAACCATGGTTCTCACCTGGGGGCCTTTCGGTTTCTGAGGTGTGTTTGGTTTCCCCACACTATGTTTCTCCTTTGATTGACACAGAATTCATGTCGATGCAATCCTCGCCTGACCACACCCCCATTTTTTAGGGCGATGTGTCTCCTAGAATTGTTTCCATGCATCCTATTCAACCAACGGTTGAAGAAGTGGTCATACCAATGCAATCTTTGGTCAATACAACCCTTACCTTAATGGGGGATGTGTCCTTCAACCATGTCATTATCATTTCTGGTACTAAACCTTCTAAACAAGAAATAATTTTAATCTCCCTAAGTATTCTGCCTTCAATTCCTAGAGAGGTTCCCTTTGATTGGGATGGTCTAGTGGGGTATCCAATGCCTCCTCCTATGTCCTTTCAAGTAAGGGACATTATCTGATATATCATGGAGAAGGTAACCTCCGGTAGCACTTTATCCTCCTCAACTTGGAGAGCTTTGGGTTTTCCCAAGCTTGTGTCATCTATTCATAAGATGCTCACCTTTCATAGAATTCCAGCACGAGAGTCTTGGCCTCCCCCATGACATCCTTCTTAGAAACCTCTCAACGAGTCTAATTTAAGCTCTTTTCTGACTCATTTAAAAAGTGAAAATATTGTCGAGTGAATTTGTCCCTTTCACACTCGTTAAATTGAACTTGAAAGGTCACGAGTTTGATTTAAGATCTTTTTTAACTCGTTTCCAAAAAGCGAAAAGATCGTTGAGTTAACTTGTCTCTTTCACACTCATAAATTGGATTCGAAAGGACATCTATTTGGTACAATTTTATCCCCTTTTCAAACCAACTAGACTAATATTATGAAAAAGGACATTTTTTGGCGTTAAGTTGTGATTGCATCTAATTCCCTTGCTTGCAGTATTGAACCTATTGTCAGTACTCTCTTTACATTATAAATTGTTTTCCTCATCAATTTTTTCATCCTCAACCAAGCAAAGCCTTGTTTATATCCTTCGCAACTTGACACCCTATACCCAAAAGGGAACATTCCCCCAAGTGTCCATCTCCCGCATGCACCTCCTTGCATTGAGCATAGGTATGTTCCACTGTTGGAACTAGTTTTTCTTACTTGCGACACTCATTCCCTCCTTTGTATCATAACATTCATTTGACTATGAAAAAATAAAAAAAATATGAGCGAGAAGGGAGTATTATCTTATATTGGCAGCAATCATGTCGCCTTTGAAGAGAGCACAAATTGTTTTGAGTCCACCTGTCATCATAATTTTGGGTTTAGCATGACCTTAAGAAGTTGAGCTCATTACAGATAGTTTACTCCCCCGAATGGTTACTCTTCTAGTCCCTATGGAGAGTTTGATTGATGCCTCCTGCATCTCATGGTTTCATCATTGAGGCTATGCTACCAGAGTCTTCCATATGTCTCATGCTCTTGTTCAAAGGATGTCTATCAACCTGTTTCGACCATTCCTCAGAACTCTTGACTTTGTATGTTGTCCATACCCTCATTTTGTCTCAGAATCACATGAATTTGTAGTCTTATTTCACACCCTAGTCCTAATTTTCTCATTGGTAGGTAACCTTTAACCCAACAGTCAACATTTCATCATTGGTCGTTGACTGGGTGGATTCCCTTATGTTCGAAGGAAATACATCTATTCACACATTGGGATTCGTGTAGTGTCTTGGATGCCATTATCCTTATTGGTGGTTTCCTCACCTTTGTCAGTATTTTTCCTCATTGGATGTTATTTAGAGGGTCTTTTTCGTGTACTGATTGCACCTGGCACACGTGAAATACGCATAGGTTCATTGGTTTGTGAACATGTTCTTCATCCGATTTCCTCCAAATCATCAAGCGTCTGCTTTGTACCTCATGCTAAATGATGAGATATGCCTTAATGCTCTCCTTTCAATGGGCATCCTTCCATCGACTTCAGCTCGTCTATTCTGGAGACGAGACCTAGATTCCTATGAGTACCTAGAGGCTTGCAGTCATTAGTGGTAGGTTCTCTCACCATCGATAGTTGGGAATACATCAATGTCTCCTGATCGATGAATTATTCAAGCATTTGACCTCGAATCCTTTATTCACACTTGTGAGAATGTACTCGGTGCCTTGATACCTACTTTCATCATCGATAGGTTTTCTCGCGTTTGTTAATGGTATACTTCAATGACCGGTAATCAAACGAAGTCTCATTGTGTTCGACCTCAAATCCTTTATTCACACGATGTAGACTTGCACCTTTGGTGGATTGTGTAGAAGACTTGAATACATTTGTTTGTAATTGCATCTTTCCTGAGTTGTTTCTACCTTTTCATTAGACCAATACATGTGTGACTTTAGTGATCATGGGAGATCAGATTGTACTCCATTGTATACAAATATCTTCATATTGAATTTGAGACTGATTTTATTGGGCCTTGTTCATGACTATCACAGCCTTTGGCATGTAACCACATTTGTATTTGTCTATTCATGGCCATGGACAATTGTTTGGTATATTTTCACATGGATCTGCAGTGTAATTCAAATTGGCAGCCATGTATGCAAAATCAGTATAGATTATAATGAGCAACTAGTTCTTCCAGCTAGGTCCTCATTACTCCACTTCTAGGTCTTATAATGTATTTTGGACATTGCATATACTCCTCTAACCTCACACATTATGGGGCATCTTTTATAGCAATATTTGCCTCACCCCATGCAATCTTGCACAAAAGGCCTGTTTCCATTTCCCTATGCAAACTTGAAGTCACTTTTTGCAAATCCAAGAGCTAAAAACATGATTTTTCCACATATACATGCCATGCCTATATTACAACATGCATATACACAAGTTGCACTACTACAACCCACATACATCAGTAAATGTGCCCAAAATTAAAAAATGGTGTCGGGTTTCCATGTCACGTCATGAGATCAATTATCCTTGGCCTTCCATATAATGGAAAGGTTCCAACTTGGACCTTCAATTCCACTTGAAGGCTATAAATGGGACAAATCTGAGCTATGGAAAAGAGGAGAAATAATTCAACTTTGAGAGCAAAGTTACTCTGGAGAAATTATTCACTTCACATTAACTATGCATCCCTTTGTTCTTTAAGTTTGAACACATAGTTCATCCCCCAAGCTCTTCCCTTATTGATTGAGAACTTCATTGTCTCTCTTATATGAGCTTTCCTTTGGTGGAGGCCCAGCTAGAAGGAACTTAGTTTCTCGGTTCTGAACCGTGTCAACACGGAAGTTTGTAACTCATTCACTTCTGTTGATTATATATTAATAGAAATACTATTTTCCCGTCCAATTAATATCTCACAAATATTTGAATTATCATTCCATGGGTGTATTTGTTATGAATGTTGATGGATTATGCTATTGAATGTGCTAACATCATATATTATCACTGTATGCTTGTTTTTCTTGGTTGTTGAGGACTAGTTGTAGGTATATTGCTTTGGGTCAAGTGCTCAATGGTGGAATTCATCGAACGTCTGGACGAGGTAGCCCTCTTATCTTGTCTTGTTAGCGTATTTTTTTATATAGAATACTTGGGATTAGAGTTGATTTCTTCAGTCATTTCCATTTTTTGTGGTTTACCCCTAGTCATATAGAGATTTTCCTCGTAACACCCTCATACATGGGCACTTTCATCTTTGGTTTAGATCCAACCTTTGTGACCAATGTCAGCAGTTTCTCCTCTGTTGTTTCTACTCTTGGTGCTTCTTTTATTTCCCCTTCAAATCTTGTATCTTCACTTTCGTTGACATCTCCTATATCAGGTTCTCTTCTTTGAGTTTTCTCCATGGCCTCCATCCTCTCCTGGATGTGCTTCAGCTCCAATCGCAAATCCTATGTTGCTACATTTCTCTCTCGACCTCCTCGTTTTGGAATCATGATTCCTGCAAGATAAAACTTTTTCTAATCTTATTCTTAGAGCATTTTTGGGCTCTGATACCACTTGAAGTGGACCTACCAGGTCCAAATTCATTTTTCTTTAGGGTTCTTAAACAACCTCATTGATAAATTCAATATCACACTGCCCTGAGTTCTTTAATAATCCTCAGATCCTTATTTGACAGAGCCCCAAACCTCTCCATTCACACACCATTGAAACAAGTCATTGTGAGTGCCTCTTATCCCTTTGGTGCTAAACATTTACTCCCACGCGACCAAATTCCCATCCTTGGGACAAATCCATCATCGTCAGAGGTTTCTTTTTAAGAAACAATCACCAACCTAGTCATCCTGGCGATATCCCAATTCTGACAATGCATGTATCATCGTCGGTGCTTTGCTAGGAAGTAAGTGCACAAGGCTCTGTTTCCCCAAAATCAATTAGTCCTGACAATATGGGTCCACCTCGACCATTCTATACCATCGATCCAAAATTGAGTGATTAAATTAACACCGTAGATTTCTTATAACTTCACGTATCTCCCTTTATCCCTCCACCGTCAATCTCTTCATTTGGTTTAATCATGACCATTGATTGATCTATATACCCAAATAACCATTGTCAACCCTTATTCTTGTTGACACAATCACCGATATATTTTCATCTATGACTCCAAAGTCATCATTGTTTTCGATCACTAATGTTTATTGACTTTGGCGATCCCGAAATGGATGTCATCAACGATTGTTTGTCGTCAGCACAACTCCTAAGTGGATTTTGTGTGTTCCAATATGACAAGTCCTACTAGTATGATCATGACTGTAAATTTTGAAAGGGTATCCTCGATCAGATATCCACCGTCCATTCACTTGAACTTGGGAAACAATTCATTCTACATGCCCAATTTTCCTTTGGTCGATTTCTTTCGATCTATGCAAAAAAAAATATTTATTCTTCTTTTCCTTATTAATTTCGATATTTTCCTAACTCGTAGTGAGGGTATACACACAACATTTATCCATAGGTCCTACGCATAATAGATTTGCGCACCAGAAACATAACACACACACAAAATCCACAAAACACAGATTCCCACATTTTTTTGAACTAGAAGGAATGATATTACAACAATGAAGGCTATTTTCCTTCTTGGTCTCTCGAACCTATACACACACAATTTTTACTAAAATATTCGCCAAAATATTCCTAATTAAATGCTGAGTTATGGGTTTGGTTACTTTCCTAACTCCTTTTCCTAGTACTCAATTGTCTCTAACAAAATAGAGATAGCATAAAAGAATCATTTTGTCCAAGGAGAAACGTAATGATTCTTTGCACACCAAAAGAAAACATCCATTTGTGATCCAAAAATCCTTAGATGTCAATTTAACTCATAAGAATACATTAACATCCAATGTGATTCGGGAGTTATGACCATTACTAACTATTTGCATCTATCATGTGAATCCATTTACTTAAAGAAACGTCATTAATTTTCACAATTAACTTGTGGAATTAACATTATGAAATGAAGTGAAGAAATAAAACAACAAGTCAAATGGAATATTACACAAGTTATTAATGGATTTCACCAAATCTTTTGGATACGTCTTCGGGCTCGTTTAATCCACGAACCACTTCATTAATTTTTCTTTACAAAGACTTCATTCTCCCAACCTAGAACTGGTCTACAAAGGCATAAGAACTCTCACATAAATTGGATGTCCTCCTTCTCAAATATGTCTCACAACATGTGGATCATTGTCCCATCCTAGGAATTACAAGGCTCTCTCTCAATAAGGTCTTTCTGATATGCTACAGAGAACTCAAGTGTGGATGTCATTATTATCTTTTCCTTGAAAAACTGAAACTTTTGATTGTAAACACTTTATAGTTCCATAGATGCGCAATAGCACTAAATTAAAGATTAACCCATCATGGGAATGGCTTTATTCTCTCCTACAAAACCTTAGGTGTAACTATCCCCATTAGCTCTGCCTCAAAAAATTGAGACTTTTGACTATAAACACCCTATGACTCCCATAGATGTCTAATGGCACTAAATTACAGCATAGAAAAAGACCACTTTTCCTTGCTTACTCTCTTACAATGGAAGCACAATAAAAACATTGTCTGTAGAGTTCTTGGGACATCATCGCTCTATATCAATGACTCTCTCTCTCTCTCTAAAGTATCCCAAAAATCCCTCATCCCAAAACCCTCTTAAAACCTTTCATACAAAGGAGATTTTACAAATACATAAAAATACTCCACAACAAAAGTAACTTGGTTGGGGACTTGAGCATGGCTGAACTCCTGGTGCAATGGTGAAGTCATGGTGATTTTATAGTGGAGGTTGGGGGTTGAAACCTCACCCAACCCATTATATTCCTATTGGAACATTAATAAGACTTAAATACCTATGAATCATTGTCAGTACCATAAAACTAGGGAAATAAAACTAGGGAAAAATATCTTTGAATCGTTTCCATTACCAGAAAATGGGGGCGAGAAACCTCAACACCCTATAGAGTACTTAGACATTGTTGGCAGACCTCTTAGGCCCTTGTAATACTCATCATACTTTAAGACATAATTAAAATTATGTAATAAGGATAAATACGTAAGTAAGTGCAAGAACGTAACATAAAGTATCTTAATGATTGATTAGTTGGAGCGGTTTCTGCATCTGACAATCCCAACTGTGTCTGACGATCCCAACTGTTATAATTTTTTTGGGGCGATTTTTGTTATTTTAGCAGATTTTGCTATTTTTAGTGGTTTTCTAAATTAATCTCAGATTAAGGGATTAGGGTTTTGGTAGCTACGAAATACCTAAAACATTGTATATATTGTATGGTGAATGGTGAAATTAATACAATAAAAGATTTGAAAGGTGTGGCACCAAGGAAGGCTGGTTTTCTCCCAGTTAAGGGTTTCCAGTGTAAATCTCTTTGTACTATGTGTATGATCCATTGATTAATTTATGTTTTTATTAAGAATCTATATGCATTTATTTACTTCACAGGTTTAAAACTTACAGATATCCTCTACAAAAAGTAGACAGGACAAGGACAAACTTCTACCAACTTTTATGTCCTTAAATGATATAGACCTTTTTGTCTCAAGTAGACCCCAACTTAAACCTTTTACAACAATAAGAAACAAAAAGGGGGGCAGAGGAAAACCTTTCCTTAGTTTCCTACCATGCACGAAGAAAGTTGATGTAGATCCATTGATAAGGATTGCAAATTATATAGAGGAATCATAATTCATTAACCAATTTACAAAGTGAACACAAAAACCCAAATGAATCATCTTCATTCTCAAAAAGATCCAGTTGGCCTTCTCATAGGGTTTAGGAAGATCTATCTTAATAACCATTGAAGAAATCATCTTGTATTTGATGAAATGTAGACCTTCCCGAGACCATAATGGTGGAATCTTACATTTGATGGAATGTAGACTTACAGTTGACTTCTTAGAAACAAAAATTGACATTTCTCTTTTCTAATGGGGTGGTATACCTCTTATTCTTTAGATTTATGTGCAACTGTACAAGGAATAACCTTCTATCCAAACCTGTAACACCCCAATTTTCGAACCCCCATTTTAAATAATGTATTGTTACATTGCTAAGAGGCCAAAGTGCCCAAACAATTATTAAAAGGCCAGTGTTCCCAATAAATGTAATGTTTTGATCATTATTAATAATACATACATTGGTGGTTGCTAGACAGACAAGGACTAGAGTTATAGGGGGCTATGACTCCACAAGAGTGGGGGCTTGAGGGGATAAATGTTTATTTCCTATTTTTATTTACCCTTTGGTCGAAGGGGGTGGATCAGTTACATGGTATTATTGGGGATGGCCAGGAGGTTCTTGATTCCCCACGAATTACTTAAACCTGCCTCTGGTTTGATGGGGGGTTCGGTATGTGGCTTGTTCATTGATTGCTTATTCATTCATTCTCGTATTCACTCACCCACTTGATCATTGGTTCATGCGTTCTTTTCATTTGCTCACTCGTTCATTCCTCCAGTCCTTACCTATCACTCATTGATCCATCCTCATCCGTGTCTTGGTTTGGGAAAGGGACATGAAATGCCAAAGATTAGCCACAGTATTGTTGGTTTTATTGGTCGTTGGTGTAATCCAGCCATGACTTGAGGCCTACATGTCTGATATGCATTGGCCTATGTCTAGCTATTAGGGTCCTAACCTACACATAGGTAGAACAATATATTCAGATGCAATAAAGGTAAACATTAATAAGGCCTTACAATAAAATAGAATAAGTCGAATGTAAGAAGACCAAATAGAAGCTTTCGCTTCTAGAAGGATATTTCTCTAGATGCTTCTTTTGATAGACATATTTAGTATAAATAGGAGTCGAGGGTATGAGAACCCTAGCTTGGATATTATTGTAATAGAGATTTTCTCTACTGGAGGTTGCCCCCTTGAAGAGGCCCGTGAACATTGCTCTCAGAATCAAAGTGTTATTTCTATTGTTATTCTTATATCATTTCAGTGTTATTGTGGTGATTGTTCTGGTTATATTGTTGTTATTCTGCCATTTCTAGCATTTTATTTCTATTCTGCATACTTTTTATATCTGGTTTATTACAAGTGGTATCAGAGCACTTTCCTCGACAGAAATTGTGGGTTAAATTTTCTTTTCAAGGTAGAGACGTATTCTGGCGTCTTTAAGCCACAGAGATCTGTCGTTATGCACATAAACATGTGGTTGAGGGATTCATACACACAGGAGATACAAGTAGTACTTAAGAACACATTTGTTGGCCACCCTTGTAACCCCTGTTGGTACCCCTTCGAGTGGTAGTGCATCAGACAATACTTGTGTATGGATCGGCCTAGATTACCTGAAGCCCTCTTTAGATAAATTGATCAGTCGCCTGACTGCTATAGTGCCACCGAGAAAAACACTCCGAAAAATACTCTCTAGTACTTGGGTAGTCGGGTAGTATGGCTAAGGGTATGGTCTAGCCTCCTTAGTTAGTTTTCTGAGATATTGGGTCGAGTACTACTATTGGACCCTGCACGTATATCAGAGAGCTATAACACAGGGAAAACCCTTGTCTGTAGAACCCTTGGGGACATAAACATAAACAAATTAAAACAGACAAGATCTATTGTCATGCAACTGTGTTCGGGTTGCCAAATCATTACACATTTCATCCTGGTTAATCATTTGGGCACTTCATCACTGTAGTATTTTTTAGACCAGAGTATAGCTCCGTAGGTGTAAAAAAAAAAAGTATGGAAATTTTTGCACCATTATTTGAGACATATTCCATTGGATTCATCTCTTCACCCTTATCACATTCATACATATCATCTTTCATCAAAATTTTTGCCCCCCCCCCTGCCCCATTTTGGTTCCCTCATCATCATGGCCCATACCCGTAGCCAAGACTGGGAAGCTCGCTTCAATACCTTGCAATCTAATTTCACCAAGACCCAACAAGAAGTGAAACAACTCAGTGCCAATGTTGTCGCCATCAATACAACCATGCAGTCCTCAATGGAGGAAATCAAACAAGACCTTACTACCCAGCTTGAATCTATCATTTCGACGCTCTGCACCAAGCTGCATATCCCTACAGATAACCCTTTATCTGACCCACCTCCACATACTGAAGCTGAAAATTCCTCTCATTCCCATAAATTTCAGCACCATCACTTTCAATGTGACCTACGCCTTCCACGGTTGGATGTGACCAAATTTGATGTCTTGGATCCCACTGGTTGGGTAACCCAAATGGAACATTATTTCTCTTTATACGGCATTATAGATGACTTGGCCAAACTCCAATATGGTGTTCTCCATCTAGATCAAGAACATTGGCAATGGTGGCAATGGAGAAAAAATCCCCATCAAGGGTATATTGCTTGGAAACACTTTGTGGAAGAGCTTTATGAATGCTTTGACACTGACACCAATCATTTGGGCCATTTGACAAAGTTGAAACAATGAGGCACAATAGAAGACTTTATAGTTTCTTTTGAGCACCTAGATTTTCGGACAGAGGGCATGTCTGATGCCTTTTTCCAAGAGTGTTTTATCACTGGCCTCAAGGATGAGATTCAGGTCGATGTCCTCATGGCTCAGCCTTAGAGTTGGGTGTAGGCTACTAAAAGATCTCAAGAAGCACAACAAGTTGTATCTTCTCAAAAATGGAAACCCTCCTTTATCCCTCGCGCTAAACCAGTAAATCCTACTACTCCCTCTGCTCCACTAAAGATCCAAAAATTGACCAGAGATGAAATGGTTGAACTCCAACTCAAAGGTCTTTGTTATAATTGTGATGAAAAATATTTCTCGGGCCACAAGTATAAGAAACAAAATAGTTTTATGGCCATCTCGGAGGATATTTCGAAAGAGGATGTTGAAACTCCCCTTGTGTCTGAGTCACCTTAAACCACTAACATAACCCCTCCCTCAGACCCTCTCGAAGTAGAACCGGTCATTTCCCTAAATGATCTCACTAGCTTCTCTACTCCCCAAATCCTCAAGCTAATTGGTTACATCAAGCATAGGAAGGTCATCATTCTGGTTGATAGTGGAAGAACCCATAATTTTATTCATTGCCGCATTGCCCAAGAAACTCATTGCTACATCCATGTAGTCAATAATTTCCAAATCATGATTTCCAATGGTGGCGCCATAAAATGTGGAGGGTGTTGTGAAAATGTGTGTCTCCAAATTGGTGACTGCCACCTGAAATCTCATATGTTTGTTATCGACATGGGCGGTTGTGACATTGTGTTGGGTGTAGACTAGATAAGGAATTTGGGTCCCATTATCATGGATTTTAAGGAATTGACCATGCAATTCAACCAGGAGGGCCAACAATATAAGTTCCAAGGCATCACCTTCGGTTCACCTGAGATCATTAGTTCCCATCGCATGGAAAATCTGCTCAAAAAAATTCATTCTAGTGTTGTTGCCCAACTCCATGCCATACAAGCAACAGAGACACCCTCGATGCTGCAAGACCTACAATCCATCCTTTCTAAACATCAAGTGGTCTTTTCCACTCCCCAGGGAATCCCTCCTTCCTGTGGTGTTCATGATCATTCCATTCCCCTTGTACCAGGAATCCTTCCTCCCAATATTCGTCTGTATCGTCACCCCTTTTCCCAAAAGAATGAAATTGAGAAAATGGTCTAGGAACTCCTTAACGCGTGCATTATTTGCCCTAGTACAAGCCCCTACTCTTCCCCTATGGTCATGGTACTAAAGAAACAAGGTTCTTGGAGAATGTGTCCTAAATTTCGTGCCCTCAAAAAACTTATCATTAAAGACAAATTTCCCATTCCTGTCATTGATGACCTCTTGGATGAATTGAGTGGCACCCAGTTCTTTACTAAACTTGATCTTCGTTCTGGCTACCACCAGATACGTATGAAAGAGGCAGACATTCCCAAGACTGCCTTTAGAACTCATGAGGGCCACTATGAATTTTTGGTCATGCCCTTTGGCTTGTGTAATGCCCCCTCCACCTTCCAAAGCCTCATGAATCATGTCTTCCATCATTTTCTCCATAATTTTGTCTTAGTTTTCTTTCATGATATCCTCATCTATAGAAAAACCTGGACAGACCATCTTGATCATATGGATCGAGTTCTCCATCTATTCTCTCAGCACCAACTCTTCCTGAAATGGTCTAAATTTGTTTTTGGTGCCTCAGAAGTCGAGTAATTGGGTCATCTAGTTGGCAAGGAAGGTGTCAGGTTGGATCCTAAAAAGATTGAAGCTATGCAAGATTGGCCTCACCCAAAGACTCTCAAAAGATTGTGTGGATTTATGGGCTTAACAGGTTATTATCACAAGTTTGTTAAGAATTATGGAAAGATTGCAGCACCTCTCACTGCACTCCTAAAAAAGAACTCTTTCACTTGGACTCCAACAGCTGCTCAATATTTTCAAACCTTGAAGATGGCCATGTGTACCACTCCAATCCTGGCCCTTCCCGATTTCACAAAGACGTTTGTCTTGGAATGTGATTCTTTGGGGAAAGTAATTGGTGTTGTCCTTATGCAAGAGGGTTGAACTTTAGCCTTTACCAGCAAGCAACTGTCTAAAATAAATATGGGAAAATCAATCTATGAAAAGGAAATGTTGGCTATTTTGCATGTTGTTGATCTGTGGCACCCTAATCTATTGGGGCAACGCTTCCAAATTAAGACAGGCCATCAAAGCCTCAAGTATTTTCTGGAACAACGCATTTCCTCCCAGGAGAAACAAAAATGGGTGACTAAGCTCTTTGGATATGATTATGAGATCATTTACAAGAAGGGCAAAGACAATGTGGTTGTGGATGCACTTTCTCGAAAATATGAAGATGATGGATCCCTTTTTTCTCTTTCCTTCATTGTACCAGATTGGCTCCAAGACGTTCGCCAGGAATGGCTACACGATCACAAAAGTTCACATCTGATCCAACAATTGCAGTCCAATGTTTCAGCTTCCCCAAGGTACTATTGGCTCCATGATGAGCTTTGATACAAAGGTTGTTTGTATTTAAGTAAACAATCAAAACTTAAATCCACGGTAATTTCTGAGCTTCATGCTACACCCACTGCTAGGCACTCCGGGTTTACCAAAACCTATGACAGGGTCAAACGTTCTTTTTTATGGGATGGTATGAAACAATACATTCATAATTTTGTCATTGAATGTGATGTTTGTCAACGCAATAAGGGAAAAATAGTCAAATCTCTAGGCACACTACAACCGCTTCTGATTCCACCTGCTATTTGGAGGGATATCTCTATGGATTTTATTACAGGCTTACCCAAATTGGGAAATAAATCAGTCATCATGGTGTTTGTTGATCGCCTTTCCAAGTATTCTCATTTATGTGATCTTCAACACCCATATACAGCATCCACAGTGGCTCAACTTTTCATGGATCAGGTCTTCAAGCTTCATGGCATGCCGCATTCTATTTTTTTTATCGTGACCCAACTTTCACCAACAATTTTTGGCAAGAATTGTTCAAGCTACAAGGCACCCAATTGCATATCATCACAGCTTATCATCCCCAGACTGATGGTCAAATGGAAGTTTTCAACAAATGTTTGGAAACATATTTGAGGTGTTTTGCCTCGGAAAAGAAAAATCAGTGGGATCAATGGTTACCCCTAGCTGAATGGTGGTACAAAACTTCATACCATACAACTACACGCATGACTCGTTTTGAAGTGGTATATGGACAAAAGCCATTTTCATTTCTCTCTTACTTACCTGGTGTCTTGAAGGTCCAGGAAGTTGACCAAACGCTTATAGTTCGAGAGGATATTCTTCGTACCCTCAAAGAGAATTTGGTCATGGCACATAATCGCATGAAGCAACAAGAAGATCGAGGTCGCTCTAAACGTCAATTTACAGAAGGGGATCACATGTTTCTTCGACTGCAACCTTACAAGCAAAATACCCTCAAGGCCAAGCATTGTCAGAAGCTGGCGCCCAAATTTTATGGTCCTTATATCATTCTCAAGAGCGTGGGACATGTGGCCTATCAGTTAGCTTTGCCCAGTCATTCTAAGCTACATCCGGTTTTTCATGTTTCATGCTTAAAGAAGGTGATTGGAACTAAGTGCCAAATTCAAACCAACCTTCCCAAGTTGGACAAAGAAGGATCCATTTGGCTACAACCACAAGCAGTTTTGGACCAACGTGAGCGTCTCTTGTGTCAGAGAATCATCAATGAAGTGTTAGTCCAATGGAAAGATACAACTCCAGCAGATGCCACTTGGGAACCAACTACCATTCTACAGCAATTTCCATATCTCAAGCCTTGAGGACAAGGTTGTTTTTAAGGGGGGGGGACATGTTAGGGACCTAACCCACACATAGGTAGAACAATATATTTGGATGTAATAAAGGTAAATATTAATATGGCCTTGCAATAAAGTAGAATAAGTCGAATGTAAGAAGACCTAATAGAAGCTTTTGCTTCTAGAAGGATCTTCCTCTAGATGGTTCTTTTGATAAACACATTTAGTATAAATAGGAGTCGAGGGTATGATAACCCTACCTTGGATATTATTATAATAGAGATCTGCTCGACTGGAGGTTGCCCCCGTGAAGAGGCCTGTGAACATTGCTCTCAGAATCAAAGTTCTCTTTCTAGTGTTATTTTGATATCATTTCAGTATTATTGTGGTGTTGTTATGGTTATATTGTTGTTTATCTCCCATTTCTAGCATTTTATTTATGTTCTACATACTTTTTTATATTTGGAATATTACAAAAGATGAAAATGATGAAACCAATACTCCATAGCAATTTGAACAACAAGATAGAAGACTAGAATCAGTGGGCTCAATGGTTACCCCTAGTTGAATGGTGTTACAACACTTCATACCATACAGCTACATGCATGACTCCTTTTGAAGTGTTATATGGAAAAAATCCACCTTCAGTCCTCTCATACTTACCTAGTGTCTCAAAGTTCCAAGCGGTTGACCAAACGCTTACAGTTCGAGAGGCTATTCTTCGCACCCTCAAAGAGAATTTGGTCATGGCACAGAATCACATGAAGCAACAAGCAGATCAAGGTTGCTTTGAATGTCAATTTGCAGAAGGGGATCAAGTGTTTCTTCGTCTGCAACCTTACAAGAAAAATTCCCTCAAGGTCAAGCATTGTCAGAAGCTAGCGCCCAAATTTTATGGTCCTTATACCATTATCAAGCGTGTGGGATAGGTGGCCTATCAATTAGCTTTTCCCATTCATTCTAAGCTACATCTTGTTTTTCATGTTTCATGCTTAAATAAGGTGATTGGAACTAAGTGCCAAATTCAAACCAACCTTCCCGAGTTAGACGAATAAGTATCCATTTGGATACAACCACAAGCAGTTTTGGACCAGCGTGGATGTCTCCTGTGTCAGAGAACCATCAAGGAAGTGTTATTCCAGTGGAAAGATACAACTCCAGCAAATGCCACTTGGGAACCAGCTACCATTCTGCAGCAATTTCCACATCTCAAGCCTTGAGGACAAGGTTGTTTTTAAGGGGGAGGACATGT
>JZKD02S1855322.1:269671-280617 GCA_000966675.3 Picea glauca | reverse complement strand
GGGGTCTCATCATGAGCCAACCTACCACAATCATAATAGATTAACATAATTGGCATTCCCACTATGGCTATCACACCAGGGCAATGGCCTTTGGCATTTAGCCTCAAAGGACAAGAGGTCTCATCACGAGCCAGCTTGCTCACTTTGTTATGATCTAGTGAGTGGCATTATTGTTATCTGGCCACCAAACCAAGATAGTGGCCTTTTCAGGAAAAGAATATTCAAACTATTTATTGAGGATACTAGCTCATATATGGGTTAAAAGGCAACCCTGTCGAGGCTATGGATGCCTGCTAGCAGCAGTGCCTCTGCCTGTGGTATTGAAGTTTATCTTAAATACTCTAAGTTTTTTTTATTGTGTTCATAGACTTCCTTCCTTAAAAAAAAGAGGTTATCATTCTGGTTATATTCAACACAAGGGAAGGTAAAAAAGTTATGACATGTGGCATATTTATAAAACATGAACAAATTAGACTACTCGAAGTATTCTTCCTTAACATATTTGAACATTGGTATTTGAACGTGTACTTCCCACAAAAGGTGTGATTATCGTTCATGATTAACATTAAAGTGCTTTGAAATTTATCAATGGTCGTTCTCCTAGCAGTGGCAGCGTAATAATTATCCCTCACTTGATTGACCACCATCATTATGTTCACACATATCAACGATCGAGGTCGACCTTTTCATTTATCAGGGGGCGGATATTCTGCACGATTATCAATAGACCATAATGATTGCAATTAATGGGAAAATTCATATTTCTATATACCATTGTTGTTTTGTAATTTTTACCATTTCTAGTATTTTTTTCTCACAGGATGGTCTAACTAAGTTTGCAGTTGGGAACGATAGTTGTGATGACTTGTTTACAGAAGACATGGGTGGCTGAAGCATCCTCCATGAGACCACATTGCTGCAAGTAATAAAAAAAGCAAGGGAAATTCTACATCGTCTGGGATGGACGCAATACTTTAACAGATTGCAGGGATTCGATATAAATGTCGCACTAGCATTTTTCCAAAACTTACAGGGGGTAATCTCAGTAATTCGAGGAATACAAATACCATTTACTGATGCCATTGTAGTTGAGTTAACAAGCCTCCCAAACGAAGGAACACAGTGTACCGAGAAATGCATAGCACTCAAGTAGGCTATGGAATCCTTCACAGAACCAGGAGAAGAATTCGACAAAAAGGGGAAAGACATCAACCCCTCTGCTCTTAGCAAACCATAGAGGGAGATAGAAAGAGTGGTACATAGATATATCACATGTGATGGGTGATACGATGTGGTGAGACCTCGTCACCTCAAGCTGCTGGCAGTACTAAAACAATGGTTAGTGATAAATTTATCATTCTTTTTTAATATCATGCTGCATGAAGTCACTGCAAGAACCCAAAAATCCAAAGACCCTGCCAATGTAATTAGTCATCACGGGTTAGTAAAATTGATAGTAAACGGGGCCTTAAACCATACACAAATAACTTGGGGAGACTTAATTAAGCCCGATAGGCCCCTAAAACTTGAGCAACCTGAAGTCCACCATGAAATTCCCCACGGGGAATTGAGGTGGCCCAGACAGAAGGAGATAAAGCCCAAATTGAAGTTCCAGTACACCAACCTGAAATGGAAGCAGACCTCATTCAGTTGGCAGAAACTCAGAGCAGGCAGGCAGGAACATCAAAGAAGAAAATACAAAGAACAAATTATGTTCCTAAAACCTCCACTATAAAAATAAGAAAGGGTAAAGAGACAGCACAACCTGAAAGCAATTAGGAAACTATACAAACAAAGCAACCATCACATGAAATCCCTACAGAACAGTAGGATGATTTCTTCAAAAGTTATGAAGAAGAGATGGCCCAAGTATTGGGAAATTTAGGGATATCACTTACTAAAAATAAAAACAGGTCTGGATAACCCCAAGATCCAACTTATTCTCATTCAAACCCTATCTTTGATCTTCCTGATATGGAGATGCCATCTCCTGAAGAAACAGAACAGCCAGAACCCTAGTTCGATGAGAACTATCCTTTAGAACCAGAGCACCCCAAAGATACAGGGAATCAATTACCGGTTGATCAAGGTGGGGAAGACCTTGAAATTCCCCATTGATTCAGGTGGATATCGGTAGCCACCAACCTATTCCACTGGCTCGAAAAACAGTTTTCCACCTTGCTAGTTTTTCGGGTTCCAAACTTTTGGGGTCATTTTGAGGCCCTAAACGACATTTTTGGGGATTTGGGGCCCAAGTTATTGTTTAGGGTATTGACCTGGGCCAATCAAAAAAATTTCTTCTCGGTTAGAACTTTCCAACATTGTATCATGTGCCTAAAACGGAGATCGTATGCAAAAGTTACGACCCCGGGAAGTTGATGTACTAACTTACCCAAATAGGGCCCACATGACTTTTGACGCTTCACCTCCTAGGGTTAGGTTTTTGGATGTCTAGGGTTTTTGAAATTCCCATTTATTGTAAAAGGCCTTCAAAGCCTCATTGTAACCATATTCTTGTGAATGAGCGCAGTCGTCACATCTCTTCTCAGAGATAAGCCGCCACCATTCCTGCAAGCTTGTTTTCCGCTGCATATTACAGTTTCAGCTTATTTCCTTATTGAATAGAAAACCAGTTTTATTGTCTCTTGTTATTCTATTTTAAGCATCTGTCAATAATATGTAGTCATTTCGTTATGCTCATAAAATTCGGATCAGTGGTATCAGAGCAGCCTGCTCCTTATCATCTTAATGCATGTCCCCAACGAGGTCAGAGTACAAATAATTGGGTCTCGAGCTCATTTCTTTTGAGGACAAAAGCTCTCGCACACCCAAGCGACCTCTCATGGTAGGAGAAAAGAAATATGATGGGACAGGAGATCCTTTCAAAATGTTTCTTGAGGAATCTCTCACGCAACAAAGGAATGAGATGATGGATAGTTTCATGCAAATCCTTCGGTGGCTACCAACAAGCGACACATCTTCTTCGAGCCGAGGCATCGCCCCCTTCAAGGTACAAATCAACTTTGATATTCTTGTATTTGAAGGTCAGATAGACACAGATGTTGTAGACAAGTGGTTGAATCTACTCAAAGGGTATTTTTTTGTGCATAACTTTTTGAATAGAGAAAATATTACTTTTGCGCTCCTCAAAGTCATTCCCCATGTCAAATATTGGTGGGAAACTTTATGTAAGAAAAAGAAAACCAAGGAACCCTCATTATTTACAGTCATGACCACCTGGGAATCTTTCAGGGATGTTATTAAGGAAAATTACTACCCTGTTGGAAGTTATGACGACTTGTATACCAAATGGACCACACTCCGGCAAGAAAGAGACCAAGCAGTGCCAGAGTTCACAAATATCTTCCATACCTTGTGCACCAAGCTAGGTATCAAAGATTCAGAGTGAAATTTGGTGCTCAAGTATCGCAGTGCTATGCATAGATACATCCATGCCAAAATGGAATTTCTGGACATCTTGTCCTTGGGCACGGCCTACCAATATGTCGTCAAAATCGAGCAAAAGCTCAAACAAAAGACGCAAAAATTTGGGCTTGGGAACCCCTCACATAAAAATCCAAGAAAGGGAATCCCCAACCCATAGAGAAAAGGATAGAGCAAAGATGGACAGTATTAGGACAACCAGTACAAGCCGCAAGCAAATAATGACACCGGAAAGACAAAGAAATATACTAGGAAGTGGTTTGACTTCCATAAGATCCCTTGGCATAACACTGTTGACTATCGCTCAAAGAAGTCGATGGTGGCCAAAGTGAAAGCCTATAAATCAAATGTAGGTTCTGACTCTGAGTCAAAACCATAAAGGGGAAGACAAATCATTGACATGGAACCCAGTGCCATTGTTTCTACCACCAAGCTGCAGCCTGGTGAACTAGACGAGCCAGAAGAAGGAGAGCGCCTCTTCCATTCATAGTTGTGGGTAAAAGGCACTTTGATGCACTTCATCGTTGATAGCGGTAGCCAGAAGAACCTCATATTAGAAGAGGTATTCAATAAGTTGGCCCTGTCAACAATGCTGCACCCACAACCCTACACCATTGGATGGCTCCGCCAAGGAAGAAATCTCTGCGTCAGCCAACAGTTTCGATTATCGTACGACATCAAGCCCTTCAAAGATGAGGTATTGTGTGATGTTTCTCCTCTCAAAGTTTGTGATGTTCTTTTGGGACAACCTTATTTATGTAAACATCATGTTGTATATGAGTCTAAGCCTCGTAGTGTTATTATTACTTTGAACAGGAAATTGTACAGGATACCCAAGGCAATCTCACCTAGTGTTATTTCCTTGATCTTTGCCAAGCAATGCACGAAGGTCATCTCTTAGATGAGGAAGTTTGTCTTCTTCATGATTCGCTCTCAGAATGAGTGAAAGATCACAGCCACATCCAAGGTCTCTACAACCGACCTCTCCACACAGCAGAAGCAAGTAGATAAGGTCGTGGAAGAATACTTGAATATATTCTCCTCACCTACCAGGGTACCTTTGCACTGTTAGGTCAAGCACCCCATCGATCTGACCCCTGGTGCATAGCTGCCTAATGGGCCAGTCTATCATCTCTCTCTATTAGAGAATGAGGAGATCAAGCGACAGATCTAAGAATTTCTCCACAAGGGGCACATTTGTCTCATCTCATCACCTTGTTGTGGGAGCCCAATCATGCTAGTATAGAAGAAAGATGGAACATGGTGACTTTGCATTGATTATCAGGCTCTGAATAAAATCACAGTCAGAAACCGGTACCCGATTCCTCGAATCGACGACCTCCTTGATCAACTCATAGGGGACAAATACTTCAATAAGATTGATCTGAAATCTGTCTACCACCAAGTCCTGATAGAACAGACAGATGTATGGAAGACCGCCTTCAAGTCAAAGGAAGGCCTTTTTGAATGGTTGGTCATGCCCTTTGGTTTGAAAAATGCTCTAGCCACTTTCATGAGGATGATGGATGATATCCTATGACCATTCACCAATAATTTTGTAGTGGTGTATCTAGATGACATTCTCATTTACAGCAAGACTTGGGCAGAACACTTGTAGCATATTCAATAGGTTCTGCACACCCTGCGGTAGCATAAGCTATACGCCAACTTGGAAAAATGATCCTTTAGCATGGATAGGGTTCATTACCTGGGATACATCATTGATCAGCATGGCATACATGTGGATCCAGCCAAGATCCAAGTCATATGTGACTGGCCAGCCCCAACCACACTCATTGAGATTCGAAGCTTCTTGGGCCTTGCCAATTTCTACCGCAGGTTCGTGTTGGGATTCTCCCATATTGCATGGGCCCTCATCCAAATAACCAGGAGTGGTGGTAAGGATAAATTTACATGGGTTCGGTCTCAACAACAAGTGTTCGATGATTTGAAGCAGTGCTTATGCTCAGCCCCAGTACTTTCACTACTAGACCTGCAGCAGCCCTTTGAGATCGAGACAGATGCTTTAGACTATGATGTGGGCGTCGTTCTCACTCAACACGGACACCCCGTGGCCTATCATAGTGAGACACTATCAGATGTTGTATGTAAGTACCCTACTTATGAAAAATAAATGTACTACATTGTGCAAGCCTGCTGCCAGTGGAAACATTACATTCTTGGGAAGGAGATAGCCATCCACACTAATCATAAGCCACTGCAGTTCATGCAGACACAAGGCAAATTGCAGAATGACCACCATCAAAAGTGGTCCACATACTTGCAGCAATTCCACCTCAACATCAAGTATAAAATAGGAAGCAACAACTGTGTTGTTGATTGCCTCAGCAGACCGCCAGTTGTGGCACTCACCACAGTGCTAGACTCTTACAGCCATGAGACCTCTGGATGGCTCCAACTCTATGAGATGGACCCGGACTTCACCACCACCTACCAAATGTTGGGGGCAAACGTAGTTGCTGATAATTTCCATCTTTAGGATGGGTTGTTGTGTTGTTTGGGCCATATCTGTGTTCCATCAAGCAAGTGAGCGAAGATGATTTGGGAAACCCACTACAGTTGGGTGGCAGGTGTTGGCACAGGGGCAGATCCAAGGTTCAACATTTCAATAGCGCACCAACAAAACCCTAACTACCGGCCCTTCCAGAAACACCTGTGAAATAGATGAAGTCTCACCCGAGGTAGAGGCATGGGGGGTTGCAAGACTCAGGTGTCTACTACCAAGTTGGGACACAGATCTGTGATTACAACACTTGACAGAGCACTTAACCAATAACATGCATTAATTCTTGAACCTTATTCACATTGCAGGTTAAACCCTTATTACAGATCAACGTAGTAGAAATTAAGATCAAGCACATCTAATCATTTAGCGCATAGCATCAACTCAGATCTAGCATTCATTCATATTATTAATCACTAAGCTACAACATCATATGCATTCATTATACATGACATCAACAGCACTAAGAAAACAAGCATATAAACCACAGCGCACAGAGTGCATCAAACACAAGATTTACATGGTTCACCCCAGTGTGGGGCTACGTCCACCAACTCTTCTTCTTCTTTATTAGTCTTTGATCTCCTTAAATCCGTCTGCTGATATGCACAAAGCCACAAATCCCAGCTCTGCACTGGACAGGTGATCTGCGCACAACGCACTAGATCCGCCTTCCTCAAAATCAAGTTAAGGCACAGACCCAACTCCTCAATAGCACAAAGTTGTACATACAACATCCGTGCACAAAGCAACTTACATTCTATAACACCAAACACACTGTGCACGTAGCCAACCAGATCTAGTAGTCGCTTCTTACATCACCTAGATACTTATTTATAAATTTACAAAAAGGCCTAAACATGGGTAAAACCCATGGGCCAGCATCCCATACCCGTTACATAAACCCTAATAACCCTTTTCTTGGTCCACAATCCCACAAAACAAGCAAGATCCCGCTATCTCAGCTCCGCATGGGCGCTCCATCTTTGACCATCCTATCGAAGTCCCAAAAATGGTCAAACATGACAAATGTTTTCTTCAAAACTTGGTCGAGGGCCAACAGGCCCACAACACTCACCTATGACTCGTCCTGAGTCACTCAGATCTAGGCAATACTTCTTCAAAGGCCTCGAGCTTCACTCGAGTTTCTTTGCTAGAGCCTCCTACTCAGTGAACTCGTAAATCACTTGCTCAGTAATAGGCCCTTCCAGGCGTTGTTCCATTGTCGCAAGTAGTTGGTCTAGCTGTGAGCCTTGTCCTTCAACTTCTTCAAAAAGCGTGCAAGATTTGTCCTGCACCAACTGGAGTCTCTATGTCACCTCCATGAATTTTCTCTAGATGGAAATAACATGTTGTTGGACTATGCTTTGTTCTTGTGATCTCTTCATTTTCAGAACTACATTAAGCAGCTTCATTTATGCTTGTACAGTGGGTTCCTGCTGCTTCACCTCTTGGAGTTGTGCTTCCAATTTCCTCAGCTCTGGATCTTTTGTAAGACACTCATAGTTATACGCACTCTGATCACTCAATTTCTTACACTCTAAGGCCAGTGCCCTGATTATTTCTACTGTGTTCCTGGTAGCTTCTTCCCTCCGATCACGCACTTCTTGCGGAGTGCTCGGTAATGCTTGGATTTCTAGCTCCATTACCTTTTCTTGAATCTATTGAATGGCCTCAGCGAGCTTCCCCACTTGTATCTCGATTGACTCTTCTTCCTCCTGGACCAATCCCAACACAGAGTGAAGTGCTTTAGTCACTGCCTCCTTGATCGCAATCTGCTCTACAAGCAGTTGGTTTTTTTCTTCATGTATCTTCGCATTGTTCTGCTCGAACTTCGTCTGAATTTCATTTTTCTCCTTATGTGCAACTCGAAGTTTCTCTAGGACCTCCTCCTTTTATTGCTTTAGGGCCTTTGTAACCTGCTCCTTTTCTTCTTGGAATCGATGAAGTCGAGCCTCTGTTGCATCTTCTAGCCTTTGTAATTGGGTGGGCTCATCCCCCAATTATGCAATCGTGGTTGAAGGAGGCACGGTAGGTACTGCGCGGCTTGAATAAATGGCTTGTTGTATGTCTCTAACCTCCTTCTCTATTCTTTCATATAGTGTTTCTTGCTTTGCTCCATGCCTCTGCAAGATATCTTCTTAAGCATCTTCTACGACTGTGATGATAAGATCGACATCATCCACTGTAACCACATTCTGTGACTGAGGCTTATTGGCTCGGGTCTTCTTTCTTGCTGAGGGTTTCTGCGGAGAAACCTTCCTTTTCTTTGATGTATTAGACACTGTAAGGGGATCCTTCGTCGATGTCACTTCACCTTTTTCTTGCTTGTCTCCTTCTTCCCTTTCTTCTTCTTGGTTCACTTTGTCTCCTCCTCCTGCGAGTGAATCGGGCCTAATTTCCTCCGATTCTTTGTCCTTCTCATCACTTTCTATGTTCTGCACTTCCTCCTTTTTCTTCTTTTTCTTTGCACTGCTCTGTCCATCATACTCAGTCCAGGTGACCAAAGGACTTCCAATGATGTCGGGGTCGGAAAGGTCTTCATCTTTGACCGGTACAAGGAATTATGCTAACCATTCCTTAGTGATCTCTTCCATGTCTTCATCGGTCAATTTATAATAAGACTACAAATCCTCCTTACTTTCATCCCTATGCGCGGTGATTTAGATGAAGTGTTGGTCTGTGCGGAACTTCGCAAATGGTTTGTACTGATGGAGTGTATTTGGTGTCATCCATGGAAATGATTCAATGGCACACTTCAATTGTAGGTAGTAGGCATGGAAGACATCATTCGATTTCCACTGCTTCACCATGTCATTTGTGTACCACAAGGTGGAGAACCTTGCAGACAATGGCTCTGATGGCTCAACTTCTGGGAACGTTTCTCCTTCTGGCATTTGCCAAGTGACAAATGTGATCAGTACCAATAGCCAACTGAAATGGAATTCATACCCCTGATCTTACGCTTCTTGACAATCCTTTTCCATCTCGTTGACGAGGTAACTCACCCAATTCATCTGCATTCCTTCTCTGAACTTCCCTGCGAGGTCCACTACGAACCATGTGACTTGTGTCGACTAGTTCTTTCTAACGAGATTTCTAGCAATTAGTTAGCAAGAAAGGCGCACTGCGCCATCCTGGATAGAGGCTACCTTGTAGCCTCGCTTTCCCTTCTCTACATCGCCATAGGATTCCTTTATGCACTATGCCAGTGAGCTATCTGAAGTCTTCCCTGGGTAGAACTATTGAGGGTTTGGTCCCTGGATGCTCAATCTAGTGATCAGGTAGACAACCTCCATGATAGCATGACAAGAGGAGTTTAACGCAAGCGTTAACCTCCTGATGTCGGTCAAAGTGGGGGATCTTCATCACGTTCAAGATCGTTGATTGTGCAAGATCCTTAATCCATGGCTGGGAGACTATCTTGGGCTTCCTCCCATTCATCTTCATCAAATACCTATGTGGCGTGAGCATCGCATAGTTCTTCCAGTCTCTGAGGTTGAAGTTGTTGTTCTTGAGAGTAGGGATCAGTCCCAACTGAGGTCCAACTACGCGTATCCCCTTCGGGATGTACGTAGTGATTATCATGTACTCAAAATCCCTCGAGATGTTGTCGCGGTTCACTGCAATAGCCAAAGGTGGTATGTAGTCCTATAAGACCAACGGGATCTGCTTCACATTATCCAAATCATTGCAGTGTTTTCTTCGCTTCTCAGTATCACATCCATAATGTTGTCCAGTCGATGGGGATGCTTGCAATATACTAGTCGACGATGCATGTATTCCTACAGACATGACTTTCTCAGCCATGAGGTCTATTAAAATATCCTCCATAGACTTTTTTGGTGCTCTATGTTCGCCCGACATTCACACGTGTAATAAAATAAATCGAGTAGGCGAATGGACAAGCAAGGCAATCAAATGAGTGGCAAGGTCTAGAAAGCACAGCACGATACACAATCGATTCTCTGTTAGCTCGGATATCTCGATTTGCAAAAAGTGGTCCCGGTGCAGCGTCCAACGGATTAAATAAGAAACATCGTAATGAATTCCTCCAATGGGAAGGAATGCCTCAATCAATACGAATCAGGTCATTATGGCGCGGTATCAATGGTCCAACGACGATCTTTTCATCAATAAATGCATTTCTAGCTATTTTGGAGCATCATTCTAACGGTCGGGGTGCCTCCAATGGTCATATATCTTCGTCGTGGAGAAGTTCCATTCTGTGTGGTTATGTTATTCCAGCGAGGTTCAAGTTATGAAAGCCTGCCTTCTGTGAAGTCTTCTCTATAACTTCCTGCAATTTTTCTAACTTTTTTTTCTTCTTACTGAGCTTTCTTGCCTTCTTTCTTGTGATTTGAGTTTTTGGATTCCTCTTTCCATTCTTATTCTTATCTTCTCTTAGCGTAGTAACTTCACACTACTAAGGTTCTTTCAAAGGGTTCAAAGGTAATACCTCTTCTCTTACTATTTCCAGGGTGGACGCACTTATTTCCTACATGGACAGCTTCTTTAAGCCTTATTGTGTTCTTTCAACTTTGACAACTAATTCTCTAGCCCTCTGTTGCTTCGACTTATCTTCTTGTTCTTCTATTAGTCTCGCTATTTTTTTGGCTATGAAGTCCCTTAATTATTTCTTTTTCTATTTTGTAGCTTCCTCCTTTGCTTTCCTTCTGATCTGGTCCTTCTCAATCCAAGCCTTTCCTAACAAAAGTGAAAAAGGGGCGATGTTCTCAACAAACTTAATGACCTCAAATTCTTCTTTGGTCGATGTTTCATGAGCAATCATAGGTACATTAGTAACTCTTCCACATAGGGTTATCTGTTTAACACACCTCCCACACTAACAGGGGGGGTGAATTAGTGTGTGTACTTTTCTAACTTGTATTCTTACAAGTTAGTAGTTAAAACATAATTGAACAGATTAAGAACATTTAAATCATCATCACAATGGACAAGAGATACCAGATGTTTG
>JZKD02S1855322.1:252227-269621 GCA_000966675.3 Picea glauca | reverse complement strand
GTATCAGCACGAACTGAAGTAAGGAGCACCAACTCCTCGGAGAGCACCAACTCTCAAGCAAGACCCAGCTTGTTGATAGAATGCAGTCTATCCAACTAGAGTTCATATAGTAATTCAACTCTAGTATTAGTGATCCATTATTGAATCAACTCTATCTCATGATCAAAGGTATGCCATAAATTCTCATCATCGCACTTCATCTTCTCTTTGAAATTCGTGCCTTCTTCGCTTTATCTTTCCTCTGATATATCTGTGCCTTATTCACTTCTACATCTCTCTAATATTCGCATGGACCTCAGGCCCAAATCCGCCTCATTCACTTCACAAGCCACTCTTGTTCCACAAGCACACATCCTAGTGAACCAATCATGGTTGTATTTATACTTGCTTATGCTCAAAACTTGTTTAAGTTATTGGGTCGAATTGTGCAACAAGTTATAACTAACTTGTTCATTTACAACAACTTTGGGACCACCATAGATCATCATTTCGGGTCTTCAACTTTAAACTTGGAATCCCCTTTTACTTTCATAAATTGATCACATGTATGGATTGATTTCCTTCGTCTCTGTGATAACAGAGATCGGCGCTTCCTTCAAACCAAGTTCATATGATCATAGGTGTAGAACTACAGGCTTATCAATTTAAATGACACAATACATTATTCCCTTTAAATCTCTTTACCATATGACCAACGGTGGTGACCTCATGTGTCCACATGATTGCGGGCTCATCCAAAGGTGGTTTGAGTCAAACTACTTTTTCCCCCACAATTTACCTCGAGCTTCCACATGTCCTTTCACCAAAACTGTGGTTTTGATTGCGGCCCACCCTCAACTCATTAACGTTCACGTACCTTCACTCCCTGCAATGCGACGGGACCGCCGATCTCACAATCTTGACGGTGCTCCTGAACTGACGGTTCAGATCTGTCCTCTCAATCAATAACTAGAACAATGGTCCTCTATCCCCTTTCTCGATCAATGGTCGAGATCTCCTTCAGATCTCAGAACTTCTTAGATTTCAAATCTCAACCCCATCTTTCCTTCGTACGTCAATCTTCCAGAGCTGGCAATCCATTAACGCGTGTCCCTTTCAGACCAATGGCTACGACCCTTTCACGTCTCTGGACTTCGGAATTCTCAAGTCTCAACTATCACTGTAGTATGATCAACGGTTGAAAATACTCTTGAAGTGATCTTCAGATCAGACGTTTTGTGTCCACTTCGGGACTTCAACATTCGAGACTTCAAGACTTGCAACATGTCAAATCTCCTAGAGCAGATTTCGTCGAATAGATCAGAAGGTTCACGTTTACTTTGCGGAACCAGATCAATGGTCATTCGATCCTTGGACCTTTATTATGATCAAGGGTTAAGAATGCACCCGAAGTGATATTCTGATCGGACGTCTCATGTCCACTTCGGGACTTCGGCATTCAGGACTTTGGCATTTGGGAATTCGGGACTTTGGGCAAGTGTTGGTGGTAAAACTCCTGAAGTAATTCTCCTGGAGTGACGTAACTTACTTACATCATTTGTTGACATGCCACGAGCCAATTTCTTCTTGACACTTGTCATCACCTAATTATTCCATGTGTACTTGCCGACGTGGTCTGCTGACGTATATCTCCCACACGTCCTTGCTGACATTGTTTGTTGACATAGATATCCCACACATCCTTGCTGATGTGGATCTCCCACGCGTCCTTTTTGACATGGTCTACTGACATGGATCTCCCACACATCCTTGTTGATGTGTTATGCTAACATGGATCTCCCACACGTTCTTTCTAACATGGTCTTCTCACGTGGATTGCCACATGTCCTCTTGGATCAGATGGTTGAGGCTTACTTTGGTTCCTTACCCAGAGTCCACAGGATTACGCCACGTCTTTTCTGGATCAGATGGCCCAAATTTACTTTGGATGATCTGACGCTTGATATCTTCTTCGAATGATCTAATGACTGATATTTACTTTGGATGATCTAATGGTGGATATCTACTTTGGATCTTCAGATCTCCAAGATTCAGGAATTTCAAATCTCAAACTAGCGCTCTGGATCAGACGGCCCAGATTCACTTTGAACCATCCAATGCTTGAGATCTTCTTCACATGATCTGACAACTGAGATATACTTCACATGATCTAACGGTAAAGATCTACTTCAGATCTCCAGATCTTCGGGCTTCAGGAATTTCAAATCTCAAACTGAATTCTTGAAGTGATATTTCTCTGGAGTGTAACCTCCTCGCATATTTAGACCTGAACTAAATGTTGTTCATTTGATCAAGATATTTGATCAACGTCTCGATCTTGTCTGCGATGCTTCTTTTCCTTGGTTTAAATCCAATGGCCCTCCATCTTCTCTTATCATGTCCTTCCACTTTAGAATGATCTAACGGCTGACAAAAATTCAGATAATCGAATTCTCAAACTTTTTGCCTTGTTTATCCTATCCTTCACTTAATGTGATCTGATGGCTGACGGATATTCGGGTGATCAAGATATCATATCTCAGCCCTTGCTTATATTTTCCTTCCATTAATTCAATCTGACGGTTGATGGGTATTCGGATAATCGAGAACTTATCCTGTCCGTCCACTTACTTTCAATCTGACGACTGACGGTATTTTGGATAAACGAGATCTCATATCTTTTTGTTTATCCTGTCCTTCCACTCAAAATTGATCCAACGGTCGATGTGGACTCTTCAAAGAAGATTAACAGTTGACTATGATTGTGGAACCACAACTTGTGAGTGATTTAACTCGACACCCAAACTCCACAATTTGAAGTTGTGTGTTGTTGGTGAGTCAACCACAATCGTCAATCTTCAAAGCTGTAAGATCTGACGATCCTGACTAATTGTAGGATTGGAAATAGCATGATGTTTAATTCTCCTTTCAATCTCGGCAATCTATCCATGTCATAGATTTGGAAATTGCGCATCCAACGGTCACAACTCAATCCGACTTAATCTGATCATTTTTTGGATCAACCACAGTCGTCGATATTCAAGTCTATGAGATCTGACGATCTAGACCAATTGTGAGATTGGAACTAGCGAGTCGTTTAATTCTCCTTTAGATCTCCACAATCTATCCCTGCCATTGATCTAACTTGCAGATCTGACGGTCACTATCGTCCAACGGTCCTCAAGCCCATGGTCACTCATATGACCGACGTCCGTAATATTAGACAATCAATACGGTCAATTTCTTGATCGGACGGCTATTGAGGCTTCTCACTCTGATCGGACGGTTGTTGAGGCTTCTCACTCTGAGCTTACGCTTTTCCTTCTGAGCTTTGATCTCTACATTTTCTAACTCTCCTGAGATTTTATCATAGGAACATTTTTTATCATATTGCGATCAACAATAATCATGAATTGCTTCATATTGTTCGCTTCTTCTGCTCACGGATATACTGTGCAATGTTCTCTTCCTTCTAATCTTTGATCTTCATTCACTTTTGTACTATGTTTTCCCTTCTGAGCTTTGATCTTCATATTGTTCGCTTCTTCTACTAACTGATATATTGTTGAGATCAATGACAATCTTATCTATGGTAAATCACAATGATAATTCATCATAACAACAAATCATCACATCGATTGTTGACATCAATGAAAATATGTCCAACAACATCCCCCTTTTTCATTGAGGGAAACACACTAACTTCATATACAAAACTCCCCATGTGATGATGCTTTCCTCTTATGAAGTTTCTTTTCTCTCCCCCTTTGACATCAATGAAAAAGGGTTTTTCCTCCTGTGGTAAAGCTCTATGTTTTATTGATCAGAATCTAAAATTGGGTAACTCTTTCTACAATCATCATTTTCTTGTCATAAGTGAATGACTCCCCCTATCACTCTTCTCTCTCTGCTTCTAACTATTTTCCCCCTTTGTTTCTAAAAGGGTAGCTCTTTCTGACAAGGCCTCTCTTCTTGTTATTTTTACAGGATGTCATGTACATCATTTTGTACATCATAATGTTGCTTCTGTGGATTTCGTTGTCCTACTGGAACACTGCACAATTGTAGCTCATATTATTCAAACAACCCTTGGATCTGCCCATTGATTCTCATCGATCTCTAACCAGATGTATCCATATTTATCCAAGATGCTTCTTTACTGTATATTTCTCTAAAGTTGTCTGAGAAAGTTTATACTATGTTTGTCACATGACTGCAATTCCTTTTGTAGCAATCAACTTCACTCATGTTCACTTGTTCAGTATTTTCTATCCACATTTGTGAGTGTCCTGGTTTCTTGAACTTTGATCTCTGATATTCTATTACTGCAACTTCATTTTTCTTCCATGTTTCATTTACTCTTTTTGTCGTATTGTATGAAGCATTTCTCATTGACTGTTTTCTTGAGTTCCAACTGTTAAGGGCTTTGTGTCCATATCCACCACAACTATAGCATCTCATAGTGTAACAACGTGTAGCAATATGTCCAACATGATTTCATTTCCAACATCTTATATTGTTGTTGAACATACCAAATTGTTTTATTTCATGATGCCTATAATCCAAGGCTTTATGACCATATTCATTACAAGAAAAACAATAACCGTAAAAAACACTCTCATACCTTCTTTGATTCATCTATGAAGTTGTCTCTCTTGTAAACTTGCTTTGAGGTGTATGAGTAGCTTCTGGATGTCTTCCTTGATATGATCTTCTAAATTTTGTAGTGTTGCTTTTATTGATTGAACGTGAAGAACCTGAGTCATACCTGCTTTCACTTTTTACAAATGAAGGAGTTGTTTCAGACCTATATTCATCCTTTACAAATGAAGGACCTGTGTCAGACCTGTTTTCACCTTTTACAAATGAAGGACTTGCAATAGACCTTTCTTCACCCTTTACAAATGAAGGACCTACATCAAGTTTCTTAGGAGTACTGATTTCTTCCTTGTTGTATCCAAGACCGGATTTGTCATTTGATGACCTCTGACTATCCAAGATCTCATCCAGGGTCATGGAGTTGTTCAAGAACTTGAGTTGGGTGTTTGACTTCTCAACCTTCTTTCTAAGATTCACAACTTCCGCTTCCAGCTCATGACAGGATTCTTCTTTTTTGTTTAACTGGTTCCTCACTACCTCCTCTCTCCTTTTGGCTTCTTCAAGTTGGATTTTAAGATTGACATAGCTTTCCCTTAGTTAATTTAGTTCTTCAAGGTTTTTTCTTGGTTCATCATCTTCCTTCTTTTCTTCTTTTGCTTGACTGATTTCATTTTTTAGTCTCTCGATCTCCTCTTCCTTTTCTTTTGTTAGATTAGTAACTTTTGTTTTCAATCTTTTGATCTCTTCTTCTTTGTTTTCTAACTGAATCTTTTGCTCATATATGATTTCTTCATTGTCTTTGAGATTTTCTTTTATTTCTAGGATATGATTTTGATTGCTAAGCTCATCATCTTCCTTCTTTTCTTTTACTTAACTAATTTATTTCTTCAGCTTCTCGATCTCCTCTTCTTTTTATTCTAACTGATTATCCTACTTATATATTATCTTTTCATTGTCCTTGATCATTTCCTTTATTTCCAAGATATGATTTTGACTCTTTTCAAGAACAAATTTAGTGTAGTCACGAAGATAGCTATAGTCTGAATCATTGTAGTCATAGCAGTATTCACAAAGACTCCAATCAACCTTTTGTTTGGCCTTTGATAGTTCTTATTCTGCTTCTTCCATGGGATAAATGCTAACAGAACATTTTTTTATTGTATCTGAGTCTTCTTCTTTATTTGCAGGGGAGGATTCAATATCAACATTATTGCAATCGAAATATTGTGGAGAGTCTTTACCTTTATTCATGGCTGAGTCTTCATCTTCATCCTTGATAGGAATGTCTTATATGTCTTCACTTTTGATTTGATACATCTTTTCTAACTTCAGCCATAAGTCCTTGGCGGATGTGCATAGTCCTATGCTTGCCTTGATTGTATATGATAATCCATTGAGAAGAATCTCCAATGCCACTTCATTGTTCTTCCTTTCTCTTCTTTGGACTGCAATCTTGGATAGATTATTTGATGTAGTTAAATCACAGGGCTTGCTTACTACTGAATTCGAAACTTCAAATCCTTTTGACTTCAAATATTGTTTCATATTTTCTCTCCATGAGGAATAATTTGTTCCATCAAATAAGGGAGATTCAAGTGTGGAGAGATCCATCTGTCGACCCATTTCTTCAGAATCTACCTTCCAATGTTTAAACTATGTTGAAGGAACCCGCTCTGATACCAATTGTTGAACACACCGCCCACACTAAGAGGGGGGGGTGAATTAGTGTGTGGAATTTTTTAACTTTTCTTATTACATGTTAGTAGTTAAAACATAATTGAACAGATTAAGAACATTTAAATCATAATCACAATGGACAAGAGATACCAGATGTTTGTATAAGATTTTTTATAATGATATGTATATATTATGTGAATATATTAATATGAATTTTCCCATCCACAACTATTATGTATCAACACCAACTGGAGTAAGGAGAACCAACTCCTCGAAGAGCACCAACTCTCAAGAAAGACCCATCTTGTTGATAGAACGCAGTCTATCCAACTAAAGTTCATATAGTAATTCAACTCTAGTAGCAATGATCCATTATTGAATCAACTCTATCTCATGATCAGAGGTGTGCCATAAACGCTCATCATCGCACTTCATCTTCTCTTGGAAATTCGTGCCTTCTTTGCTTTATCTTTCCTCTGATATATTTGTGCATTCTTCACTTTTACATCTCTCTGATATTCGCATGGACCTTAGGCCCAGATCCGCCTCATTCACTTCACAAGCCACTCTTGTTCCACAAGCACATATCCTAGTGAACCAATCATGGTTGTATTTATACTTGCTTATGCTCAAAACTTGTTTAAGTTATTGGGTCGACTTGTGCAACAAGTTATAACTAACTTTTTCATTTACAACAAATTTGGGACCACCATAGATCATCGTTTCGGTTCTTCAACTTTAAACTTGGCATCCCCTTTTACTTTCATAAATCGATCATAGGTATGGATCGATTTCCTTCGTCTCTATGATAATAGAGATTGGCACTTCCTTCAAACTAAGTTCATGTGATCATAAGAGTAGAACCACAGGCTTATCAATTTAAGCAACGCATTACATTATTCCCTTTAAATCTCTTTACCATATGACCAACGGCGGTGACCATGCGATTGCGGACTCGTCCAAAGGTGGTTTGAGTCAAACTACTTTTCGCCCTGCAATTTACCTCGAGCCTCCATGTATCCTTTCACCAAAAATGTGGTTTTGCTTGTGGCCCTCCCTCAACTCATTAACGTTTGTGCACCTTCATTCCCCACAATGCGACGGGATCGTCGATCTCACGATCTTGATGGTGCTCCTGAAATGACGGTTCAAATATGTCCTCTCAATCAGCAACTAGAACAATGGTCTTGTGTCCCCTTTCTCGATCAATGGTTGAGATCTCCTTCGGGTCTCCAGACTTTGGAGATTTCAAATCTCAACCCCTTCTTTCCTCCATACGTCAATATTCCGGAGCTGACAATCCACTGACGCGTGTCCCTTTTGGACCAACGGCTTCGATCCTTTCGCGTCTTCGGACTTCGAAATTCTCAAGTCTCAACTTTCATTGTAGTATGATTAACGGTTGAGAATAATCCCAAAGTGATCTTCAGATCGGACGTTTCATGTGCACTTTGGGACTTCAGCACTCGAGACTTCGGTACTTGCAACATGTCAAATCTCCTGGAGCAGATTTCGCCGAATAGATCAGACGCTTCACATTTACTTCGTGGAACCATATCAATGGTCATTTGATCCTTGGACATGTATTATGATCAAGGGTTAAGAATGCACCCAAAGTGATCTTCTGATCGGACGTCTCGTGTCCACTTCGGGACTTTGGCATTCGGGACTTCAGGACTTTAGGCAAGTGTTGGTGGTAAAACTCCTGAATTAATTCTCCCAAAGTGACGTAACTTACTTACGTTATTTGTTGACATGGCACGAGTCAATTTCCTCTTGACACTTGTCATCATCTGATTATGCCATGTGTACTTGCCGACGTGGTTTGCTAACGTAGATCTTCCACACGTCCTTGATAACGTTGTCTGTTGATGTTGTCTACTAACATAGATCTCCCACACATCCTTGCTAATGTCGTCTGTTGATGTGGATCTCCCACATGTCCTTGCTGATGTGGTCTATTGATGTGGATCTCCCACTGTTGTAGGAAAATTCCCCTGCGGACAGGTGAATTCCCTCTTGGATCTTAGACCCCTATGACCAAGACAGAAAAGTGCTAACTTTGAACACTGACTTTCCTTTAAACATAGCTAAACTAGTCAATAGAGAAGAAGAAGAAAGTATGAGTACATTTTTTCAAATTGTGTCCTTGCTCAGTCCAAGTTGAGCTTGATCTCCAAGTCCTTCAATGAGTCTTGCAATCCAATAAACAACGAAGACAAAGCATACTTCCTATTCTACCATGATTATTTTAAATCTAAATTTATCCAAAGAGACAAGTCTATGCAAATGTACACAAACTTGAAGGAAACAGTTCAAGCACACACACACACACACACACACACACACACACATATATATATATATATATATATTAATGAGAACAAAACAAGGTGCTTGCAAATGTATATATAGATCTAGCAGCCTCACCAAGTCCTCCTTGTCCAACCCCTTGCTCAAAAGCTCCACGATCAGAATGACAATATTTTTCAATGATTATTCCCAAGTCTCCACTTCTCATGAGATCATAAGTTTGGTATCTCTAAAATCCTCTATATCCCCCTCATCCATGGAAATACCTCATTATATAGGATTTGGAGGCTTAACCACCATGGAGAGGATCTCTCATCAAATCCACTAAAAAAGGGATCTCTAAGATATTTAGGGAGAAAATATTTCTTAAGGATTTTAGGGAGGAAATATCTCTCAAGGATTTTAAAGAGGAAATATTCAACCATCCATGAGATCCTCCACCGTCCCTAAAAAATAGGAAACCAAATTTGAGGTGGATTATCAAATTTAATTTATTTATTTTTCATGAATATTAATAATAATTCATGTGCACTTGATTCTCACACTTAATTAATTTATTTTTTCATGAATATTAATAATAATTCATGTGCACTTGGTATTTTGGCCTTCATGTAATATATCCCTCCTCCACATTCACTAGGGATTGTGACATAGGTTATTCCATGGTGTCAAGGTGAATGAGACACTTATATGACACTTTACGACACTTAGGACGAGGTACCTAGGTGTGCAAATTTCATGTGTAACAGAATTCCCCCTAAAGTGTGAGGTCAGAAGAGAGAATGATGGCCGAAACACTTTACAAATATTTTTGACGCAAGGGTATGGAGTCAGAGAACCTAGTAGAATATGCAAACAACCCTCAAACAAATGTTATGACATGTTTCAAACCCAAGGCAAGCAAACCTATGCTTGAGTAATAAAAGACTTTCAAGGTATGGCCACCATAAAATACACTACGGATCTATGATCATATTGACTCAAAAGGTATAGCCACCAAAGATACAATGTGGAGCTATACTTCCATGACCTAAACTAATCGTAGCCATGAAAATGACAAAACATAGCCACGGACCAATACAAAGTGGACCTATGTGACAATATATATATCAATATTCTTAAAAGAAACTCTATCACAACTTGGGTAAAGTAGATATTAGAGTGAACACTCAACCCAGGGTCTTCTTACCGATCCCGATGTGGTATGAATCTAACCATGTGAATAGATGTTTTGATGTCGAACATGGTAGAAACCATTTGATTACCGGTCAATAAGGTAAATTGTTAACAAGTGCGAGGGAAATCACCATTGATGTCAATAACTCCCAAGGTACCCTAGTGCAATCCAGTGAATGTTAATAAATGAGTCAAAGTCGAACATTCATGGAATCATCCAATCAGAGGTCAATGATGTAAACCCATTGTCGGAGGTGAGGAGGCCTATCATTGAGGCATGCATGTCCCGAGGTACTAAATGGTTTCTAAGTCTAATTCCCGGATGATGTGTTGAAGTCGATAGGAAAACCCTCGTCGAAGGAGGGCCTTGATGTATTCCCCCATCATCGACATGATACTGCCATAGGAAAGTGATGTAAAATGGAGAATCAAATGAGTATGGACTGACATAGGAAATGGAAACCGGTAATACTGTAGATGGATGGTTTGAAGTGAAACTTCCCTTGAACATGATGAGGCACGACAACTGACTTGGAAACATTGACCCAATGAGTACCAAAATGTAATGTGATGACAATAAGAGAACTCTTCGACTGGATGAAAAAAGTATGGTGACACATGGAGTTGGTATGACTCAGAGACAAGCAGATTACCCAACTCTAAGATGAGACGCAAACAGATGCCATGTTCAAGGGAAACAAAAGATGCCATAAAGGATTCTCAAAAACTTGACCCACTTCCTTAAATTGTTTCCCCCACCCGGATAGATGAGTACCTCTTTTTAATTTAACGAGCTCAAGGAGGATAACACATGCTCGATATAACTCACCTTCGGTAAGTTCCTCTTCCTTTGTTTAACGAACTGGAATAAGTAAGGGTTTGTTCCCATATGGGCCCTTCAATGTGTAGTTTAGCGAGTCCAGAGAAGGAAAACTCGGTGGTTTTTCATGTTTAGAGAGTCTGAAAAGAACTTAAAGACTACTCCAGGGTTGTCCTTTTCCGTAATGTTAGTCTCACGAGGCCGAAAAAGAGATAAACTACCACTCGAAATACACCCTTTCAAACCTTTTAATGAGTGTGAAAAGAAGCAAGATCACTCGACAATCTTTTCATGTTTAGAGAGTCTTAAAAGAGCTTAAAGGAGACTCCAGGGGGTTCCTTTTTCGTATAACTTTTACGAGTCCGAAAAAGTGATAAAAGTATACTCGGTCACATTCTCATGTATTTATGAGCACGAGAAAGAATAAATACTAAGCTTGGTAACTTATTCTCATGAATTTACGAGCACGAGAAAGAACAAAGACTAAGCTCAGTATTGGTTTCATTTTTACACAAGCTTGAAACAAAATTAAACTATGCTTGTAAATTCCCTATTGGATCCTAGACCTCTAAGATCAAGACAGAAAGGTGCTAACTTTTATCATTAACATCCCTTTAAACCTAGCTAAGCTAATCTATAGAGAAGAGGAAGAAGATGTACCTTTTTTTACGATGTTTGTCCTCGCCCAGTCCAAGTTGAGCTTTGATCTCCAAGCCTTTCAACAAGTCCTGCAATCCAATCAAAGACAAAGCATGCTTCCTATTCTACTATGATTAGTTTGAAACTAGATCTATCCATTAAAGACAAGTTCATGTAGTTATACACAATCTCGAAGGAAACAGGCCAAGCACATGTATTGATGAGAACTCAAAAGAGATACTTACAAACCATTGATGAAGTCGCAGCAACCTCTCCAAGTCCTCCTCATCCATCCCTTGCACAAAGCTCCCAAGACCATAAGTTTGATACCTCCAATTTTCTTCCTTCCTTATTAGATCATAAGTTTGGTATCTCTAAACGTATCCATGCCTCCCTCCTCCATGGAAATCCCTCATTATATAGGATTTGGAGGCTTAACCACCATGGAGAGGATCTCTCATCAGATCCACTAAAAAAGGGATCTCTAAGATATTTAGGGAGAAAAAATTTATTAAGGATTTTAGGGAGGAAATATCTCTCAAGGATTTTAAGGAGGAAATATTTCAACCATCCATGAGATCCTCCACCTTCTCCAAAAAATAGGAAACCAAATGTGAGGTGGATTCTCACACTTAATTACTTCTTTTTCATGAATATTAATAATAATTCATGTGCACTTGATTCTCACACTTAAATAATCTATTTTTTCATGAATATTAATAATAATTCATGTGCACTTGGTATTTTGGCCTTCATGTAATATATCCCTCCTCCACATTCACTAGGGATTGTTACATAGGTTATTCCATGGTGTCGAGGTGTATGAGACACTTATATTACACTTTACGACACTTATGGTGAGGTACCTAGGTGTTCAAATTTCATGTGTAACACCCACACATCCTTGTTGGCGTGATGTGCTGACATGGACTACCACATTTCCTCTTGGATCAAACGGTTGAGGCTTACTTCAGGTCCTTACCTAGATTCCATGGGATTACGCCATGTCTTTTATGGATCAGACGGCCCAGATTTACTTTGAACGATCTAACGCTTGAGATCTTATTCGTACGATCTGACAACTAAGATTTAATTTGGATGATCTGATGGTGGATATCTACTTCGGATCTCCAGATCTCCAGGCTTCAAGAACTTCAAATCTCAAACTAACACTCTAGATCAAACGGCCCAGATTCACTTCGAACGATCCAACGCTTGAGATATTCTTCAGATGATCTGACGACTGAGATCTACTTCAGATGATCTGACGATCAAGATCTACTTTGGATCTCCAGATCTCCAGGCTTCAGGAATTTCAAATCTCAAACTGAATTCTTGAAGTGAGATTTCTCCATAGCGTAACCTCCTTGCATCTTTAGACCTGAACTAAATGTTGTTCATTTGATCAAGATCTTTGATCAACAGCTCAACCTTGTCTGTGATGCTTCTTTGCCTTAGTTTAAATCCAACGACCCTCCATCTTCACTTATCTTGTGCTTCCACTTTAGAATGATTTGACGGCTGACGGAAATTCGGATAATAGAATTTTCAAACTTTGTGATGTTTATCCTATCCTTCACTTAATGTGATCCAACGGCTGATGGATATTTGAGTGATCGAGATCTCAGATATCATCCCTTTCTTATCCTTTCCTTCCATTAATTCAATCTGATGGTTGACGGGTATTCGGATAATCAAGAACTTATCATGTCCTTCCACTTACTTTCAATCTAATGGCTGACGGGTATTCGGATAATCGAGAACTTATCATGTCCTTCCACTTACTTTCAATCTGACGGATGACGGGATTTCGGATAAACGAGATCTCAAATATTTCTTCTTATCCCGTCCTTCCACTCAAAATTGATCCAACGATTGATGTGGAATCTTCGAAGCAAATTAATGGTTGACGATGATTGTGGAACCACAACTTGTGAGCGATTTAACTAGACACCCAAACTCCACAATTTGAAGTTGTGCATTGTTGGTGAGTCAACCACAATCGTCAATCTTCAAAACTATAACATCTGACAGTCTTGACTAATTGCAGGATTGGAAATAGAACGATGTTTAATTCTCCTATCGTTCTCTGTAATCTGTCCCTGCCGTAGATTTGGTGATTTAACATCCAACGGTCACAACTCAATCCGACTTAATATGATTATTTGTTGGATCAATCACAGTCGTCGATATTCGAGTCTATGAGATCTAATGATCTAGACCAATTGCGGGATTGGAACTAGCGAGTCGTTTAATTTTCCTTCTAATCTCCACAATCTATCTCTGTCATTGATCTGGCTTGCAGATCCAATAGTCACAATCCTCCAACGGTCCTCAAGCCCACGGTCACTCATATGACCGACGTCTGTAATATTAGACGATCAACACGGTCAATTTCTTGATCAGACAGTTGCTGAGGCTTATTACTCTGATCGGACAATTGTTGAGGCTTCTCACTCTGAGCTTACGCTTTTCCTTCTGAGCTTTGATATCTGCATTTTCTAACCCTCCTAAGCTTCTATCATAGGAACATTGTTGATCCTATCGTGATCAACAATAATCATGAATTTCTTCATACTGCTCGCTTCTTCTGCTAATTGATATATTGTGCAATGTGTTCTTCCTTCTAAGCTTTGATCTTCATTCGCTTTTGTACTGTGTTTTCTCTTCTGAGCTTTGATCTTCATACTGTTTGCTTCTTCTGCTAACTGATATACTTTTGACATCAATGACAATCTAATCTATGGTAAATCATAATGATAATTCATCATAACAACAAATCATCACATCGACTATTGACATCAATGACAATATGTCCAACATTATCATCTTTCCTTTAAACAGACCTATCCTTCCCAATGAAGGTACCATAGCAGGCTTTCCCAAAATTTTCCAAGTTCTTTCTAGCATAATATTCACTTATGTTTCCTCATCCAAGACACATTCTATGTCTAAGTTTCCTATTCTTTTTTCTATGTGTTGCTTCTCTTTTAAGATCTCTGGTAAGCTGATGTCTTTGTGACCATTCAGTGTTTCTTTCAGCTGTAATAACATAGTCTATGATTCTTTCTAGTTCTTTAACATATCCTTAGTACCTTGACCTTCTTCATATTTTCTTGTCTCATGTTCATCTTTTTAACTTTGGCAATCATTCTAGGGAAATCCTCGACTTTGTGACCAATAGCTTTACAACAGAGACAAATAGGACCTGTACCAGAGCATTCCTTAGCAAGATGTCTTGGTCTTCTACAATTATAACACAGTGTCAATCCTCTCTTTCTTTTAAATGATCCCCAGACTTTCTTGTACTGCACACTGGGATCCCAGTGATGGACCTGCAATCTGCAAAAATTCTTTCTAGGTTCCTGCATCCACTTGTTAGTCCAAAAATTTTGTATATGCATAGGAATAACATATATTTCTTTATTTCTATCAAATTTATTCAGATCAACTCTTTATTCTAACTATGCCCTAGTTTTTAGACTAGGACAAGATCTATCAAACATACCTAGATTCATACTTTTCGAACCAAAAATTTTCACTTATCTTACCTTTACCAGAAAACAAAGCTTTAAGATCTACCTCTTTTATTCAGATTGGGCTTCTCTTAGCACAGAGCTTCGCAAGTCAAGTAGAATAATGTGCACTGCATCAACAGATCTACGCACAGATATTTCTCTTTTCTTCAATTCCCAAAAATCACAGATTCAGGTCCTGGCAATGGAACCATTTGTTGGGACAGGAGAAGACCTAGGGTTCAATGTTTCAACAGCGCACCAACAAAACCCTAACTACCGACCCTTTCGGCAACACTTGTTGTTGGCATAGGGGAAAAACTAGGGTTCAACTCCAAGAGCGCACCAACAAGCCCTAACTATTGGCCCTTTCGGAAACACCTGCGAAGCAGATGCAGTCTCACCCAAAGTAGCTATAGGGGGTTGCAGGACATGGGTGTCTACAACCAGAGAGAATGCATAATGGATTCACAACAACAATACACAGTCACCTAGTGTTAATAACCTGAATAGATCTACAAATATAATCACCACAAATGTTGAATACACAATATATCCACAAAGAAAGATAGAAGAAACCACACTATATTATTACCAAACCCTTGAGGTAGGGAAACACTATACAATGGATCCTATTATGGAAGGGATCCTCTCCTATTCACTTTCCTCTTCGAGGGGGCATCCTTCTATTTATCTACCACTCCAAATACAATATTTCTTTTAATGTCTCCTTACATTGCTTGAACCCCTTTATATAGTGCTACCATCACCTAAGAACATTCTAGAGGAGGAATCTTCTAGAAGTAGAACCTTCTAAGAAGTCCTCTTACATTTATTATATATAACTATCCATTTATTATATATAACTACCATAGTGGGCCTTATTTAATAATATAGTAGACCTAGTCCACCTTACATTGAATGGCCTCCACTATTATCACTATGGGTCCTCTGGGGGCCCCCACTATTATCACTATGGGTCCTCTGGGCCCCCCCACTACCTCTCTAGCTACCTTACATTTTATCCCCCTTATGAAAGCGTTGTCATCAATGCTTGATGTACAACCATATACCAGGGTCCCATGGATAAGTGTGAACCATAGTGCTGAAGTAGACTAGAGAACCAGGGTCCCATTGAGAAATGGTAGCCACCATGCTGAAGTAGTCCAACCGCCATTCTAAATGAGGGTCCCATGTCCAATTTCTCATGTGAACCCCACATGGAAGATATCGGCACCCAAGAACCAACTGAAAATGATGCTCCCAATACTGACACCTATCATGTGGACCCAAATAAGAATATTCATCCACATAGTGGGAGATGATCAAAGATGAATCTGGAAGGAACAATACCATTGTAGAATATGCAGGCTAGACACTGGTAACTAGATTTTGATGTGGGACATTGATGTTCTCTACAGAAGGTGGAGTAGAATCATCAAATAAAATATGGAAGTGGTTGTCATCCCAGAAACGAAAACTATCCATATATCAATCATCGCAATCAGCCTCAAAATCATACCACGCATATATTTCTTGATTATATTCATCCTTGAGGTCTACCATAAGAAATATCTCCTGCATTTTATCCAATGAATTTTGAATACTACAAAAACTATCATTGAGGCCATCTACAAAGCCATCTAATCTGTCATTCAATTGGGCTTTGAATGTTTCAGTAATCTGTAGAATTTATTTGAGGGTTTGAGAAGAAATAGCCATATGATCACCCTATGAAAAATTGTGAACTCTGTAGTCTCCCCACCGTCACAAAAAAACCCAAAAAAAATAGAACAATAAATTACTGTAGAAAATTGCGGCATTTTCCGGGAAAACCCTGAAAAACTGTTGAATTTAAAATGTTCATAACTTCACTTCCCGAACTCCGTTTCGGCTGATTTTTTTTTTAAGTTGGGTGAAATTGTGAGAGGAACTCAGATATGTAATTTTTTTGAGAAACTTAGGCCTCCATATGCTACATAAATAAATAAATAAACAAACAAACAAATCACGCCGTCGTCCGTGGAAAAACCTTGAAAATTTGCAGATTTTAAAACTTTAATATATTGACTTCCCAGACTTCGTTTAGGACGATTTTTTTTTTTAATTGGGTGTTTTTCTAAGAGGAACTCAGATATATAACCTATTTCTACAATTTTTTCACATAAATATACCGAAATTTTTTTGGATGTCGCGGCCCTCTTTTTTCTTCTCCGAAAAAGAAATCTACAAAAATAAAAAATATTTGCCCATGGTGTCTACCAAGGAAAGTGCTATGATACCACTTGTTAAGAACCTGAATATATCTACAAATATAATCACCAGAAATTTTTAATACACAATAGATCCACAAAGCAAGATAGAAGAAACCACACTATATTATTACCAAACCCTTGAGGTAGGGAAACACCATATAATGGATCATACTATGGAAGGGATCCTCTCTTGTTCACTTGCCTATTAAAGGGGGCATCCTCCTATTAGGATACCGCTCAAAATACAATACTTCTCTTCATCTCTCCTTACATTGCTTAAACCCCTTTATATAGTGCTACCATCATCTAAGAACATTCTAGAGGAGGAATTTTCTAGAAGTAGAACCTTCTAAGAAGTCCTCTTACATTTATTATATCTAATTACCCATTTATTATATCTAACTACCATAGTGGGCCTTAT
>JZKD02S1855322.1:241619-252177 GCA_000966675.3 Picea glauca | reverse complement strand
ACCATAGTGGGCCTTATTTAATAATATAGTGGACCTAGTCCACCTTACATTGAATGGCCTCCACTATTATCACTATGGGCCCTCTAGGCCCCCCCACTACCTCTCTAGCTACCTTCCACATAGTATTTTTTATCTTCCTTAAACCTACTACGCAAGTTATACTTCAGATCTACTCAATATCACAATAGCAGCATATCAAATGATAGATAACACGGCATCAATCACACACAACACAAGATATACGTGGTTCACCCTCTCCCTAGGGATATGTCCATAGAACTGTGCTTTATAATATATTAAGATGAAGCTTACAGTTCTTGTCTACGCTCTCAGCTAGCAGATCTTCTCTCTTCTCCTCTCTATCTCTCCCCTCCTTGCGCACCCAGCTGTAGGGTTGATCTTCGCACCCAATTGAATATTTTACAATACCAGAAGGCTCTCGCACCCAGCACTTCCTTATCACACAATAGTACTCACCAGATCACACAAGAACAATGAACTCTTAACCAATCTAGCACCATCAATACCAACAACCCATCCCAGGTCCTTTAGACCTCTATTAATACATTACAATAGTTCTCAGACACTCTCAGGTTAAAACCTAAGTGTCAAAACCCTAGATACCAAAACCCTACGTGTCTAAAACCCTAGGTAAACTTGACCCACATTTTCAGGGCTTTGCCAATCTGTCTTTCCTTCCTTGTCACGCGGTGCTCCAAAGCATCCAACGGTGGCTTTTTTTGCTTGCTGAGTTATCCACAATCCATCTTCCTTTCAGATCTGTCATCCTCGATCTTCTCGTCCGACAACCTGATTTCTCTTACTTCGCATTGTCTTTTTTTCTCTTTTGCTCACTTTGAACTAGTATCAGTCACTGTGTCTTCCATGCAGCTCGCATTTTTCCTTTTCTTCCTTAATCTTTGCTTGCTTCCATATCCAAGGGCCAACACCTACGAAGCAGATGAAGTCTCACCTGAGGTAGAGGCAGGGGGGGTTGCAGGACTCAGGTGTCTCAACCAAGCTGGGACACAGATCTGTGATTACAACACTTGACATTGCACTTAGCCAATAACATGCATTAGTTCTTGAACCTTATTCACATCGCAGGTTAAACCCTTATTACAGATCAGTGTAGTAGCAAATATCAAGCACATCTAATCATTTAGCACATAGCATCAGCTCAGATCTAGCATTCATTCATATTATTAAGCACTAAGATACAACATCAAATGCATTCATTATACATGACATCAACGGCACTAAGCAAACAATCATATAAACCACATCGCACAGATCACACCAAACACAAGATTTACGTGGTTCACCCCAGTGTGGGGCTACGTCCACCAACTCTTCTTCTTCTTTATTAGTCTTCGATCTCCTTACATCCTTCTACTCATGTGCACAAAGCCACAGAGCCTAGCTCCTCACTAGACAGGTGATCTGCACACAGTGCACTAGATCCACCTTCCTCAAAATCAGGTAAAGGCACAGAGTCAACTCCTCAATAGCACAAAGCCTTACGTATAACGTATGTGCACAAAGCAACTTACATTCTCTTACACCAAACACATTGTGCACATAGCCAACCAGATATAGTAGTCACTCCTTACATCGCCTAGCTACTTATTTATACATTTACAAAAAGGCCTAAACATGGGTAAAACCCATGGGCCGACATCACATACATGTTGCATAAACCCTAATAGCCCTTTGCTTGGTCCACAATCCCACAAAACAAGCTAGATCCCGCAATCTCAGCTCTGCCTAGGCGCTCCATCTTCGACCAGCCTGTCGAAGTCCCAAAAATGGTCAAACATGACTAATGTTTTCCTCAAAACTTGGTCGATGTCCAACAGCATGACACTTCGGCGTCGAAAATACAGTGGTGATGCTACAGAAACATTTCTACTGGCTGAAACTTCGACAAGATCTCAGCAAGTATATCAGGTCCTACACTACCTACACTATTTCCAAACCGACCACCAAGAAACAGGGCTTGTACACCCCTCTTCCTACTCCTAACAGGCCATGGGAATCCATCTCAATGGACTACATGTCGGGCCTCTTGTCCACCAATCAGGGAAATGACTGTGTTTTTGTGGTTGTTGATCGCTTTTCTAAGATGGTGAATTTGGTTGCCTGTAAGAAGAGCATCACAGCAGAGGTCACTACCAAGATCTTCTTTGAACGAGTCTGGGTACATTTTGAAATCCCACAAACCATTGTCTCAGATCAGGACAGTCAACTTCTCAGCACATTTGGGTTGAGCCTCTGGTCATTGTTGGACACCAAGCTCACCAAATCCACGGCCTTCCACCCCCAGACAGATGGTCAAACCGAGGTCGTAAATCAAATGATTGTGCATATCCTCCACATGTATAATTCCAAGCAGCCTCACACATGGGATGAGAGTCTTCCCTATGTCTAGCATAGCTACAACCGAGCCCTGAATAGCTCAACCGTCCACAACCCCTTTCAGGTGGGGTTGGGATTCCAACCATTGGGTCCCATAGATGTTACACTTCCCCTTGCAGTCACCTCGGTTGACTCATCTCCTTCTCCAATTGAAGCTGACAAAGCCACTCGGTTCATTGAGAGGATCCATCACATCTGCTAGCAGGTTCAGGATATCCTACATAAGTCCAATGACAAATACAAGCAATGCCATGATCAACATCGGGTTCCACATAAGTTTCAGGGGGGCGACAAAATTTGGTTGCACTTGCAGAAAGAACGCCTTACAAGACCCCATCGGAAGCTTCCCCCACTCAGTTATGGGTCATACACCATCACCAAGGCTATGGGGGATAATGATTTTGAGCTCAACATTCCTCCTTTCCTTGGTTTTCACCCAGTGTTCAACATGGATCTCCTTCGACCTTATTTCCCACCATTATTGGACACCTCAGAAGTAGCAGAATAGCTAAAACCAATAGAGATCAACCTCGACTGCATACAACGGGCATCTAGTGATCATATTTTGGACACACAGATCAAGGGCACTTGACAACAAAGGATCCAGCTTTATCAAGTCGTCAAATAACGACAACTCCTGCACCAAGGCAAGTGGCTCACCCGGGGCCAAATACAGCAAAAATTTCATTATCTGATGGGGGAACTCAATGCAATGGAGACCATTGCTTCCTAAGGAGGAAGCATTGATCTAGGTGGATATCGATGGCCACCCACATATTCCACTAGCTTGAAAAATTGTTTTCCACCTTGGCATTTGTTCATCAGTTTTTGGGTTCCGAACTTATGGGGTCGTTTTGAGGCGCTAAACAACATTTTTTGGGATTTGGGCCCCCAATGACTGCATAAGGCACTTACCTGGGCTAGTCAGAAATTGTTCTTCTCGGTTGTACCTTTCCAACGGGCTATCATACACCTAAAACAGAGATAGTATGCAAAAGTTACGACCCCGAGAAGTTGATGTACTAACTTACCCAAACAGGGCCCACATGACTTTTGGCGCTTCATCTCCTAGGGTTAGGTTTTTGGATGTATAGGGTTTTGGACATTCCTGTTTATTGTAAAAGGCCTTTGGAGTACCATTGTAACCATATTCTTGTGAATGAGTGCATTCGTCACATCTCTTCTCAGAGATAAGCTACCACCATTCCAACAAGCTTATTTTCCGCTGCATTTTGCAGTTTCAGCTTATTTCCTTATTGAATAGAAAACCAATTTTAATGTATCTATGTTATTCTATGTTAAGCATCTATTAATAATCTGTAGTCATTTCATTTTTCTCATAAAATCCGAATCACCCATAGACAGAAAGGAACAGCAAGAAAAGGCAATAACAAAATCAGAAAATTAGAACATGAAAACAAGACATTGAGGAAAATGTTTAAGAAAATAAAAGTATTAAAACAAAAGGTTGCCAGATTGAAAGAAACAATTAGACAACTTAAGAAACATCTGGAACAAGCTGACAAATACTGTGAGAAGAAGAAATCTAATAGGTCTAGAGTACAAGGAAGAAATCCACTTCCCAGAAGGGCAGTTCACACTAATTTTGTTGAAACACAAACAGAATTTCATGCTCCTTTGGAAACAGTTGAAATAGAAACTCAAACAAAGGCTCCATCAATAATAGAAATAGTTGTTCAGACTGAAGAAGTATTTCACTCCCCTGAACAGGATGTCATTATTAAAAGGTTGGAAGCAGAACTAGAACAATCCCAACAAACCCTAACTCAATGCAGAAGTGAAATGGTAACAGTGTCAGAACATCATAAAGTTATCATACAACTCTGAGCCATGTCAGTAAATGAGAATGAGACCTTTGCAGAGCTCTGCAAATCTAAAGAAAAAGTGAAGAAGGTACAGGGCCAACTTTATGGAGCTTTGGAGAAAATCAAAGAAAATTGTTATGTTTATTCTGATATTTTAGCTTGCAGGACCTCTGCTACTAATTATGCCCTGTTTTTATTAGAACATTATTTGTTACTAAAAGTAAAATCTATTAGGGAAGGCACGCCTTATGAGTTCACCATTATTTCTAATTTTGTTTCATGTTTTAAAAAACAAGAGGATGGAGTACAATACTTTTTGTGTGAACTATATCTTCACAACTTCATCCTAGGAGAAAACAGAAAAGAGAACCCCAATCCATTCATTGGGGATATCCAGTTTCAGACCTTCTTGTCTTTTTCCAAAAATCAAACTAGGTGGGCTAAAGCATATAAGATTTTCATGAAAAGGGAGAATGGACTAGACCTATGGATCAGAGGGGAACCTCCTAAATCCTTTGATACCATTATGCAACATAGAGCATTCATGAAGAGGGAGAAGGTTGTGGAATATTTATCCCCTATCCATAGACATGTTGTACATTCAGGGCTACAATATTTTGGAGAGATTAAAGAAGAAGCCCTTTCTGCTGCCAAATTAAGATGGAATGTCTCTTCAAATGAAGTCAAGAACAGGGAACCATTTGGTTTCAGAAATTTTCAAGCAGCTACTTTCAGGTTAGAGAGGTATTCCAAAATGATCATGGAAGAAGGGCCTTCCTGGATTGGATGCAGGTACAGTCCTCCCATTATTTGGTATCCTTCAGAGGGTTATCAGACTGATTATGAAATTCGTAAGAAAAGGGAAGATGTTTCTTTTGAAGAGATTAAAGGTAAGCATGGGTTCTGAAGACCTAGAGAAGAGAACTCTCCACCCTTCAGTATCATTGATTTGCATATAAACTCTCTTTTTGCATGAGAACATGCAAAAAGGTATGTTGGGGTGAGAAAAAGGTATAAATATTCTCCTTGTTACTCTAATTTGTGATATATTCTTTGTTGATTTTTCTATTAATTGGAAGTAATTATGAAATAAAATGGTTAAAAAATCTTTAGGAAATATTATTAAATGATATTAGATATTTTATGAATTTTGGTTTGAATTGTTTTGATTTTATGTAGAAATGGACAATTTTTGTTAACTCAAAATAGTTAAGAAGATCATGAAGATGTGCAGGCCATTGAAGATCGAAGAAATGAGGCACAAAACGGTTCAAAGGAATATTAACTCTTTATCTTCCAATCTTCATAAATTATAAAAGCAATCCTAAGGATCTCTCGATCCTCGGGATAGCTTAATTTACTTATCTCATTGTAATATATAAAGGATAGTGAACGATAGACAAATAACCAAGGAATTTAACCAAACATTTGGATCTCTTAATTGTTGACATTTTGTACAGCAATCCATTGTAAATGATTTATCAGTTATGGAATTAATGGAAAATTCAAGCATTTTGATCATTTCTGCGTACTGAGTTTTTAGTAGCAGTATCTTTTGAAGACCATGGGCCCAGTCGACAGGAGCTACTGTCTCATCTGTAATCTTATCAATTATGTTTTAGTTCTGTGATTTGAATTTCCTTTCAACAGTTAAGATAAACTTGTTAGTGTTTAATTCTTTTATGAATTGGTTATGTTGTTCATTTGCAGAGAATAGATGTTCCATTTAAAGATTATCGATTGTTGTTCCATTTCCACTTGTTGTTAATTTGTCCCTTGTAGATTCATTTCATCTAAATTTGCATTTGTTATTCCTTTCGTTAAATTCGCATTTGTTATTCCTTTCATTAAATTTGCATTTGTTGTTCCTTCTTAAATATTCAGTAGATCCTTGTTATTTTCCAGTAGATTAATTAATCATTGAGATATTGATTCATTAAGTGTTTTCGTAGATTAAATTGTTGTTTATTAGATGAATGAATTCAGTAAATTGATTGATGCTTTTATTCATGGTGTGTTATTGTTCAGATTACAATTTTGTTGAGTGAGTTATTAGTTTTAGATTTTTTAATGAATGCATGAAGAACTTGATTATTGCAATAATTTAGATAGACTCAGATTTGGTGTAACTGAATTATCTACATGATTTAAACCTCTATGACTATCTACATAGACTTTGCTGACATTCTTGAAAGAGAAGATGAATCCTCGGTTGATAAAATAATGTCTGACTAAGGTCTTTTTTAGGACATCTTTAGAGCCCAACACTTCCCTCTCAACGATATTTAGGTTTGGAATACACCACTTCAGATATGCTTTCTTTATGGCATCTCACAGTTTCAATCAATCCCCCATTGCTGACCCAACTTACTCTAGGTTGGTAGCGTTAGTCATGTTTATTTCTTCAAGAAATAGTCCCATGCTTCTCTTGTATCTTTACACTTTGCGTCAAGAAATCCTTCCCATTGTTAGTCTCATTCTTGGAAATTAATATTTGGTAAAGGTGTTCCTAGTCTAGGTTGGTATTCAACAATGTCACCAACTTCCTTGTCGAGGAGGAATTTATGGAGTGTCGGAACTCTGCACAAAAATCCTTCGTGCAATTCGGTGTAAAATTTTTCTTTTATTTTATCGAGAGATGTTCGATCTTCAATGGCTTGTTCTAAAATATAGTCTTCAATAATTCTTTCGAGCCAGTCATGCAGATTCATTCTTCCTTCATTCGAAAACTTTAGGCATAACTTATCGTTGGCTATCAGATTATGCATTACCTGATCTGGTAATCTGCTGGAACATGGATTCTGGGATAGCTTCAAGGAATCTTTCGTGTATCTCTTAAAAGAACCGCAATCGTGCTTCTACTAGTGAGAGGTTGTTCCTTCTTGTGTAATTTTTTATGTACTTCTCAATTTAGTGCTCCCACCATTCGCATATGTCTTATAGAGTTAGCATTTTTGTAAATTTCTACATGCACAAATCTAGTACTACCGGCAACGGAACCAATGTTGTAATCTAGGGAAAAGCATGGAGATTTACCAGTAGATCCTTACATAGACATCATAGAAGATACATACACACATATAGACATAGATAAAGACATACACAAGTAATGAGAGCCCAAAGAACAATACTTTATTATATGACATAGCAGTACAGCACAATTGTATACAATATCTCACATGAAGCTACATGAGCTTTCATGGGCTTGTCTATTTGTACTCCTTTCAGGTAGTTGTAACTGCTTAACTTCGTGGGTCGGTCGGTTAACAGATACTTCGATCGACCTCTACTTCTGACTTCGACATTCGACTGACTAATTCTTAATCAATCGTTGGGTCTAGTCGATAGAGTCGACTAGATCCTACAATACCATGTATGAATTTACTTATTATTTTATGATATTCTTCTGTTCAAATGAATTTAATTCTCATTTGAGACACGAACTGCATTAGATGACTTTCATTTCTAATTACAGTTTCATAAATTTAATGGTCACATAAAAAAAAAAAAATTACGCATTATAATGCATGTATGGCGAACTGGGTATGTTACAGTTTGTTTTTGTTTCTTACCCTTTTTTCATTAGTTGTGGATCACTTTTCTCGACAATGGAACTTTCAAACCCATTGAACCAAAGGCTCCAAAGTATTGTATAATAAATGGGATTACCTTGATAACAACATTTTTAAAAAGGAACTACATAATAATTCGCCAACTCCATTTAGCATCACAACCAGGAGGACAAAGCAGTTATGCAAAGATACACTCAATACTTTTGGACAAGAACACCAAAAATTCAAGTGGTCAAGAACCTACAAATATTAGTTGACATTGTCGCCTCCTGAGAGAAGTTCTAATCAGATTTGGACATCTGGGATTGCTTCATCATGTTGTGTTCCTGAAGTATTCGACTGCAAAGGACAGGTTTCTTGGTGTATAGATAAGTTTGATAAAAAAACAACAGATAATTCGTCTTCAGGGTGAATCCCTAATTTCTTCAAGTCCTTATGTTTTTAGAAGAATGCTTAGACTTCTAGAGCCAGTGATTACATTTAATGGGGACAAAGCTAAAGTGTTCTTGAAGGCAATAATGTTGATTTTTGTAGCTTCGGGCAGGGATTTTCACATGACCCTAGGTGTTGGGCATGTGGGAATTGTCGTGGGCACCACATCACACTTTCGATTCGGTGAAAATCACTTTGGATTTGAGTGGGGATTCATGGGTTTGGTGATGGGCTTTGTGGGCTTGTGTTGGGACTTCACACCCACAAGGAAAGCCTAATTTGATGTCAACTTGTGGAGGGGCTTCTATGGTGACCCTTAAGGATTGTATATAAAGGAGAGAGGTCATTTTGACATCTCATAATAACATGTAGAGTGTGTGGGGACATGATGGAGCTAGAATACATTAGTATGCACTTATGCTAGGAGGATTGGTGATCTCAGCAAAGGGGAAGTTTGCAAGGTGGTGATTCTGGCCCAAGAGAGAGGAGCAAAGAAGGTCGCACATGTGAGTGAATTTTTTGTACCATACATGATTTGTAAGAGGAAAAATTGAGTATAGGGTATACAGGATTTGCAGTGGAGAAAACAGTGTATGTTCACAGTTTTCCAGTTGGTGAATCATGTATCTGAGTTTCTAGGCAGGTACATATCCATATAGGTTGGCAGGTGATGTCGGCAGATCATACAGGTGATCTACAACGGATTCTTGGGTAGAGGAGATTTCCATATTTTACTGGGGTTTTCTTTTTTTATTTGTATGGTTATTGGAGAACAAGGGTGTTACACATTATTTTCATCATCCATAGGACCATTAATGATGTAAACCTATCTGTAGTCTTCAGAGGGGTCAGTGGCCTAAGTTCCTGAAGAAAGAAGGGAGAAGAACTTTTCCTGAGAAAAGAAGTTGCATTTCCCTTTGTAAAAACCCTATTAAAGATGATTTTTGCATGTTTCACTATGGATAGGGTGTGAGAATGCCTGATTCTCATAGGCTGCACCATAGATGGGTTACAAGAGGTTCACAGGTTTCTCTATAGGTAGGGTGCGAGAATGATCATACATGGGAAAAACGAGCATCTTCTCGATGCTTCTAGAAGGAGAAACTTCCATGGTGAGGTGCCATCCAAATGGTTTTGATCTTACTGGATTTCATGATTTAGTGGGATCATCCTAACCTCCTCACCTTATCCTCTTCAGCTTATAAAAGGAGAGGAGATCTCATGGAGAAAGTCGGTTGTTTTTGGCTTGGGATTGTTAGCTTGGTTAGAGTGGCTTTGAGATTTTCTTTGTCAAGATAGATTGTGAGTAGCTATCAGATCCATGGTCTTAAAATCCTTGGAGAAAGAAGAATGTGAGGAACGAAGGATAGTTGGAAGGGACCTTACGACATCAAGGCCATGGTTGTAATATCTCTTTCATATTTAATATGATACAGTAATATGATTCTTTCTTATAAATCTTGTTGTGTTTTATTGTATGATTCCTTGATTACATACATAGGTTTATATTGAGTTTATTCTATTACTATCACTTTGGTTAGTTGCTTTCTTTTGCAGGATCATCATTATATGAGCATTGGAATGGAGATAGGATGGCGATGGTGAGAGGAATTGACGTTTAAACGATATGTCACCTATCCCTCTTTAGTTAGTAAATTCAATATTTAAAACTTAAGGAAAGTGTCATGTTCTTGTGTGTTTTGTTCTAGATCTAGGTGGATCTAGGGAGATCAGTTAGTGTCTGCACCTACTGATTTATCCAATAACAAAATTGGCAACCATACTGGGGAACGGATTGTTTCCTAGTTAATCTAGTTTCCCTTTCTTTTATTGCTTGATTTATGGTCTCTGGGTCTGTGGGAGAGCCATCCAGACTCTTTGGATCTGAAAGTTTACTCAAATTTTTTGTCCTTTTTCCAAATTTTTCTTGATTACAAACCTTCTCGCTTTGTACCTCTCTATGGCCTATGAGAATCATTGATGTTCGCACCCTATTGTTCAATTCAGTGTGACCTTCTCGCACTCTTCCTATATCTAGAATGCGAGAATCCCTAATTCTCGCATTGTACCCCACTACCAGGCTGCGAACTCATTTGTAAAAGTTTTGGATTAGGTCTTCCTATCTTTTTGATGCCCAATTTTTCTTTGATCAGTCGGATTGAAATTTTGGAGCCTATATTGATCTGTTTGCAGTTTGCTTGACATTCTTTGAGTTGCTTTTAGCCATCTTTGCTTTGTTTGGTTTTGAAGGATTAGTCTCTTTCTTTGAGTGTCTTTCAATTACAAAGCGTGTGTTTTATTTAGAATTGT